>OZ025272.1:1457127-2034699 GCA_964019165.1 Mastigias papua
TGGTGTGTAAAGTATATATTATTCATTTGTTACTTTTTTAGCATTGTTTTATAGCGCTGTTTTTGTATCTTCAACTTTCTGCATTGTATGAACAGCGAGGCATTTATGTTTTCACTTTATTCTTTCAGCCATATCGGGGAATATTATCCCTGCCATTGCTACCACAAATGCTGTTATATCTGGCCTAATGGTAATGGAGGCGCTAAAGATCTTGTCTGGAAATATCCACAAGTGCAGAACGGTACACAATTTTAGCATAGTCTTGGTTCAATCTAGAGACTATCTAGCGCAATGTGTATTCGTAGATAAAAGCCTTTTCGGTGTTTAAGTGCCGTTGGGTTGGTGGCAAACAAAAGCAGAATTTCATGATTTGTAGATCGATGGACTAGGGGTGTGAATTTTTGCTGATAACGACAATAACGATAGTTGCTTAATTTTAAACAGGATAAACCACCTATCACTAAAGGAAATGTGCGTTGTTATCATTAGGGTGCTGCTTTTATGTGGATATATTGACTCGTAAGTCATAAGTCCCTTTTCCTACCGGTATTAAGTACCTTTGTAGCCAAATTCAGTTTCTACCTGAGATAGATTTACCATTTCATTCAAGCCCATTGCTTGTTTTAAGTTAAATAGAGTTGTATTACCTTATGTTTTGTTTATATTTTATCAGATATTCTTGAATAAGCAAGCCAAGGTAAAAAAACGTCTGCTGGTTGCTTCCAATTTAGTTGCGCCGAATCCAAAATGCTACGTGTGTGCTCAGAAGCCTGAGGTATGCCCCGCTATTGTCTCCTAATGACTTTGTTAATTATGCTGTTTCAAGGAAGCTGCAGGACAAGGAAAATTTTTTATTTTGCTTGGTTTTATACCCATACATTCCAAGACTATAGAAAACATTAAAAATTTTAACTTTTTCTCAGCAACAGAAATCAGATGAACTTTTTTGCCCCCATAAGTCCTTTTCGTTTTGTTAAGACGTCTTTTCATTCATTCGGAGACCTTAATTTCTGTTCTTAATTGATATTAGAGACATTGCTCTATATGCAAGATAACATTTCTCTTCATGTGTTATTTACTCTTAGGTAACTGTTCACCTCAACGTCGATAAAATTACTGTAAAAACGTTCGAAGATAAGGTATGTACTTCGGGTTTGTTTGTTCTTCACTTCAGTATGCAGAGCTTTCTATATTCATTCGGTTTTCTCTTATATATTTCTTTTATTTTTTTTTAGTTTTTCTTACGACTTTTATGCCTATTTATTTCACATCATTCTTTGTACAGTTTTTACTATTGCTTGTGTGTTACAAAAGCACTAACGAAGCTCCAAAGGTCATGTAACAATTTCAAATAAATAGTATTTAGATTAGAAAAGTATTTAAGGCCAAATGAAGTGAAAAATCGTTTTAGTTTTCAAATGTTTGTAATTTATTTTGTATTGGTACTAACTCACGACTCCTGAATAAACTTACCTCCCCCCGCTTGGTCATTTTCTGAAATAAATTCACCCTGGACTTCCTTATTCCAGACCTCCCTTTTATTATTTTTGAGTCTGTAATTCGGTCGAATATTGAGAAACGTGAAAAAGCGTGTTTTTCATTTTGTTTAGAGTTGATACGACTTATGAAACATATCCATAGTTATTTTAATTAGGAAGGTTTTCTACCCATCACGTTTTTTCCAGCCCTCTCTCCCATTTGTTGAATTTTAGGGAAGTTTCCAACCCACTTGTGTGATTGAGGCCATATTTTGCTTGAGAAGCAGAGCTTTATAATTCAGATTTCCTAGCTATCGCATTTGGTGTGGAACTCTATGACTTCACATTTGTTATTCCGCTGGCAAAAAATTTAACCGGTTCTATCACTAAACAGTCAAATAACAGATGGATAAAGAACGATTTTCATTAATTTATGTTATAAATCAGGTGACAATGTTCACAAGAGTTATTGGCTGAATTAAAATGTACATCACTGTAGGATGTTAAAGTGTTTGTGGACTTCAATTCAATACATGACTTTATTGTTACCGCAATGTCATTGCAGTTGAGAGGAGATTCTGTTTGTCTGATAGTATAGATGAGTTATCTGCTCGACTTTTGAGGTTTTGAAAGAAAGGTTTGGAGTTGTGGCCCCTGATGTTGAAATAGAAGATGGAAAAGGTACAGTTTTACTTCAATCTGGATTTTTAACAAAATTATTTTAATTTAAGAAGGAAAGTTGTATGACAACGGAAGGAAGTCTTCATTATAATCATTTTGCCTGATTTCATTGAAAAAAGCATATGAGAGAGGAAACTTTAAATTGTAAAAGAGCAAAACGGAAAATAACGACAAAGGAAGTTTCTCGAGCCTCCTCTTCCTACTAAGATTCATTTAATTTGTTCTTTGTTCAAGGTACAATTCTTATATCAAGCGAAGAAGGTGAAACTGAAGGTGAGTGATCCCATCTTGTTGGCCTATTCCATATGCTGTTTGTGGCTTTGTATACATTTTGACTGTACTGAAGATCAGCATGATAGGGAGTATGAATAAGAAAGTGAGTAGAGACTTAGACCCGCTGTTTTGACCGTGTTAGGTTCGTTGCACTTTGCCGCAACTTGTTTTGACATTGGCTGCTGGATGGAGTTGTTGCTTAAGTTTTATGTTCAGTGAATTCTCCCGTAGATTATGTTGTTATCTCGTCTCTATTTTTTGTTGTTTTTTACAGAGAACAATGAAAAACCGTTGTCTACATTCAAAATAGGAAGTGGTGTACGATTAAAAGTAGATGATTTTCTACAAAATTACGAATTGGTTATTACAATACGCCATAAGTGAGTTGAGTTTCTTTGTGTCATTAGGAATCTGGTATTTCATATCGTGTACATTTAGTTAAATACCTCTATTTTTATTGCTTAAAAGTAGTTTTCAAATTTTTTTGAACTATTGGTAAGCAAATAGAATTTTCTTAGTGAATGTGAACTTAAATTTCGACAGTCTGAAATTACTGAATTTTTCTCTCTTTCAGAGATATCAAAGATCCCGACCAGCTTTTCCTTGTTGAAGATGAAGCGAATCTACCGTTAAATGCAAGTAAGACATCACTACGAGATCCCGACGAGTCGACATCTGATACTTTCAGAGATGGTAAGCAAACATTAGCCAACGATTACCAGGAGCATCATTTACAAGCCCAACTATAAGACCGCTGACTGAGTATTTACTGAAAAGCGAAATTACACATATGGCCGTTAGCAGCATTTTTTTATAAGAAATGATTACCTGACAGACACTGATTCTAGGGAGATACCACACACACCCTCCTTAGCCCTCATAGGGACACTTCTGATGATTACTCGAATTTTCAATTTGTATAATGCTGTGTGACTTGGCATGAGATTTGTTGGTCTCTGCCAAGTCACACAGGAATATCTTTTTCTTTCATGAATTCTAGCAAATCTGAAGTATAGCGTTTGCAATTTTGTCTTTTCTTCAAGATGACATGGAAGTCACATCCACGTCTGGAATCGACCGGAAGCGGAAGTTGCCTGATGATTTGGAATCCCCTTCTAGTTCTGAGAAAAAAGTGAGGCAAGATAATGATGATGATATTATTTTTATATAAGATTTTCCGAGATACCGGCGATTGTTCAAGAAATTATAGGGCAATGGGGTGGTTTGGTTGGAAGATGAATATGTCTATCGCAAATTCCGTGTCAAAGGCTTGTCATACGGTTGAACTGTGGAGCTATCAACCTGAGGCCTTGCTGTAATTTATTAAAATGTGGACTCATGTTTTGTTCCTTTCATGGAACGGGACTTTACAAGGCACGAAGATGTTTCTGAGCAAACGGAATGGGAAAGTGTTGAAGATTAGTTGTACGTGGGACTCTTGCCGCCAGTATTCTCACCGTGCCATGGCAAGTGTCGAAATGGGGTATTGATCATAAAAGACTTAATGAACACTTATGTTTCTTATTGTCTCAATCCAGCTATTTCTGTTGTGTTTTGAAGTAGTGATCATATCAACACATTAGATCTCAAATAAGAAGTGGAGCAAGTGTTTATTCTGTTATTAATAGCCCTTCACTATTAACAATCTATAATTTTTTTTAACCTTAAACCATCTTTGATATAAATTGTTCAATTATCAAAAAAAATTTTATTATGATATAGATAAAACTAGAAATTAGATTAAAATTACCATCAATACCTGTTTGTTCCATAAGATATTAAAGTTTTCAATGGCATCCTAAGGGATATTTTTCATAAGGAAGATTTTGAACGTATGTATCGTATACAAATCTGCAGTATGTTTCGTAGCACTGTCATAGCTGTTGTTTTTCTATCACGTATATTGACTGTCTGTTTGTATAATTTATTGTTTATTTGACTTTTAACCTTATTTTCTCTACCAATTTCTACTCGTTTTTACCTTGGTTGTACCATTGCGAAATGTAGTTGTCTGTAGCAATGTTTTTCCCATACCTTTGCCAATTGTAAATCACTCATATGAAATTTTTTCAAGCAGAATTCAAGCTATTGCTTCATTGGGTTACAGCTACACGTACTAACTGCATACATGGTAGATTATGTAGTTCCGTGGTGTTTTCTATTAATCTTCCATTACTGACACCGCAGTTTCTGACCTTGAATTAATGCCAAGAATCAGCCATAGAGTCACTTAAAAGGGATTTATCTGTTGAAAGTGAATCGTTAAGAGCTTTGTGTACTGCGGCCTGTTTTGTCTCCATAATAGACCACTCATAGAGATAAGTCTAGTTTCGCAAGTTGACATCGCAAAACTGATCATAAGATTGCAATTGAACTGGATTAAATACAAACAGTGTACAACAACAACAATTTAGAACAATCGTAGACATTAATCAATCAAAGTAATGATAGAGAATTTGTAAGTTAAGAATACAGCACTGCCAAGCTACCTATGTGGATTTCTAGCTCACACACAATCATTATACTTATTCCTGGCTCACTAGAGACACCATCTTAGTCAACTTTTCCTTATCTACGTATGAGTTCATGTAAGTTTATTTTGGCCTTGTTATTTGTATGTAGTGAAATTTCTGTGAGATATAACTGGGATATGACAGCGTCCCCTGAAATTTTATTTTTTCTTCCACCCATGCTCACGACTAAAACATATCATTACAAGCGTCGATCGTATTACCCTATACATCGCAGCCACTGGAATACCTTCACTGGTGCTTGACTAGTGACACACTCTCACTATATTTCCAAGGTTCCACTTCCACAGGACTTCTTGAATTAACTACACCTTGAGGTGTAAGATGATTTATGTATCTTTCTACCATATGCAGAATTATTATTCATGGAGTCTTGTCGTACCAAAACATCCCTTTGCAATGAATGGAATTGTCTTGCTAATCCTCGATTGTTTGCATTAATGGATATATTCAAACTCAGTAACTGCATAAGGGTTTTGTCTCTAGTATTACAAGTGTCTTAACTTTTTTGGGCTTCTACATCTGGGTTCCTTATAAGCCGGTTTCTTTTAAGAGATACGTGTAGGCTAAGCAGTTCTCGAATATATACCAACGTAAATTTACAACCTTCATTCATGGAATCACTAGCTATACGCCGCTTTTGCCATATCGTAAAGTATGTCAGTATAGCTTGGTCCGAACGGCACCCACTTTGTATTTACGCATATGTATGTGCAGTTGCCATAGTATGATTGAAGACCTATGTTCATTTGTTTAAACTATGATGGAATTCTAAAGTCGGCAGAGCGCTGTAGATGATATTTGGTGTGAACGTTTTCAAATTGAACATTAGAGTGTTTTTGCATTTGCTACCAGCTACTGAGTAAGTAGACATCTTTAATTCATATCATCTCCCTTATTTGCTGTATTTAAATTTTGCCACAATAAAATTTTTAAAGGTTTTGTGTCTTTAGGTATTTTGCTTGTTATATATTGCGTGATTCATAATGTATTAAATAATTTATTAAGGGATGATGATCATTAAACATGATTATGCATAAAATATTTATATCTGATGTGTACTAGGCCTGACCTTACATGTTTCTTATATTGCTTATATTTTCTACGTTAGTTATGCATCGCAGAGTTGAATCGGTTGGAAAGCTATTTTGCCACATATACTAACTCCCAAACTACGCTCAAAATCTTGTTTTATATGAGTTCCTGGATCTGATATTCTAGTTTTCAACTGCTACGTACAAACTTATATATTCAAACATTCTTCCATTAGGTTCGTTGAGCCGAATTAACTCGTGTGCATGCGATGATAAAAGAGGATCTTACAAAGGTATTTGTAAACTTGACAATCTAGCTTGCTGTGTCAGAAAGACTCGTCGTATGCAAGGCATTCACTATAAAGTTATTACATTTCATAGATTGTTACTTGACAATTACATAGTACTTTGTATCACTATCTACAGAAATTCTTTACAAGAAATTAAACCAAAGGACAACAAAGAACGCTTGCCTAGAAAACTTGTTGAGCCTTAGACTGCTAGAGTATATATCTCTTATTGCATAAATGATGAGTACCTAGATGTCTATCAGCAACTATCTCAGCTTTCCTTTTTACAAAGCTGAGTTATAAAATCAGTTTTATGTAGGGAGAAAGTAGGATTTTTCAAGGAGAAGGACCATTATTTGCAACAAATGGTTTGTATTGTCCCTTCTATTACATGTTTTTCGTCTTTAATCTTTCTATTTCAAATTGTATTTTTTGTGCCACCACTTGGGACAAATAATAGCCCATTCCTTTGTTGATGATACAAAGTAAAGTAAACAAATGGCATTTATTAGTTGCAGGTTGCTTGCGATAGTCTCAATTTTACTTTTAATTCCTGTTCTCTCTAGGACTCCATTTGCTCCTCCACATATCAAGAAATGCAGCAAACACCTGCTTTTCCTGCTTTATGTTTTGGCTTCTGCTCATTAGAATGTTGCTGAATTAAAACACAGCATCGTATCCCTGTGGTTGCACGTGGCAAGTTGTTCGCACGAACCCATTCATTCGTTACCAAGTCATAGTATTCTACTGAAGAGAGGCTGACTCCGTCCCAGCCACCGACGACGAATATCTTGCGATTAAGGTAGGTCGCGCCTGCATTTGATCTGGCGATGTTCATTGGCTCAATGCTTGTCCACGTGTTCAAAGAGGTATGATATATTTCACATGTTCGTAGCGTGTCGTTTCCATCGTAACCTCCCATTACGTAGATATTATCGTCAATCGTGACGGAACACGGAAATGAGCGTCGTTCGCTCATCGTGGCGACATCTGTGATGCTCCAAGCATCCCTGGAAATGCGAAGCAAGTTATGGAACATAAGTTAAGCATTCCGTTAGCAGCAAATCATTCATTTGTTATGATATACTCTAATTCAATGGTAATTTTTTTCTCTTATCAGTTTCTTTCCGTTAGTCAATGCATACAGCGGTTAAATGCTATTTGAAAATACAGACAGGTGTAGGTATAAGGGGACAATTTGCCAAGGGCCTTTGCCAATTGTGTTAGAATTTTGAATTATTGGACGTAAAGCTGCTATCAAACAAATAAATATTTCAACTACAAATCACTGCTCTTGGCGTCTATTTTGTAGTTAAATTTGACATAGTGTAACGTATTGGTACCCCTTATTAGTGCTTCAAATGGCGTCCATTTTGTTTTTGAACTTAGCATAGTACAGTTTATCATTAATGCCCATGGCGTTTATGGCGTATTCAGCCTTTTCATTCAAAGAGCGCAACTCTTCTAGTAGTATAAGATGGTTCTACTCCTTTTCAATGACAATGATCAATTTAGTGCTATGTAATACAGGAGAAAGCTTTCTATGCTGTTAATTGGCTGCATAGCAATTCTTACCGTTCTACGTCATATTTCTCAATTGTATTTAGAATCTGAGCCCCATCGTGGCCACCAATTACGTATACGGTACTGTCACCGACTGTAACAGCACATGTGCACCTTCGCCGTGTCATCATCGGTGCTGCAAACCTCCATCTATTAGATGCAAGCAAATCTTTATCAGAGAAGAGATAATTCGAGCGTTGCATTTGGCTATGTTAGTAGCTCCCTTTTGCAAAGTGTAAAATAGCTCAATAATATTCCATTTGTACGTAATTATCAAAAAGACTCAATTATTTTCTACTCTATATATTCTACTTTCTGCTCCATTAATTTCATCTTCTGTTTTTAAGGACTTTTTCTTTATTTTGAATTTCTTTATGTTTGGAGAATTTTTCCCAAAGAAATGCACCATTGTGGTATTATATTTTTCTTATTAATTTCCTCTTTAACTTAGTGTTTCTTTGGTCTGGTTTTAATCTGAGTTATCTCTCAGCATTTGAGGTAGGGGAGAGCTAGACTTGTATGGGAAAGGGCATTCAAAAGGCTTACCTATTTGTTGTTGGGTTGTAGCACTCGACTGAATTAATAGTAGTAGTTCCATCAAATCCTCCCATCACATACAAATATCCACCACATTCTACCATGCTCATTTTGCTTCGTTTTGTGTGCATTGATGCTATCGCTTGCCATGAACTCGTTTCAATGTCATACTTCTTGCCTAAATAAGGATCGATAAAGGCGAAAAAGCTGCTGAATGAGCTAGTAATTTAAACTGATACTTTTCAATCATTTAAAATGATACTTAACTCACTTCAATCATTGCCTTCACATTTGTCTACTTGGATCCCCTTTCATTACAGTACTTCCTCGATTAACCGTATCTCGATTAACCGCATCTCAATTAACCGTCCCTCGATTATCCGTACATGACTATTCTTATATAAGAGAAGCCATTTATGTTGAAAGTTGCCTAATTTCGCACGTATTGGCCTCAAAAATGTTTGACGATTGCTTTACTTGGCTCCGTAATCGGCCTAAGGCTACGCAAGTGGATACGATAGAATTAGCTTCACTCCATGAGCTGGCGTCGGAGAAATGAAAGCAGAAAAGCATTATACCTTCATTGATAAAATAAACTCAATTTTTATGTCTTAGCAATTTAACGATAATTTTTCAAGGGTATGATAAGAAAACTTTCTAAGTATCTTAGCTATATTCTTGTGCATCGAGGCCCAATAGTGTAGTTTTACTTAATCGGCCTTGTTGGATTATCCGACACCCGTTTAAAAAAGTTGTGTTCAGTAGCGGCTGGATAATCGAGGAGGTACTGTATCATTTTAACCGTGTTGGATCTGAAGAGTTTCGAAATGATTACAGCTTTGTGCTTTTTTTATCTCCATAGGGTATGAGCAATGATAGCCTTACTGCTGCAGTTTTATCTTTAATATGTTACCAATGTCATTCTTTTCTGTTTCAAATGGCACGTGTTTAGACAAACCCTCGGTAAAGTCTCTATTTCCATTCCAACTGAACTCACCTTATGGTATACTGTAAACTACACACATATCTAACACATCAAAGATACTGTAGTCTTACCAGTATCCAGTGTTTCTGATGTAGGATTGTTGAAACCTCCAACAACGTACATTTCACCATCGACTGATGCAACACCATGGTAGCCTCTTTCAGGTGTCAACCGCGGCAATTCTACCCAATTGCCTTTCACGAGATTGTAGGAGTATACTGCAATGAAGGAAGAGGTGTAGGAAATCTTTCTCACAATAAGAATGATATTTGAATGTTATGTAGTGCAATTTCTTAACAAAAAGCTGAAGGCTTCCTTTGGCTTGGCCAACTTCTCTTCTGTCTTACGTATCTGTGCCAATTTGAAACGGTATGCACTCATGTCTCCAGTTTCTTGTTATGCATATATGAGACGGACATTATGCAATAAGGTGCAATATGCTGGAAGAAAATTACAATTTTCGATTTGTTACGAGAATAACTGTAGCAGCTTCTACTTACTAGTTGAATTATTCGAAGCTTCTCCATTTCCACCACAAGCAACAAGCACCTCGTTTGTACTCTCATATTTTCTTGGTCGCGTCCTAGCAGTTTGGAACCAACCCCTTCGACTTGGTAGTAAATGGAAGTGATGAGCCTCTGTTAATAACTCCCTGCACTTTGGGAATTCTTGAAATAGAGGCTCAGATTCAACCTGATCGATAAGGTAGTCTGGTGACATCATGGGGAAACGTATGTGGTCAATAAGTTCTGGAAAATGCCTTTTTCTATTTCTTGGATCGTATTTTACCCAGCGAATTAGAGCTTCGTATACTTTCTCTTCGTTAAGCACGCTTAGATCGTCTCCGCACAGTAATGAGGCTAACTGGTATTCAGAGAGATGTAAAAACTCATCGTTATGAGTCACATAGCCGAAGTTATCGTGGATGAATTTCGTGATCGTTTCGTGTAGTTCCGTGCAAGCATATGCCTCTGCGAATCCTTGCATACCCAGGCAGTTGCCAACATTCAGTGCATTTACAAGATATTTGCAGCACGCATCTTTCAATGATTTTATCAACATCAAGTTAGCAGCCTGTAGTACCAACTCCACGGTATCTGGTTGAAGAAGAATTTCACCAGTGTATATGTAGCGTAGGACGTGCTTCATTATTTCTGGATTTACTCCATTCAGTTTGACGACCTTTTCTCTGCTCTCTTTCATATTTCCATTAAACATCGCACAGAAGTAATCCGAGCAAGAAGCAAGAATATTCTTGTGGGAAGTAAACTCCTGGTTCTCTACTCTCAGTACAACGTCACAGAAACCATTTTCGCCGTTTCTCCGCATCTCGTCCAACCGATGCAAGAGATGCTTTGGATACTCATCGTCTGAATAGTTGCAATGCCCTTGCGACTTGCTGATTGCAAACATCATCAGGGTAAACATCTAGAAATCTTGTTTTTGCCTCTGTTTTTGAGATAAACTCACATACTTGTTCTACGTAACGTGCATGTCATTTCTTCCTAGATTTATCACTCGAATATGATGTTCGCCGTAACTGTTTACAATCG
Organism: Mastigias papua; assembly: GCA_964019165.1. Taxonomy (NCBI): domain Eukaryota; kingdom Metazoa; phylum Cnidaria; class Scyphozoa; order Rhizostomeae; family Mastigiidae; genus Mastigias; species Mastigias papua. Next base: position 1,468,053 of record OZ025272.1, read on the forward strand.
AACGACACGTATAAAATTCGACTGATATTTCGTCGCATTCATTTCGTCCTTTGGAGCTTTCATACCTTTACGAAACACCAAAAGTATCAAAGATGATTTTACTTTTATATTTATTGTATCTCTTTGGGGATGAATGTATATCTTTTCAAATCGTATTGCCCGTGTCTCTCTTTGTTACTAGAAAAGTGCTATATTGACTGGATTTCTTTCGAGGTGCAAAATCGCGGTTCGCATTGGAACTCCAAGGGGTCAACTTCTAGCGATTGTGGGCGCCGGCTACTGTATAGTTGTGCATTGTCGTTCCACAATAAACTGTCAAATTTGATGGCCAAGTTCTGAATTGTTTTTCTTTTCTACTTTAATGTTTAATCCTATTACCCCTATCGTTAATGCTGTAACTGCTTTTAGTCTTAAAGTGCGTTTTGAGTACATAGCGGGCAAGGATTACAGTATTGCTCTGGAAAAAGCATTAGTTACTAGAGAAAACTTTCAAGATCTAATAGGTTTGGGCATCTACCGTTAGTTCACAAGTGAAAACATCATGGGACATTTTGCTCAATTGGATCGTTTGATCCCTTTGATTCCGTGATATCCTGTAACGCACGATTTGAGCAAAAGTGCTACTTTTCACGGCATTTGTCCGCAATCTTGCGTTTTAAGTAAATTAATCGATAGCATTTACAAACTTCAACGTATCAGCTTTCATTTAAGCGTATTTACGATTGCATACCATGCAGAAAAGTCCGCCATTTCCCCTCAATAACAGAAGATGTGAGCAATAGTCTCTGCTGTTAAGCCTCCCTGCAAAGTCAATAGATATTCAGGCCTATTGAAAACCCCTCGTAAGCGTAAATAAAACAAATCAATTCGAAACAGAGACTACAGAATCCGCGGGAAAATTTGATATATAATACATGAACATTTCCCAGAGAGAAAAGTCCCATCAAAATTGAACTTAAATATTCCTGGCTGACATATGTTTCTACGATCAAGATGTGACGATCAAGAGACTATACACGCTTGAAATTCTGGTTTCGGAATTAATTTCGTATTTTTGATAGAACAAGTAATACTTAACTTTAGTCAAAGTTTGCGAGAAAAGCTTTGACTAATAATAATAGTTGAGAAAAAGTGACCAACTGTGTTTTTCGTCCAACTCTATTTTCCAACAAACACGAGAGCAGCGAGGAAGATATTTAAGCATTGGCTTATAACCAATGTGATGTGGATCTATTTAAAGATACTGACACGGAGATTTATAGAAATGATCGAACATCCCAATGCACGCTCAATTTCTGTTGTATGACCAGCCTAGTTACACACTTGTTTTATAAGAATGAGTAATTTTTCGCCGAGCCTTAATTTTCTTAAAAGTGTTATTATTTTGAGCACTAATACTCGTATAGACTATATTCCTATAATAAAAGGTGTATGACTGACACTCAGAGTTACAGGGTCGCATCATAGCATAATCACTCCCAGACTGGATAAGTGAGCTCGCATTTGTGTTTCTAAAGAAAACTCAAATACGAAAATCATCTAAACTTTGATGAAGCTTGAGCCTTGCAATATTGTTAAGCTATTCTTAAATCTCACCGATTTTGAGTCTTGATATTCTTACACACAATATTCTTATAGTGTGTAAAATTTCATAGGTATTGCATGCACAACGCCATCCCACGTTCCCCCAGTCGCCACATCCCTGGTGACATAGATTTATTACAATATTAAGTTTATTACTATTTATTATTATCAATTTCTTTATAAGTATATAGCTAATAGCTAGAGTAAAGCTAACTTAAATGCCTACTGAAAAAACTTAAAATCTAACATCTAATAAGTGCAAAATAAAGTCTAATGAGGTTAAAAATAAAATGCCACAGTTAAGCAATACTTTCTATCTCAAACTGAACTTCTTGAGCTTGCTCATCTGCAGAAGATTTGGAGAAAACCAATCATGAGTTCAATGAACCCACTTTTCTCCCTAGATAGTTCTATCTTTGCTTCTAAGCAAAGTTGAACTATTGAAAACTGTGCAGTATACATAGCAAAGAAGCAAGGTGTCATTTTCAGGTAACATTATAACTTGGGTAATGATGCCTGGGTACCCCAAACAAGATTCTATTATATATGTGTAACCTTGAAACAAAATGAGAGAATGAAAATTTAATAATACAATATTATCTACATAAAATAAAATTCTGCAACAGATAAATGCTGAATTTCGCTTTAAGTTAATATCTAAGTATAATGTTACAAAGAAATGGATGTTAATTAATGGAAACCTTGTATCAATGTGGGAAAGTCAAACAATAGAAGAGTAAAAGGTGAATTTCTGGCCAAGGGAGACATTTTAATACATTCTTTTAAATAAAATATTTTGAAACAAATCACACTAAGTTTACAAGTACTTTAAGGAACAAATGGTAATTATATCAGCCATTTTACAAGTACTTTCAACACATGTGATTTTCAAAAATATGTCATTTTCCCTGTGAATTTACTATCTCTTGACAAACAGAAGCAAAACATGATTAGTCTCCAATACCAAAATACCAAATCATAAATACAAAAAAATCATTAACTTGATCTAACTTAGATCTTATGCATTTGCAGCAAAATGAGGCCCCCATTTAAAAAATGTTAACTCACATTGTATTGTACTTTAATGTGGTCAGATTCTTTGTGATATCAAAGTGGGATCAGCCATTATTACTGTATAACAAATTCTATTCAAATAGAACTAATTCAGAGCAACTTGATTTGTTCTCATGTAATATTCTAAAGAAATATTAACAATATCTTCCTAACTTTTCTACAAAGTTTGACAAAAGCAAGGCAAGTTTGTCTAGCATAGTCTGACAAAATAATCTGTAGATTTGGGCAGGGATCATAGAAAATAAGATAGTTGCATTCCTAAAATTTCTTAATTGGGGGTAATGCTATTTTGCCAATGATGTCAGCTAGCCGGTAGGTATATCCATGCTGTCCCATGCACATTTAATCTGCCTTTGCCCACTTTAAATCATCTGTTCTTGGCTTATAACCTGTGCATTTTGTGATGACCCATTCCATGGTGGGCCAAAACTTAATCAGCTCCAAAGGATAATTCAACCAGCCAGTTGTAATGCAGAAATAAGTCTCATGTGGTGCAACATGATGAATTCTGTGATGTCTTTTTGGTAGGATAATATGCCAATCCTGAAGAAGGGTGACCCATTTTGGAAGACCAAAATATGTGTGTGACCATTTGTGAATTTGGTTAGTTAAACCAACAGAAATTGCCAACATATAGACATACACATCCCAATGAAATGTACTGTGTAGCATTTCTGTTGGGTAGAAAGCATATTTGTAAGCCTGGAAAAGAACTGGAAAGATGATAAGAAGGCAGTTGTCTCCATTTGTTTCAATTAGATCATGTCTTGTAATGGCTGTTGGATCCACATGGTGCTCACGAAATGGACGGATGAAAGCCTGGGGAAAGGATAAATCAATATTAAACAAGACATTCTCTTAAAAGTAATTAGAAAGGATGCATCTACTGAAAAGTGCAATAGCCCAGTGACTGTAATTCATAAAGAAAGTTGCCAGGACTAAGTGTCTTTTCTAACAGGCACTCCCTATCTATTCTGGAAATAACCAGATGAGTACTTTGAGCATATTGCTTTGATGACATAAAACACCCCTTGAGAAAGGAAAGATAAAAAATGAAAACATTTTGCAAACTACTTATAACTTGACTTGTGGAAATTTTATCAGGGAAAATCAAGTACTAACAAAATACAACAGTTAATCAAATACTATGGCAGAGAATCTTTAAAAGAACAATGGAGTGTTCAGACATGATTGCTAAAAGCTTTCTATGAAGCTTCATATCAGAGTGCCTTGGTCTGCTTACCTCCCCCTCCAATAAACAGTCAAGTATTTATCACTAGTTTCAAACACCTGTACCTATTGTTGGATTTCTGAAAACACTTTGCAATCATAAATAACAAAATGCTTCCAGTTGCAATCTCTATAATACTAACCTGCTTCCCAGGAGCAAGCATGAAGGCAAAGGGGCACTAGCAAATACTAACCTCTTTGCCTTCCCCACTGCACATTCCATGTTAAGTTCACATGCTTGATTAATTCAATTACTTTTACTTTTATGCCAAGGTAGCATGAAAATAGGCCACTCTACTATAGCAGCCCCATACATCAATGCTGCAAACAAAACATCCCACACCAGTATGCTAAGAGAGAGCAATTCATCTTAGATATCTCTAGGATACGCTACATGGAATCCACACTGGGCCCTTCCAAAAAGACTATAATGAATATCCACTTGAATAATTTTACACTCTCAGAGCTTACTACAAGGGGAAGCAGCTTAGTAGGTTTTGGGACTATACTACCCTTGCACCTTTTCAGCAGGAGTTGAATAACTGTTCATTGTAAAGTAGATATAACATGAAAATTAACTTTCATACCTTTCCAAAGATCGGCAAATCAATGGATCCCCAACTATCAGCACCCCAATGAACAAGGCCAGATGCAAAATCAGCTGACAACATCCCTAGAACTTTTAAGTCAATAATACCAACTCACAACTTCGGAAAAAAATGTGATACTTACAAAATAGAACAACTTGCTTTCTTTCTACCTTATAAATATGTATTTCTTGAATTAAACTAGGCGTGTATTGACCATTTATCTGTAGCATTGTCAATTACTTTATAAGAGAGGGCCAAAACCCTGAAGAGCGAATCAAACACAGGCTGCAATCTTTGTAGCTGTGTCCCATAAAATTCGCGAAAAACTAACGAAATTCTGGGACAGATGCTGTAAGAAACTGGAAAATTTCCCAGCCTGGGTGGGGTGTGAAACAAACAACGAATCAATAAGGGTAATTCTAAGGAAGTGATGAGCCCAATATTTTGTAATGAATTGAAACGATAGGCCAAGTTTCGCGGTGAAGAGTGTTACATAACTTTACTTACAAATCGCAACAATGACTGGTAGGAATGTGCTACTCCTAGCATGTGTAATCAGTTGAAAAGTGTAAACTAACATCAAGAAAGAAGCAGCTAAAATACAGCATGTCTCCATAAGTCGTTTTTCTAGAATAGAAAGAAAAAGGCATAGCCTTTAAAATCAAACACAAAAGAACTAAAGAATGAAAGTCCTGTCATATAACTCGTTGGCTGTACTTCCGAGTTCTTGCTGTATTGCAGTGTGAAATGAAGGCAACTTAAAATATTAGCATAAATCTCGAAAGAGCAGAATGACGTGGGTTTTCAAATAAATCATGCCCTAACTACGAGAAGCTAAAGTACTACCCCAGAAACTATTCGTGGGAGTGGCATGTCCGAAATCATAGATACTAACAAACTTCAAGGATTGCAACAGCTATGCGATCTCAAATGAAAGCAAAAGACAAGATCATTCTGAGCCAGGGTTACAATTAACGTTAGTCTCACAAACCTCGTGTATATCCACTGGCCAAAATTGTCTTCTTGCCAATCTCATCATTTGACGTAGCAGGCAATGAACTTAGGCCATTTGTCTGCACATTGTTTGCAATCTCACCTTCACTTCTTTTCTCCATATTTCCCATCCCTATTGCTCTTACTTATAAAGTCTTAATATATTTTCTTCAATGTAAATTGCATCTATAGTAACTGTCAAGAAAACATTGTTCACACAGCCCTCTTGATTGTGGAAGGTTTTTAGTGGCGAGACAGCTCCGAAGTTCAAATTCTCCTCCGCATAGGCTCTTGATGCCAGCTTGTATTATTGTGCTCAAAAACCAAACGTATTGCACAAATGTCACTCTTTGTTTCTAATCACAATAGTTTTGGTGTTTGGAAAAAAGAGCTTTGCATTTCCAGATTACAGAACTTTACCATTACATTGTAAAGATCAGTGGCGAGTGAACAGCCCGAATCCTTGTGACGCAAATGCTCTCTTACTAAAGCTAACTCAATGGATACGATTGGGAAGAAGAAGCCCACAATATTTTCTATTCCACAAGCATGAGTTGCGCAGGAGGCTTCTCTGTGTCACAAAACATAACTTAGCTGAATTCTAAGCAGAAAGAGGAACGAGTTAATAATTAAGTGTTTCAAAACGCCTTTTGGTTGTGTTGTGTATTGCGCCACAGAGTTGTACCAGAATTGCTTGCAGCATAGTTCTGTGCCGAAACGTTGCGCAGTTGGGTTGAATTTGAAAATAAGCTTTTTGTGGAAATGTTCTACTGAGTTAGTGAAATGTAAAACGTCCAGCGAGAATAGTCAGCAGAAGCTTAACAATTTACAACAAAACTATGGCTCTTACGCTGTCTAAATATGTACTTATGATTTGAGAACTGGGAGTTGCCATGGGGGTAAGAAAAATCAGTTTCGTAAACAGAGAAATGCGTCTTTGAATGGTGTTGGTCAGCAGAGTCGTTGCAGGGGAGCAAGGGGGTGGTTGCCCTAACGATGAAAGGTTTGGTGCCTAAAAAGCACGATTATGGAAAAAACCTGGAAACAAATGACTTCGAGGTTTGAAAAGATTATACCGCACTGCTCGTGCAGTTCCTCAATGCACCCAAATACACCTCCTTTGGGCATCTTACCAAGCTCTCAACTCTTCTCATTTTCATTTAGGGTAGTTTTCAAGAGGAGGCGTTCTGGAAAGGTTGGTTTTGGGCTCCATGGAGGGGCGAAGTCCTAACCTTGAACTGCAGATTTTTTATATTGAGATTACTGCATCCAACACTTCTCGGGGACAGAGGCAAAGGGGCAAGCAGAAAGCCACGACATTTCCCAACTGCGTTTGAATAGTTAATAAGTTTGCCCCTTGGGCATGCGCAAAGCGTGATTTGTTCACTTAAACTCTAACGCACTGTCTTTCCATTGTCTGTAAGGAGCAGCTTCGGACTTAGAAAATTTTCAAGAGACGAGACTTAGTTTCAGGGGACAATTTTCCGGAGGAAACTTGCTCTTTACCCAAGAAAATGAACGGAGATTATAGCGGCAATCACGATAAGAAATACTCGGTAGTATTCCCTTACATTTGTCTTTGATTCTCTAGTGGTTTAGATACATGTCTAGGCCAGTTTTCCTTCGTTTTTTAGTCATTCATGATCAGTTAGTTTGAGGAGAATGACTGGTCTCCAGCGGTTTCAAAGCGGTTGCGAGTAGTTGTTACCCTACTGCTAGATTCGCGACGTTATTTTCGTGATTTTCTCTCTATATGAGAGTAAATGGGATTGACAAAATGTATGTTTTGCATAGACTGTTTAATTTACCTTTCGTTTTTGAAATGTATGGAACAGGAAAGGCACGCCATTTTACCACGAAGTGTTCAAAGCGCTCCGCTATACTTTTAGTGAAATCAGCAACCTTACGCTGGATATCGAGGATATTTCTCGTCGACATTGAATAGAATAGTGTGATTGAATCTCTTATGACTCAAATGCTTGAAATTATTTCCATATATACCGATAACCCGGATATCATTAGTATGTTGAACTTGTTTGTTTTCTCTAACCTTAACTTTGATTTCAATCGCCGGGTATTTTGCACATATATTCCAAAAACTGCATGAGTATAGCAAGGGGCCTGTTTATGTCTCTGAACAGTAAAGGCCTTTGTGAGTCGAAATGAAATAAGCGATTTCTCTCCCTGGTCATTTACCTAACATCCTTTCCTTCAGACCGGGAGTGTTCACAAGAGATCAAGCCATGGACAGGATTCAGGTAATTTATACATCACGTATCAGAATTATTGATATGTACAGCAAACAAAGCTCACTTTATTTACCCAGGTGCATGTTTTAGTTTCTGTTGGTCACAATAATCTAGAAATTCCCAAACTTGTCACAAAAGCTCCTTGTGGAATGGAACAATCTTTAGTATGCCAACTACAGCTTGTTTAAATATTTCATTACTTCTATGACGGGATTACCTGTTGTTGAAACTACATTTTTTGGCCTTGTTCTGGTTCAAAATCATGAAGGATAATAAGTGGTGGCTTTTACGTTCCCGTTGATTAATATTCTCTGGTCTCCCCTGTGTGCCTCAAAACAGTTTTGTCGCTTGGTAGACGGTGTTAATTCAAGATTAGTTAGAATCAACAGGATTTATATATCTCATTCGGACGGTGATTGAAAGTAAACAGTGCAAGGAAAACCCCTGCGTAATAGGGAAATCCCAAGATGATGGAATCTTCACGGATTAGCTATAAGATTTAGGAATACTCATTCTTATTGTGGAGGGGTAGTCGAATTTTCCATAAAGCATATGTACAAGATTTCAAGAGATATATAAACCATTTGTTCTTTGACAGTACTATAGGGCTATTTGTTGCTTGGAATTTCTTTTTGCAATTTTCAAATGTTTTCTGTAGAAGAGCAGCTAAATTCTTAAATGTCCGCCAATGGACCAATGGTTGCATCTGGCCTTTCATACTTCCCTGGGATAATATACTATTGTATTGGCTACTGTATACTATTTCCTGGAGCACATGATTTCAAAGTAGCATTTGATAGAATGGATAGCATATTTCAGACTACAAACTTTGGGGGTTCTGACACCCATGCTAGTACACACAGCTGCTTAGTGTGAATAGATTTTACAGAGTCCTGTGATTAATTGTCTACTGTTAACAATCTGGTCTGAAGTATTTGGATGATACCACTAGCTACATAGAAAATCACAGCACTTTAGACCTTGTGAATAAAAGAGGTATTTTCACAATACAGATGTGAGTGAATAGCATATGAAATGTGGGGAATCCTGTTTTAGTTACCCACAATTTGTCATGTTTTGTGGCCACTGTATTTCTTCAAAAGTGGAATTCAGTTGTTATTCATCAGCTTCTGTAATCAGTTTTGTAAGATATTATTCTATGTTTTATCATCAATGATTATATATAGTGATTCCACACAAGAAGATGAAGGTTGATAGAGACCAAGTGAAACCATCTGTAAGTAGAATTATTTCTTTAACACCTGTGCAACTTGTTTTGTGTTTTTGGGAGGGGGAGAATTGGTTATTTCAACCTTATTTCACGTCCATATATAATTGCATACTTGGACAATCCAAGAGAGCTGGATCTTGAGATGTGTTTGGAAGGAGCTATGCATATTTCTCCTGTGTGTGTGTTTTTTTAAATCAGCTATCATTGACTTGAATGTCTTTAATATTTTCTGCAGGTTTATTTTGCCTCTTTAAAATGCTCACTTTGTTGACCTACCACAGACCTTGCCCTTGTTTTAATATTCAAATGTATGTAATATGATTGTTACTCACATATTGGAACAAGATTGTTATACAAAATGAGTGCTGAACAAAGTACATTTTGTTGCATATCATACTATTGCACTAGACAGTGGGAAATTTTATGGCCTAAAATAAATCACAATTATTGCCTAGGCCTCGACTTTTCTGTTGTCAATATAAAGGATAGCCTGCAAAAAATTAACTGATATGGCTATCAATGCTGTAGGAATTTTGTCAAAATTTAGACCTGATTTGAGCCTGAAGAAGGGAACAGTTTTACTGCTAAGACCTCTCTTGTATTGCCAATGCCCTCATGTGTCAACAGTAGTAGGAATGCTGGATCCAAAAATGCCATAATTACCTGCATATTCTCAAGGACACACCTGACTAACTGCCCTTTTGCATATACATGTAAGGTGTTGTCAATTATTTGTAGTGTCATTCCATCAAAATTACAATCCTTTATTTGTTTTTATTCACAGAAGCATCCTGTTGATGGGTAGGTGACAGATTTTCTTCAGATGAAATATTTTGAATCTGAGAAGGCTGTAAAATTTTTTGAGATTTTGAGCTTGTACTGTTGGGTTTTGATACTTCAAAAAGCTTCAACTTATTTAGTAGATCATTCTGTTATAAATACTTTGTTCTTTTTTGTACCATGTTGAAAGTTCAAGCAACATTTTCTTGTATTTCTTACATATGTGTATTCTTTGTTGAATGTAATGCCATCCATCTGTTGTCTAGCAGTGGTGGCAAAAATTCAAAAGAAGTTGGGAATTATGAATCAGGGTTGAATGGAAAAGCTACTATGAATAACACAGTGAAATCTGCCTTGAATTCTCCAAGTGCCTTAAATTCCATTATCCCACCAAAAAAGATTAAGAAAGAAGCAGTAAGCCCAGTTAAGGATCACAAACCAGCAGTGAACCATGAACCAATGAGTCCTGTTAAATCTCACAAGACAGCTATTAAAAAAGATGTGCCTACTCATCCAAAACGACCAGTAAGTTCTAATTTCATAATTTTTACTTTGAATTGGACGGATATTAATGTTGATTGTGTTTTGGCAGAGAGTTTTCAGATGGGGATAATGGTTAGTCAAATATACATTGATATTAAGAGAGAAGATATTAGAGAAGCCATTTGCTGGTAGTTTCTTGAGATGGACTGTCCAGTTTCTTTTCTGGTCATCTTTTCCTCCTGTTGACATCATCAGGTGTGTTCCCAACACTGCGTGAACATCGAGAAAGGATCCAGCCAGGTGTTTCGAGCTTAGGTTGATTAGTGGGTATTTTTAACAATGCATAAATAGACTTGGAAAACTCAGCTGCTCTGCTGAGTGTTTGCATAAATTCGGAAAATTGTATGGCTCTTATTTACTGCATCAATTTTAGGTGACCCGATTCCCCATGTGTTCTTGATGTCATGTGCAAATTGTTTCGTGGCTAGGTATAGCTCCTTGTTTTTCAATTGTCAATCCAGATGTTTGACCACCCGCTGAAGTATGACGTTATTGCGAAGATTGAAATGGAAACTTGGGTAACGAAAGTGAAATTCTGAAATTGAGTGATATGAAACTAGGAACGTTAATGAGGATCCTGCGGAAAACGTTAATTGGTGTCGTGAAATAGAAGATGTGAACGTAATTGTACAAGATAGAGCACGGTAGCATCTTCAGCTTGACCAGCAAAAGTAGGATCCATTGCGCGTACGAAATCTTTTCCAAAGGGTTAATTTCAGACACGTGCTGGTATTAGCTCCCTTAAGAATTAATGGGCACGTGTCAGGACGCGTGACACTTATACAGAGAATGAAACAGGACTGTATGATGTGAGTTAATGTACGTTTGTGTCCTCTTCAAAGCATATTGGACCAAAGTGTCATTGGGACGTAGAGAGATCTCTCTTCAGCTTTGATACGATATCAGATGAAAATGGCGACGAAAATTGCGTTTTCCTTGTTGAAGTCAAAACAGTTGATTGAGCCAAAAGTTTGTTGGTAAAACTAGGGCTGAGTCAGTTTGAGTGAGGTGCGAGACTTAGTATTTTTGGAACTGAATGTATTTGGAACCTTTAGTTGTGTAAATTGGGTATAGAGAAGGCATAGTGAGGGGTACAATTAGGTGGTTTGTAGAAACTACACATATTAGGTTGATCATCAATTGGCGATTTCATATAATCCAAATATGTGTTGCTCTATTGTGGCAGTTTCTGGTGAAGTGCTATCTTATTTTTATTGTAGATTAAAAAGGAGGAAGACGGTGGTGATAATGATGATGAAGATGATACCCCACTTGTGAGTATTAAACATACCAAATGCTATTTGCGCATGTGTATTTGTACGTTCACCGTTACCGTTACAGACCAAGATTTCTGTTGTTAGGCCAGTGTTTTCAAGGAGATTATGTAGTTATAACCAATCTACAATAGAGTACAATTATTGCATTTTTTAATTTATGGTAATTATGACACTTGAATGTTTAGGATAGATCATCCATCATATGGTGCACCCAGGTTTACGACATCTCCAAACAGTAGAAAAAAACTAGCTGTAGGATCGGTTTTTGCAAAGAAACCTTGTTTTGACGAAAGAAAACTTTGGTTCTACATTTGTCGATTACAGTAGAGTTAGGCTCTTCATGGCATTAGGGTTATATTTGAAATATTAGATCATTAGACACTTTTTATTGAATTCCGTGCGTCAGGCTCTCTTTCAAACATGCAACCAAGTTTATTCATATTTAACTTACGGTTAATTTTTCGAAATTTCTTGTTTTAGTTGCAAAGAACAAAGAAAAAGTAAGCTGTGAATTCAACAATTTTCATTTCGTTTCGTCCATCAGCATCCTGTTTCAATCTGTTTGCACATTGATCTTTCATGAATGCAAGCTCGAAGAAGCACCTTTGACTCCAACGATTGTTTTTCCCATGCCGGTCGGCAGTTGTCAAATTTATTCCTTTAAAACTTGCATGTTGTAAAAAAATATTTTAATTGTCATGAGTGTTTTTTTTTTTTACTTCATTAGACCCTCTGCCTCTGCAAGTCCAGATAAAACTGAGAAGAAAGCTCCTATCAAAAAGCCAAAAAAAGAAGCAGAAAGTAGTGATGATGAACCTCTGGTTGGTTTTTTCTTTCTTTAATGCTATTTTAATTCATTCTCACTGAATTATATATATATTTATATATATATATATAGTATTTGGTAGAATGTGGATTTATCATCTCAGTGTTGTCGCTCCAGAGAATCGATTGTACATCTGCTTTCTGTAGTCGTTTGTTGTGGTAATTATTATTATTCAGGTTTATTATTGTTACGTAAATTTATTATTGATTTGTTTTATTGACTGCTAACATGACATGGTCCTTTAGCACCGAACTGAATTGTGAGCATTATCAGCCAGGGTGATCAGCGATCATGGAAATCAGGGGATTGTCAGAGAATTTAGCGAAAATTTGCAAAGATCAACATGTGTTATATTTTGCACTCTTTCGAAATTGAAATTCGAATTGTTTTGTATTGGAATGGACACAGAGATATTGAGTGGCAGTGAAATTTTTATAGGAAGTCTTTTTGAGAATAGTTTTACTTACCTTTTCAAGATGCACCTATGCTAGTACGCTAGTGTTAGAATTTTGTGTGGTTTACTTTGTAATTCTAATCTTTATCTTTTTTCTTGCATGTTTTTCATTCCCGGCAGAGCTCAAGGTAATGACCTTTCACTCTTATCGTTACACTGAGGCTGTAGTGTTTCTACTTATCAATAAATATCTCGTCAGTCAGAATATTATAGGGTAGAAACGAAGCGATAGGGGAATTGTTTTTCTTGCATTCTATAACAGATTTCTTCTTCATTGCCATTATCACTATCATCATCGTCATCACCACCAACAGCATTGTCACCATCATCGTCTTTTTCATCCTGATCATTATCATAGTCGTCATTGTCGCAGTCATCAGAATTAATGTATATTGCTGTGCACATTCCGAAACTCGATGATATATTTTCCTTTCCAGTCCGCTATCGTTTACTTGCTATTTTATACACCTGTATGTTTCTGAACTTACCCATTTCTCAATTCATCTTCTGTTCAAAGGCCTATTGATATCACCTTTGCTTGCTTACTTCAGATTTTGCTCTCAAACACCTGCCTTCGTCATTCCCTGCTAATTCACTTTCTGATTTTATCATTCCTTTGTATCCTGGGGCATTCTTCTTTTGAACAACACATTTGTATGATCACATTTCAAAGACAGGTTTGGTGTTTATCCCATCTGCAAGTAAGCGCTAGGCTTTGGAATACTGTATTACTAGTTAATTGAATTGAAATCCAACGCTTTCAGGATTGAAAAAGCGCAAAAAGTTAAGAAGTCCTCTTCTCATAAGAGCCCAAAGGTGAAGGAAGAGAAGGATGCATCTATCAAGAAACGAAAGTTGGATAATACTGATGATGATTTTAAGGTTTGTTCTCTCAGTTGTTGAGCTCTCGCATTTATCTCATCACAATACAGGATTAGTCATTTCAGAGCTATTTTACGACAGATATTGTGATAGAACTCACTAACCTGTATAGTGACCAACAATATAAGGAAAGCTTTTTAATGAAGAAGAGTGAAGACCTTATGATAATAAATACATGGGAATGAAGAAAACCCTGGAATGAAGAAGATCTTGGAATGAAGAAAGCTTTATGATATACTTAACTGTAGAATGAAGAAAGATTGTATGGTAAATAGTATCTTGGAATGAATGAAGAAAACTTAATCATATGCTTAACTGTAGAATGAAGAAGATTTTGTAGTAAAGAATACTTTGATATGAAGAATACCCGATAGAAAGAGAACAACATCAAGTTTCTCAGTTTGAAAGCGACAACGTTTAGAAACGATTTTTGTAGACGCCAGTAGTTATGTTTTGCTTGAGTATGTATCCAAAGTTATCTGCATATTTTAATGTCTTTCGAATTTTGCGTGATAAGTTAGTGTTGCTTAGTAACGCGTTGCCTAACTGGTAAATGCTACTCTCTGCATGAAATCTGTTCATTGCAGACCACAGTGTTTGTCTGCCCTCAGCGTAAAGTTTTCCTGATTTTTCCGCAAGGGGAACCATCATTGCTGTCTTTGAAAATATGTCACAGACCTACTACAATCATTTTCACTTTTATTTTAAGTACAGAGTTTGATTAAAGCTCTTCAAATTTGCCAGGTAAAAGTAAAGAAGGAGTCGAAAAGTAAAAAGAAGAGTTCTGGTGCCAGCACTTCTTCATCATCACCTGTATGTTTTGCATGAATTGTATCATTGTTTCACTTCTATGTATTCCGTCATTGAGATCATTAAATTTTAATTTTGTGCAATAGAGCTAGTCTATGGATCATGTACAAGATGTTTAGCGGCTGTTTTAACGCGTATTTGTATTTTGTCTTTTTCCCTAGCCATATGCAGCTATTAGATGGTACTTTTTGTGTTGTTGGATGTTTTGTTAAGCAGAATTCAAGATATTTAGACACTCCTCTCTGGAACTAGATTTTCTAACCTCTAAAGAATGGCATGAAATCTTCATTAAATTATCTGCCTTAGAAAAGTTAGAAAATTTTTGAAGAGATAAGAATAAACAATCATGAAAATGGAGGATTTTTACTTTCCATTCAAGACAAAACCCAAGAAGAAACCAAAGGAAGAAGAGGAAGTTTGGAAATGGTGGGAAGAGAAACCGCATCCGGAAGGAATCAAATGGGTTACATTGGAACACAATGTATGTTATTTAAACTCTTTTTTATTGCATTTACTTCAAAGTGTTTGCTTTTTACTTTTGCTGGCTTGTGGGTATTTTTGCTATGCCCAATTGCTTCCCCATAGCCAGTATCTGCTTATCATAATATACTTATTTGCAAAGTCCGCTCTACGTGCACTCTGTCTTATGTATACGTGCACTCTGTCTTATGTAATGACACACTGGAGCAGAAAACTGAGGCTCGATTTAGCAAAAATTTAAGGATACTGCTTTAACATGCTCTTTCTCAGATGAGAGTTTTGACAAGCATTTAGCTACTCCCCGTTTTTCAAATGAATTTTGATAATTTTGCTACTGAGCGCTAATATTCGTTGCTTTGTTTTCAAAAGTAGCTGAATGTGTTGGAAAGGATATACTGCATATAGACTCTCAAATATTTGCAAAAATCACTCAATACGATCAACGCTGTTTGTTTCTTTTCATGTCAGTATGATGTCTTTTATTCCTAGACTTTCATTTGGGATTTTCAGCCAGGAACTGACTTTGTTATCATTTTTGCATTGTTTTAAACTTGCTAGTGAACTTTTCTCCATTTCCCAGGGACCATACTTTCCACCTCTCTACGAAAGGCTTCCAAGTGACGTCAAATTCTATTACGACGGTACGTTTTGTATTGATAACAAGCATTGCATTGCGTGTGCTGTACATCGACGATTCTATGCCAGGATTTCATCATTGATTACTGTGGGTAGCACTGTCTTTTATCAATTTTCCAGGTAAGCACATGCGTTTGAGTGAAGAAGCGGAAGAAGTGGCTGGTTTTTATGCCAGGATGATTGAACACGAATACACTACTAAAGATATTTTCAACAAGAATTTTATGGAAGACTGGAGGAAGGTCATGACTGATGACGAACGAAAGGTCATCAAAGACTTGAAGAAATGTAATTTTCGGGAAATATTTCGGTATTATGAAAAGGTATTGTGTTCATTTGTGTGTTAGTTCATTTCTGTTTATTTACATAAGTATTACCACTGCTTGCCCTCAAAGAGCAATGTATGCCCTCACAAAGTTTTCCCTTATTTGGACACATTTTTGGAGTTTCAGAAACTGATCCAGTGCTTATCAGAATTGCTTGCTCAATATCCTTGAATTAGCCCTCTGGGGACTTGCTTATTTTTGCTAAGTTTAGTTGTGTGTTTTCGGAAGGGAGGACTTACTCAAGAAGGGGGGCTTTTGAAGTTGAAAGAAGGGTGGCTCGCACATAGCACTTGAAATATCATTTTCACAGCTCGTTTTCCCCATACTATATGTAGAGCTGTCTTAAAAAAGCGTTAGTCTATGACAAAAGTATTCATCATTTTCTATGATATGGTCGTATTCAGGTGGGGGAGTGGGGAGCTTATTAACACCTTAAAGTTTAATTTGTCAATGCATTTTTTGCCGTTCTTTTACATTAATTGAGGTCTAAGTTAGAAATTAAATGTAATTCTAGAAATCAGAGGAAAGGAAGAACATGCCTAAAGAAGAGAAGCAGAAATTAAAGGAAGATAACCAGAAAATCGCCGATATGTATGGAACTTGTATAATGGATGGACATAAGCAAAAAGTTGGTAATTATAGAGTTGAGCCTCCAGGTCTGTTTAGAGGAAGAGGTGATCATCCTAAGCAAGGGAAACTGAAAACAAGATTGCAACCGGAAGATATAACCATAAATATTGGAAAGTAAGTATTTCATTGATTTGATGATCTTCCTTTTTCAATTTTAATCTTTATGTTTTATGTAAGTGTTATGCATCTAATTGGTTTCATGTATGCAACTGTTTATTCATGTGTGCGTGTGCGTGTGCGTGTGCGTGTGCCTTAGTCTTCGGTTTTTGGTGAAATGTTGTCTCATGTTCTGCTAATGATAGTGCACCAGTCTTCACGATTCCGTTTTGATTTTAGAGATGCCACCGTCCCATCTCCTCCACAAGGACACAAATGGAAAGCCGTGCAGCATGATAACAAGGTAGACACATGTGGCATGCTTCTTAACATACTGTCATTATGATCTTATGCCTTTCCTCAAGTGCATATTAAATCATATTAATGAGTTAGAATACATTCAATATCAATTCAACATACGAAATGTGAATTGTGAATGGATTAGCGATCTTACCACACTTCCTGTTTTCTGGTTGTTTGTGATTGGTCATTTCACCGCAATTCTTGTGTTTTTGGTTGTTTGTGATTGGTCATCTCAGCACAATGCCTTTTTTGGTTGTTTGTAATTGATCACCTTAGCACAATGCCTGTGTTTTTGGTTGTTTGTGATTGGTCATCTCAGCACAATGCCATATGTTTTGGGTGGTTTTTGATTGGCTGTCTGAGCACAATACCTGTGTTTTTGTTTGTTTGTGATTGGTCGAAACAGCTTGTTATGTTGAGATATGAATACAATTTGGAGGTAGCTTCGTTCTGCTTTTTAGAGTTTTATGTGCTCTGACAGCAATTCCTCATCGATTCTGATTCTGTATGTTGTGTACAGGGGAGTGTGGTGTTTTGTATTGTATCGAGTAGCACTTTTCACATCACGCTTTCTTTTGAATGTTCAGCAATTATTGAATGTGTGTTACAGAATTTCTTGTCATTAAATCATATATTCTTGGATATTGTGGTCAATTTTCTGTTTGCTATCATAAAGGTAACTTGGCTTGCATGTTGGGTCGAAAACATTGCTGGAAATTACAAATATGTGATGTTAAACTCGGCGACGAAGTTGAAGGTATATTATGAATTAAAACTCTTCAGGAATAGTCTTTCTTAAAAGTCAATCTTTTGTGTCAACCATTATTTAAGGACTTCTGCAGCATATGTATCAGGTTGCAGGAAGCAATTTGCAGTTTCAGTAATTTTGCAACAATACAGACTTAAAGTTTGATCCTTATGTGAAGTCTATTTGTAAATATGAAGTATGAAGTATGAAATATTGAGTCTATATGAAGTATGTATATTTGTAAATATGAAGTATGAAATTTGAAGTCTATGTGAAGTATCATCTATATAGAGCAGGAGTTATGCTCTCGTTTTGTTTTGATCTCTCATAAAGACAGGATAGATGCCACGGTTGTATACCATCCATTTGCGCACGCTTCTTGCACATTTGTTACCAAACAGACAAATAATATTTGAAGTCTTCTAATCCGCTGAGGGCTAAATCAGTTTTTGATGGTATTTTTTAGGGCGAGAAAGACTGGCAAAAGTACGAGACAGCTAGAAAACTGAAGGTATGTTTATAACAGATGTACTGAGAGATTTCATCCAAAACAACTTTACACTGCAGTGTTACGCAATCTCGACTATTCTTGCTAAATAGTCTTGCGAGAGTTTTTTTACTGAAGAAACTTTCCTATCCAGAAAAACGTGTATGCGTATTGGAACATCAAACCAGCAGAATTTCTTAGAAGTGTTCTACGCAACTGGATCTTGAGTAGCTGGAAATTAGTCATTTCATCAAAATTATGCAAGCGCAATTGGCATAGTCTAGTAGTTTTATGAATAATATGTGTGTTTTGAAAGAGAGCTTGGCAGTGGTAAGGAAAGTGTACCAAGAAATTAAACTTTATACTATCGTATGTGAATTTTTGCTACTGTATTGATTTAGAGTGGCTGCTTTTTGTGAATGGAATGCTCAGATGATAAACGTTATAGTGTATGACCCGTTATGACTGAAATACTGATTTGCACCAAATACTTTGAATTCTATTCCATGCTTTTTATTGATTTGACAAGAGAGTCTCAGATATTTCAAGGTAGTAAAACTAAAAATGTCTATGGTACTTTTTGCATATTTCAAATGAACTATATCTTGTACAGTTGAAGTTTTCTGTTTGCTGTTGATCTTTGATACTCTATGAACTGGGCACGTTTTTCGAAGCTTCTTTTTTGCATTCATATGTACAATCCATTTTACTAGCATCCATAGAATCTTTTTCTTACTTTTTGAAAATTCACTGCTTTGCACAGCCTTACTTTCATTGTCTCACATTGACTGCCTTACATTCCCACATTCACTGCATCACACTCACTGCCTCGCATTCATTGATTCACATTCACTGCCTCTCATTCACTGCCTCGCATTCACTGCCTCGCATTCACTGCCTCGCATTCACTGCCTCGCATTCACTGCCTCGCATTCACTGCCTCGCATTCACTTTCTGTTCCCGTTAATGGAGACAGTATGTATATTCTGTGATGTTTTTATTTTGCAGGATTGTGTTGACAAGATCAGAACAAACTACCAGGATGATTGGAAATCAAAAGAAATGCGAATCAGACAAAGGGCAGTTGCACTTTACTTTATTGACAAACTGGCCTTGAGAGCTGGCCACGAGAAGGAAGAGGGAGAGACAGCAGATACTGTTGGCTGTTGCTCGCTCCGTGTTGAACACATTAGTAAGTTCTCGATTTCCATCAACAGTTTTTCCAATTAAAGAGCGAAATCATTTTATTAGAGGACATGATTTTTGCTAAAGAAATTTTGTCATTCGTATGGGAAAAAATTTTGCCCTTTCTATGAAATAAGATTATGGATTAGGTGTCAAGTTCAACCCATTAAGATTTGTGTTGTGTATTTAATAGTTTGAACTTCGAATATCCTATTTGTCTTTCTCTTTTAGTGATTGTTTTACTTATGTGTATTTCCTTTGATTGTTTTGTTTGCTTTTGTTTTATGTACCATATAAATTTATCATTTATATGCATTATTGATTCTCCATTCATTTTATAATGCACAGCCATATGAATTTGTGATTTTTTTATTTTCCTTTTTTAGAACTGCATAAAGAATTAGATGACCAAGAGAACGTTGTAGAATTTGATTTCCTTGGTAAAGATTCCATACGATATCAAAATAGAGTTCCTGTTGAAAAGAGGGTCAGTTTTTGGTTTCAAATTGCTTGATAAAGAGCATCTAAATATTCTCTCTTCTTGAATGGTCCAATTTCATAAACTTAAAACTCTAAATAACCTCTGGAGAACGTTCGTATTGGAAGAATTATCAAATACCAAAATGTCTGGTTGAAAGATCGACTAGCTTTGTAGTGAACTTACTGTGAAACGGGGTGTCACAGTCACCTTATAGCATTTTCCTGTGGGAGGGTATATCATGTTCATTTGACTCAGGACAGATTGAAGTTAAGTATGGTTTTAATGCGTTATTATGGTATATCTCTACCTAATCGTGTCTCACTACTTATATATTCTGTAGGTTTTCAAGAATTTAGCATTGTTCATGGAAGGTAAATCTGGAGAAGATGAGTTATTCGATAGACTGACGGTATGAATTTATTTAAGTTTGTTTGTTTACTTATTCCTTCATTCTTATTACTCCATTTTTTCCTAATTCTGTTTACTTCTTTATATCTCATTTACTTCTTGTTATCTGTTGTATTTCATTTTTATTTACTTATATAGAATTTCGATGCAGAATAATGTTTAGGCCCCTTTGTTTATTTTACTACTCGAGAGGACATGGTCGGTACTTTGATATGTCGTCGACCATTTTGCAAGACGCCTCAGCGTGTAGGAAGTAGATATGTCTTTCTTTAGAAGCGGTAGATTGAAAGATTGAGTTAGATTTTTAGTTTTTCAATTGAATCTTACCAATACGTCTCTGCCTCAGCGACCCATATATTGATTCCTCATAGTGTTAAGAAAGCATAACATAACTCATTACTTTCAAGGGTCTTCTCTCTAATCATTTTCTCTGTCTTATACCTTTTTAGCATATATTTTTAAGCGTTTTATGGATTGTGTGTGGATTGGAAGTAATCTTGTTGAAAGAGCATCATGGATATCCAAGCATGAAGCGTTTCCATTGTAGCAATAGCTGGACTCACAGTTATATGGCTGCCTGCTGTACGAACATTTCTCATTTTGACCCACAGTATTTGTATCTATCTTGTCATCTGAATTTGCATCTGTTTTCATCCACAGACAACTAGCTTGAATAAGCATCTTGGCGAATTGATGGAAGGCCTAACTGCAAAGGTTTTCCGTACGTTTAATGCTTCAAAGACTCTGCAAGACCAGCTCAGTGATCTTACTAGTGATGATGACAATGCGACTGGCAAGATGCTCTCTTACAACAGAGCCAACAGAGCTGTTGCTATTTTGTGTAACCATCAGGTCGGTTTGCTTTAATTCATCTTGAAGCACTAAGCACTGTATTATGTTACAAATCTTATGAAGTGAGTTGAACTTCGCAAAGTCAATTGTAGCGAAGTGATTTCCCTGTACCTCATAAGGTATGTCTTAGATCAGGGGTAGGTAATCGTTCTATTGGGCCAAATGCGATGCAGAAAATTTTGTGAAAGCCTGGTCAAAACGTTGAACTCATTTCTATATAATAACAGTTTTTATATTATATGTGCCTGAACAAGAACAACTCCAGAATAAAATCAGCTTTAGTCCATATATGAGATAAAGTTACAAAATACGTTTAACTGGTAATTTCCAAATAACCATTCATTGACTGGTGAGAGTCAATCAAAACGCCTTTTATGACCAATGGGCCGTGCGATGCCCAAGTCTGTTGTTGGTGTTGTTGTTGTTGTTGTTGCTGCCGTCTTAGATTATCATGGTCTGTAAAAGATTTCAGCTACCTTCCCTAGACATAAAACCGTTCGGGTGACATTATTGTGTTTTGTCTTATTATAGCGTGCTGCACCAAAGACATTTGACAAGCAAATGGAGAATCTTATGAACAAGGTATATACATAGATACTTAAATTTATTGCTCAAAGACTAGTGTATCTTGTTTATATGCGCAGGTCTTTGAAGATCACGATATTGTCATATTGGTTACATTAAAGTGATGTCAATACATGTATGCCAGTGATTCGCAAGCTTTCAGATTATTTTGCATAACATTC
The DNA here is from genome assembly GCA_964019165.1 of Mastigias papua. Classification (NCBI taxonomy): domain Eukaryota; kingdom Metazoa; phylum Cnidaria; class Scyphozoa; order Rhizostomeae; family Mastigiidae; genus Mastigias; species Mastigias papua. The sequence goes on from OZ025272.1 coordinate 1,489,954, forward strand.
CTTACAACATGCTTTCACGAAGAAGGGTCCCCTACAGAGCGATGCATATATATCGCGGTAGATATGCTTTCATGGCAAACAAACGTGAACAGTGTTAAAGGTTCGTAAAAAACGAATCAAACAAGTGATGGCAATATGTTACTATCCACTGAAGGTCCTTATGAACCCCTTGGAATCCTTTGCGATCCCCAAGGAGACGATGGCCACCAATTCGGGAACTTCTGATTGTATGGGATCGTGGTAGATGAAAAAAATCAGCTGGGTTATTTGTGCCAGAATTGTTGGGACCAATTATAAATTCTTTTAAATCATGAATAACCATCGTATACATCAGTAGACCATGGTTAGAGAGGCCCATAATAAGTAGGAACCGACTTACGTACATATTCAAACAATAGGGTGCCCAAGAGAGCAATATTGACATTATAGGAGCTCTAGTGTGTGAATTTGATGATTGATTAGTGCATGAAATAAACTCATGTCTTTGCCATTTGATATCTTGCCTAACTTTCTGTTCTTTATTGCCGTAGATAAAAGATAAGAAATCAGCTATTAAAGATATGAGAAAAGAGGTCAAGGAACTTAAATCGGAACAGAAAGGAAAGAAAGATGAGAAAAGTGCAAAGTGAGTTGCTATTTGCTGATCACCTTTCCCCATTGTAGTAGCAACAACAGCAACTGTATCTCCTTGATGTAGTAATCCCCAATTAGTTTTTTAACTTGTTCATTCTCCTGTTTTCAATGCTTTGCTTCTTGCACCCAACTGCCAAGACCCTGAAATCACTATTTTTCTAAATAGGTTTTAAGACTATCCTTCATTTGTTTATTGAAAGACATGATTTTGGTTTGCTGATCTCTTGTAAAGGCCTGCTACTTTGCAACTTACTAGGCCTTTCATCGAGTAGTTAATACATATTTTTCATATAGCTATTGCATGGACTGCCATAGTTGCCTAAAAATATTCAGTTTTAGGCACACATATCTAGTCCTGGATTGATTGTAAATCTTGATTCAAAATAGTTCATCTTTAGCTAGAACAACGCTGTTCTTTGCTGTTGACGCACTGTTTCGTCTTTTTTAATTATAGAGCCCTTGAACGGAAGGAGAACCAAATGAAAAGATTAAAAGAACAACTCTTCAAATTGGAAGTTAGCATGACTGACAAGGTATGTTTTCCAATACACATTTTTTTTTTAATGAGAAAACTACTTTTTTGCATGAGCTAAAAGAGGTTGCCATTATTTACTCTAAAAAATTTGATCTTGCTATCCAGGAATATCAAAGAGAAGTTTCGATCTTGTAAAAGAGCCTGCAAAAATGAACTAATATCGATTTCTAGCACGTAAAAAAGATTAACTTTGGAACTTGAGCCTTGTGATTTTCTTCACATTTTCTTAAGATTTTGGCCTTTTGAGCCTCATTTTCGTATAAAAATATTTCTGATAGGAAGAAACGTGTAGCTCAAAAGTTCAAAACTTGCTGCAAATGTTGCATAGTAATTTTTTGAGCAATCTTAACAGACATGGTATCTATCTGTTCACATTATGTGCATTCGATTGCAACTTAATGCATTCTTTTCAATTTTTAGCTTCTTTTTGTGGTCACTTTTTGAGTTGAGATCCATCTTTATTTCAGGAAGAGAACAAAGAGATTGCACTTGGTACTTCCAAGCTTAACTATCTGGATCCTAGGATTTCTGTTGCATGGTATGTTCACGGTATTTAATGGATAATGTTTTGCAGACCAAGAAACTGGTGCTTGTTGTGGTTTTTTAAGATTTATTTTATGTAGTATTGTATTTTTATGCCTTCGTCTCTTAGCCCATGTCATGCTGAATCCCTCTATCCGGCTAATCTTCCGTTGTTTGTCCAGCAAGTGTCACCAACTGAACCTTGTTGGATGATATCCCTTCTCTTTTATGCCTATGTTTACGAAATTGCTTTAGAACTTAGGGACGGGTCATTAATTACCTGTGGGGAGGGGATGAAAGACATTCTCATATATTTGATGGAATTTTCATCCCCCCTCTCAGATTTATGTAAATATTTTGATCCCCACTCCAGGATTTCAGAACAAACTCCTGAGTCCTGATCTTGAAATGCTTTTATTTTTCATCCCCCCTTCCTCTGAGTGTGTAGAATTTTGGTCCCCCCTCCCAGATGTCTTCCACCCCCTCCTCTGGAAGAATTAATGACCGGCCCCTTACTTTACTATTCTGAATATATGCATTTCTGATCCCTGAGATGTAGCCAAACCACTAGAAGTTCTACTCTCTCAAATCATTGCAGTTCATATAAAACCTTGCCTTGACAAGTTTTCATCTGTTTTAGGTGCAAGAAAAATGACGTGCCGATTGAGAAGATTTATAACAAAACACAGAGGCAGAAGTTTCAATGGGCAATTGACATGACGGAAGAGGACTTTGTTTTCTGAAATGCCATAGTTTGGGTGTTCTGATTGAATGTCAAAATAGGAACGTTCAGAGATATATTTGGTAAGGTAGGTTTATATTTTACTTATATTACGTCTAGAATTTTAATATTTCAAATTTTTACGCATCTGTGAAGTGCAGATTTGGTTTTTTTTTAAACCATTGGCAGTTTTTGTTTTCCTGTGCAGTGAACATAGGCAGCATTGTATCTTTTGATGCTGTTTCGTAAATCTGTTCTTGGAGACAGAATATCGTCCTAAGACTGTTCCCCAGTAGAATCAATGGGTCTAGGAATAGTGTGTGCATGACCCAAAATTACCTTCACCGCTCGATATAGTTCAACGAAGAAGGTTATGTTGATGATGAGGTGTTTGCTATCAGACAATTAGCTTTCTTGTTTATGAATACCCCAGGCAAGTAGGCCTCGCCTTGTTAGATTCAGGTTCTGTCACATAGATTTATATATAAATGTTACTCCTTGTTGAATGACTTGGAGTGTTTCTACTTGAAAACTAGTAATTTATTGGCACAGGAAGTGCATTTTAGTACTGATTAGTGAGCTCCTGTCTTCAGCATTTCATATCATATAATTTTAGGCATGGATACAAAGTAAATACTATTTTGATAGGAGATGAGTAAAATTCCTATTCTGGTTTTCTAGTCCGCAAACATATGGAATATTCAATGTCCATCTTTTCAGCTTCGGCACTGCTAAGATTACATGTTTAGTTATTTCTAGGTAGCATAATTTCTCCCCTGTATGAAGGAAGTCATTTCCTGAGGAAAATCCAGATAGTGACAAATTGTTTCCCTTACTACTACAGTACTTCCTCGATTATCCAGCCGCTACTGGACACAACTTTTTTATATGGGTGTAGGATAATCCAAAAAGGCCGGTGAAGTAAAACTACACTCTTGGATCTCGGTGCACAAGAAAAAGGCTAAGATACTAAGCAAGTTTTCTTAACATGCCCTTAAAAATTCTCATTAAAGTGCTAAGATATAAAAATTGAGTTTGCTTTATCATCAAAGGCATAATGCTCATCTACCTTCATTTCTTCAATGCTGACTCATGGATTGAAACTAGTTTTTGATGTATCCACTTGTGTTGCCATAGGCCGATTGCAGAGCCAAGTAAAGCAATCGTCAAATATTTTTTAGGCCAATAAGTGCAAAATTGGGCAACTTTCAGCACAAATTGCTTCTCTTATATAAGAATAGTCACGCCCGGGTAATCGAAGGACGGTCATTCGAGATGCGGTTAATCGAGGAAGTACTGTACTCTGAGCTAGACCTCGTTCTTATTTCAAATGATCTGAACACCGTCTACACTGATAGGACGTCCTTATATGTGTTGCTTGTCAGACAGGCAATCAGTATTGGTTACTTGTCAGCACCCTAGTCTGGTCAGTGCCTTAGTGACCCAGCATTTAGACCGTATACAGAACTTTCCCATATAATTAGACTGCATATTACAGGAATTTATGATGTAGCATGTGTTTACTCCTTCCCTAGAGACCTCCTCACATCAATAATTATTCTAGGACACAGTCTTCATCATTGAAGTCCTATCACAATGTCCTTTTTCTTTACCATCCCACAGAAACTTATCATTTAGCCCGCAGTTAGTTGACTAAAAGTGCAAGGTGTAGTTGATTTCTGTAAATTTATAAGTAGGTAAGTTATAGTTGTAAAAGAAACTAAATATGTAAACACCTTTTAAGTGTGAGGTATCGTGTAGTGAGATAGTGCTGATCCAGGGATATTGTTTTAACTTATTAGAGCATTACTAGTATCGTCTACTTTTAGACATTTGTACTTCGTCCAACAAAGTCACGTAGTTCTTCCATTGACATATACCCTTAGTAAACAATGACAAGGCACGTACACATTCACGCCTTGTACATAACAGACTTCCATGCTGACGCCCGCATTGACTGTTACACACCTGCAGATTGAAGTGATGAAAATGAGCGATTTTTGGCCATAAAGTAAGGCTATAGCCTTGGTATTTTGCTCAAAAATGACCAAATTTGAAATTGATTGATTTTGATTGCACATTGAAAAGTGATGAAAATGAGCGATTTTTGGCCAAAAAGTAAGGCTATAGCCTTGGTATTTTGCTCAAAAATGACCAAATTTGAAATTGATTGATTTTGATTGCACATTGAAAAGTGATGAAAATGAGCGATTTTTGGCCAAAAAGTAAGGCTATAGCCTTGGTATTTTGCTCAAAACTGACCAAATTTGAAATTGATTGATTTTGATTGCACATTGAAAAGTGATGAAAATGAGCGATTTTTGGCCAAAAAGTAAGGCTATAGCCTTGGTATTTTGCTCAAAAATGACCAAATTTGAAATTGATTGATTTTGATTGCACATTGAAAAGTGATGAAAATGAGCGATTTTTGGCCAAAAAGTAAGGCTATAGCCTTGGTATTTTGCTCAAAAATGACCAAATTTGACATTGATTGATTTTGATTGCACATTGAAAAGTGATGAACATGAGCGGTTTTTTGGCCAAAAAGTAAGGCTATAGCCTTGGTATTTTGCTCAAAATTGACCAAATTTGAAATTGATTGATTTTGATTGCACATTCAACAGTGAGGAAAATGAGCGATTTTTGGCCAAAAAGTAAGGCTATAGCCTTGGTATTTTGCTCAAACATGACCAAATTTGAAATTGATTGATTTTGATTGCACATTGAAAAGTGATGAACATGAGCGGTTTTTTGGCCAAAAAGTAAGGCTATAGCCTTGGTATTTTGCTCAAAAATGACCAAATTTGAAATTGATTGATTTTGATTGCACATTGAAAAGTGAGGAAAATGAGCGATTTTTGGCCAAAAAGTAAGGCTATAGCCTTGGTATTTTGCTCAAAAATGACCAAATTTGAAATTGATTGATTTTGATTGCACATTAAAAAGTGATGAAAATGAGCGATTTTTGGCCAAAAAGTAAGGCTATAGCCTTGGTATTTTGCTCAAAAATGACCAACTTTGAAATTGATCGATTTTGATTGCACATTGAAAAGTGATGAAAATGAGCGATTTTTGGCCAAAAAGTAAGGCTATAGCCTTGGTATGTTGCACAAAAATGACCACATTTGAAATTGATCGATTTTGATTGCACATTGAAAAGTGATGAAAATGAGCGATTTTTGGCCAAAAGTAAGGCTATAGCCTTGGTATTCTGCTCAAAAATGACCAAATTTGAAATTGATTGATTTTGATTGCACATTGAAAAGTGATGAAAATGAGCGATTTTTGGCCAAAAAGTAAGGCTATAGCCTTGGTATTTTGCTCAAAAATGACCAAATTTGAAATTGATTGATTTTGATTGCACATTGAAAAGTGATGAAAATGAGCGATTTTTGGCCAAAAAGTAAGGCTATAGCCTTGGTATTTTGCTCAAAAATGACCAAATTTGAAATTGATTGATTTTGATTGCACATTGAAAAGTGATGAAAATGAGCGATTTTTGGCCAAACAGTAAGGCTATAGCCTTGGTATTTTGCTCAAAAATGACCAAATTTGAAATTGATTGATTTTGATTGCACATTGAAAAGTGATGAAAATGAGCGATTTTTGGCCAAAAAGTAAGGCTATAGCCTTGGTATTTTGCTCAAAACTGACCAAATTTGAAATTGATTGATTTTGATTGCACATTGAAAAGTGATGAAAATGAGCGATTTTTGGCCAAAAAGTAAGGCTATAGCCTTGGTATTTTGCTCAAAAATGACCAAATTTGAAATTGATTGATTTTGATTGCACATTGAAAAGTGATGAAAATGAGCGATTTTTGGCCAAAAAGTAAGGCTATAGCCTTGGTATTTTGCTCAAAAATGACCAAATTTGACATTGATTGATTTTGATTGCACATTGAAAAGTGATGAACATGAGCGGTTTTTTGGCCAAAACGTAAGGCTATAGCCTTGGTATTTTGCTCAAAATTGACCAAATTTGAAATTGATTGATTTTGATTGCACATTGAAAAGTGATGACAATGAGCGATTTTTGGCCAAAAAGTAAGGCTATAGCCTTGGTATTTTGCTCAAAAATGACCAAATTTGAAATTGATTGATTTTGATTGCACATTGAAAAGTGATGAAAATGAGCGATTTGTGGCCAAAAAGTAAGGCTATAGCCTTGGTATTTTGCTCAAAAATGACCAAATTTGAAATTGATTGATTTTGATTGCACATTGAAAAGTGATGAAAATGAGCGATTTTTGGCCAAAAAGTAAGGCTATAGCCTTGGTATTTTGCTCAAAAATGACCAAATTTGAAATTGATTGATTTTGATTGCACATTGAAAAGTGATGACAATGAGCGATTTGTGGCCAAAAAGTAAGGCTATAGCCTTGGTATGTTGCTCACAAATGACCAAATTTGAAATTGATTGATTTTGATTGCACATTGAAAAGTGATGAAAATGAGCGATTTTTGGCCAAAACGTAAGGCTATAGCCTTGGTATTTTGCTCAAAAATGACCAAATTTGAAATTGATTGATTTTGATTGCACATTGAAAAGTGATGAAAATGAGCGATTTTTGGCCAAAAAGTAAGGCTATAGCCTTGGTATTTTGCTCAAAAATGACCAAATTTGAAATTGATTGATTTTGATTGCACATTGAAAAGTGATGAAAATGAGCGATTTTTGGCCAAAAAGTAAGGCTATAGCCTTGGTATTTTGCTCAAAAATGACCAAATTTGAAATTGATTGATTTTGATTGCACATTGAAAAGTGATGAAAATGAGCGATTTTTGGCCAAAAAGTAAGGCTATAGCCTTGGTATTTTGCTCAAAAATGACCAAATTTGAAATTGATTGATTTTGATTGCACATTGAAAAGTGATGAAAATGAGCGATGTTTGGCCAAAAAGTAAGGCTATAGCCTTGGTATTTTGCTCAAAAATGACCAAATTTGAAATTGATTGATTTTGATTGCACATTGAAAAGTGATGAAAATGAGCGATTTTTGGCCAAAAAGTAAGGCTATAGCCTTGGTATTTTGCTCACAAATGACCAAATTTGAAATTGATTGATTTTGATTGCACATTGAAAAGTGATGACAATGAGCGATTTTTGGCCAAAAAGTAAGGCTATAGCCTTGGTATTTTGCTCAAAAATGACCAAATTTGAAATTGATTGATTTTGATTGCACATTGAAAAGTGATGAAAATGAGCGATTTTTGGCCAAAAAGTAAGGCTATAGCCTTGGTATTTTGCTCAAACATGACCAAAGTTGAAATTGATTGATTTTGATTGCACATTAAAAAGTGATGAAAATGAGCGATTTTTGGCCAAAAAGTAAGGCTATAGCCTTGGTATTTTGCTCAAAAATGACCAAATTTGAAATTGATTGATTTTGATTGCACATTGAAAAGTGATGAAAATGAGCGATTTGTGGCCAAAAAGTAAGGCTATAGCCTGGGTATGTTGCTCAAAAATGACCACATTTGAAATTGATCGATTTTGATTGCACATTGAAAAGTGATGAAAATGAGCGATTTCTGGCCAAAAAGTAAGGCTATAGCCTTGGTATTTTGCTCAAAAATGACCAAATTTGAAATTGATTGATTTTGATTGCACATTGAAAAGTGATGAAAATGAGCGATTTCTGGCCAAAAAGTAAGGCTATAGCCTTGGTATTTTGCTCAAAAATGACCAAATTTGAAATTGATTGATTTTGATTGCACATTGAAAAGTGATGAAAATGAGCGATTTCTGGCCAAAAAGTAAGGCTATAGCCTTGGTATTTTGCTCAAAAATGACCAAATTTGAAATTGATTGATTTTGATTGCACATTGAAAAGTGATGAAAATGAGCGATTTTTGGCAAAACAGTAAGGCTATAGCCTTGGTATTTTGCTCAAAAATGACCAAATTTGAAATTGATTGATTTTGATTGCACATTGAAAAGTGATGAAAATGAGCGATTTTTGGCCAAAAAGTAAGGCTATAGCCTTGGTATTTTGCTCAAAAATGACCAAATTTGAAATTGATTGATTTTGATTGCACATTAAAAAGTGATGAAAATGAGCGATTTTTGGCCAAAAAGTAAGGCTATAGCCTTGGTATTTTGCTCAAAAATGACCAAATTTGAAATTGATTGATTTTGATTGCACATTGAAAAGTGATGAAAATGAGCGATTTTTGGCCAAAAAGTAAGGCTATAGCCTTGGTATTTTGCTCAAAAATGACCAAATTTGAAATTAATTGATTTTGATTGCACATTAACAAGTGATGAAAATGAGCGATTTTTGGCCAAAAAGTAAGGTTATAGCCTTGGTATTTTGCTCAAAAATCACCAAATTTGAAATTGATCGATTTTGATTGCACATTGAAAAGTGATGACAATGAGCGATTTGTGGCCAAAAAGTAAGGCTATAGCCTTGGTATGTTGCTCACAAATGACCAAATTTGAAGTTGATTGATTTTGATTGCACATTGAAAAGTGATGAAAATGAGCGATTTTTGGCCAAAAAGTAAGGCTATAGCCTTGGTATTTTGCTCAAAAATGACCAAATTTGAAATTGATTGATTTTGATTGCACATTGAAAAGTGATGAAAATGAGCGATTTTTGGCCAAAAAGTAAGGCTATAGCCTTGGTATTTTGCTCAAAAATGACCAAATTTGAAATTGATTGATTTTGATTGCACATTGAAAAGTGATGAAAATGAGCGATTTTTGGCCAAAACGTAAGGCTATAGCCTTGGTATTTTGCTCAAAAATGACCAAATTTGAAATTGATTGATTTTGATTGCACATTGAAAAGTGATGAAAATGAGCGATGTTTGGCCAAAAAGTAAGGCTATAGCCTTGGTATTTTGCTCAAAAATGACCAAATTTGAAATTGATCGATTTTGATTGCACATTGAAAAGTGATGAAAATGAGCGATTTTTGGCCAAACAGTAAGGCTATAGCCTTGGTATTTTGCTCAAAAATGACCAAATTTGAAATTGATTGATTTTGATTGCACATTGAAAAGTGATGAAAATGAGCGATTTTTGGCCAAAAAGTAAGGCTATAGCCTTGGTATTTTGCTCAAAACTGACCAAATTTGAAATTGATTGATTTTGATTGCACATTGAAAAGTGATGAAAATGAGCGATTTTTGGCCAAAAGTAAGGCTATAGCCTTGGTATTTTGCTCAAAAATGACCAAATTTGAAATTGATTGATTTTGATTGCACATTGAAAAGTGATGAAAATGAGCGATTTTTGGCCAAAAAGTAAGGCTATAGCCTTGGTATTTCGCTCAAAAATGACCAAATTTGAAATTGATTGATTTTGATTGCACATTAACAAGTGATGAAAATGAGCGATTTTTGGCCAAAAAGTACGGTTATAGCCTTGGTATTTTGCTGAAAAATCACCAAATTTGAAATTGATTGATTTTGATTGCACATTGAAAAGTGATGACAATGAGCGATTTGTGGCCAAAAAGTAAGGCTATAGCCTTGGTATGTTGCTCACAAATGACCAAATTTGAAATTGATTGATTTTGATTGCACATTGAAAAGTGATGAAAATGAGCGATTTTTGGCCAAAAAGTAAGGCTATAGCCTTGGTATTTTGCTCAAAAATGACCAAATTTGAAATTGATTGATTTTGATTGCACATTGAAAAGTGATGAAAATGAGCGATTTGTGGCCAAAAAGTAAGGCTATAGCCTTGGTATTTTGCTCAAAAATGACCAAATTTGAAATTGATTGATTTTGATTGCACATTGAAAAGTGATGAAAATGAGCGATTTTTGGCCAAACAGTAAGGCTATAGCCTTGGTATTTTGCTCAAAAATGACCAAATTTGAAATTGATTGATTTTGATTGCACATTGAAAAGTGATGAAAATGAGCGATTTTTGGCCAAAAAGTAAGGCTATAGCCTTGGTATTTCGCTCAAAAATGACCAAATTTGAAATTGATTGATTTTGATTGCACATTAACAAGTGATGAAAATGAGCGATTTTTGGCCAAAAAGTACGGTTATAGCCTTGGTATTTTGCTGAAAAATCACCAAATTTGAAATTGATTGATTTTGATTGCACATTGAAAAGTGATGACAATGAGCGATTTGTGGCCAAAAAGTAAGGCTATAGCCTTGGTATGTTGCTCACAAATGACCAAATTTGAAATTGATTGATTTTGATTGCACATTGAAAAGTGATGAAAATGAGCGATTTTTGGCCAAAAAGTAAGGCTATAGCCTTGGTATTTTGCTCAAAAATGACCAAATTTGAAATTGATTGATTTTGATTGCACATTGAAAAGTGATGAAAATGAGCGATTTGTGGCCAAAAAGTAAGGCTATAGCCTTGGTATTTTGCTCAAAAATGACCAAATTTGAAATTGATTGATTTTGATTGCACATTGAAAAGTGATGAAAATGAGCGATTTTTGGCCAAACAGTAAGGCTATAGCCTTGGTATTTTGCTCAAAAATGACCAAATTTGAAATTGATTGATTTTGATTGCACATTGAAAAGTGAGGAAAATGAGCGATGTTTGGCCAAAACGTAAGGCTATAGCCTTGGTATTTTGCTCAAACATGACCAAATTTGAAATTGATTGATTTTGATTGCACATTAAACAGTGATGAAAATGAGCGATTTTTGGCCAAAAAGTAAGGCTATAGCCTTGGTATTTTGCTCAAAAATGACCAAATTTGAAATTGATTGATTTTGATTGCACATTGAAAAGTGATGAAAATGAGCGATTTGTGGCCAAAAAGTAAGGCTATAGCCTGGGTATGTTGCTCAAAAATGACCAAATTTGAAATTGATCGATTTTGATTGCACATTGAAAAGTGATGAAAATGAGCGATTTTTGGCCAAAAGTAAGGCTATAGCCTTGGTATTTTGCTCAAAATTGACCAAATTTGAAATTGATTGATTTTGATTGCACATTGAAAAGTGATGAAAATGAGCGATTTCTGGCCAAAAAGTAAGGCTATAGCCTTGGTATTTTGCTCAAAAATGACCAAATTTGAAATTGATTGATTTTGATTGCACATTGAAAAGTGATGAAAATGAGCGATTTGTGGCAAAACAGTAAGGCTATAGCCTTGGTATTTTGCTCAAAAATGACCAAATTTGAAATTGATTGATTTTGATTGCACATTGAAAAGTGATGAAAATGAGCGATTTTTGGCCAAAAAGTAAGGCTATAGCCTTGGTATTTTGCTCAAAAATGACCAAATTTGAAATTGATTGATTTTGATTGCACATTGACAAGTGATGAAAATGAGCGATTTTTGGCAAAAAAGTAAGGCTATAGCCTTGGTATTTTGCTCAAAAATGACCAAATTTGAAATTGATTGATTTTGATTGCACATTGAAAAGTGATGAAAATGAGCGATTTTTGGCCAAAAAGTAAGGCTATAGCCTTGGTATTTTGCTCAAAAATGACCAAATTTGAAATTGATTGATTTTGATTGCACATTGAAAAGTGATGAAAATGAGCGATTTTTGGCCAAAAGTAAGGCTATAGCCTTGGTATTTTGCTCAAAATTGACCAAATTTGAAATTGATTGATTTTGATTGCACATTGAACAGTGATGAAAATGAGCGATTTCTGGCCAAAAAGTAAGGCTATAGCCTTGGTATTTTGCTCAAAAATGACCAAATTTGAAATTGATTGATTTTGATTGCACATTGAAAAGTGATGAAAATGAGCGATTTTTGGCCAAAAAGTAAGGCTATAGCCTTGGTATTTTGCTCAAAAATGACCAAATTTGAAATTGATTGATTTTGATTGCACATTGAAAAGTGAGGAAAATGAGCGATTTTTGGCCAAAAAGTAAGGCTATAGCCTTGGTATTTTGCTCAAAAATGACCAAATTTGAAATTGATTGATTTTGATTGCACATTGAAAAGTGATGAAAATGAGCGATTTTTGGCCAAAAAGTAAGGCTATAGCCTTGGTATTTTGCTCAAAAATGACCAAATTTGAAATTGATTGATTTTGATTGCACATTAAAAAGTGATGAAAATGAGCGATTTTTGGCCAAAAAGTAAGGCTATAGCCTTGGTATTTTGCTCAAAAATGACCAAATTTGAAATTGATTGATTTTGATTGCACATTGAAAAGTGATGAAAATGAGCGATTTGTGGCCAAAAAGTAAGGCTATAGCCTTGGTATTTTGCTCAAAAATGACCAAATTTGAAATTGATTGATTTTGATTGCACATTGAACAGTGATGAAAATGAGCGATTTCTGGCCAAAAAGTAAGGCTATAGCCTTGGTATTTTGCTCAAAGATGACCAAATTTGAAATTGATTGATTTTGATTGCACATTGAAAAGTGATGAAAATGAGCGATTTTTGGCCAAAAAGTAAGGCTATAGCCTTGGTATTTTGCTCAAAAATGACCAAATTTGAAATTGATTGATTTTGATTGCACATTAAAAAGTGATGAAAATGAGCGATTTTTGGCCAAAAGTAAGGCTATAGCCTTGGTATTTTGCTCAAAATTGACCAAATTTGAAATTGATTGATTTTGATTGCACATTGAAAAGTGATGAAAATGAGCGATTTTTGGCAAAAAAGTAAGGCTATAGCCTTGGTATTTTGCTCAAAAATGACCAAATTTGAAATTGATTGATTTTGATTGCACATTGACAAGTGATGAAAATGAGCGATTTTTGGCAAAAAAGTAAGGCTATAGCCTTGGTATTTTGCTCAAAAATGACCAAATTTGAAATTGATTGATTTTGATTGCACATTGAAAAGTGATGAAAATGAGCGATTTTTGGCCAAAAAGTAAGGCTATAGCCTTGGTATTTTGCTCAAAAATGACCAAATTTGAAATTGATTGATTTTGATTGCACATTGAAAAGTGATGAAAATGAGCGATTTGTGGCCAAAAAGTAAGGCTATAGCCTTGGTATGTTGCTCAAAAATGACCAAATTTGAAATTGATTGATTTTGATTGCACATTAAAAAGTGAGGAAAATGAGCGATTTTTGGCCAAAAAGTAAGGCTATAGCCTTGGTATTTTGCTCAAAAATGACCAAATTTGAAATTGATTGATTTTGATTGCACATTGAAAAGTGATGAAAATGAGCGATTTTTGGCCAAAAAGTAAGGCTATAGCCTTGGTATTTTGCTCAAAAATGACCAAATTTGAAATTGATTGATTTTGATTGCACATTGAAAAGTGATGAAAATGAGCGATTTTTGGCCAAAAGTAAGGCTATAGCCTTGGTATTTTGCTCAAAATTGACCAAATTTGAAATTGATTGATTTTGATTGCACATTGAACAGTGATGAAAATGAGCGATTTCTGGCCAAAAAGTAAGGCTATAGCCTTGGTATTTTGCTCAAAAATGACCAAATTTGAAATTGATTGATTTTGATTGCACATTGAAAAGTGATGAAAATGAGCGATTTTTGGCCAAAAAGTAAGGCTATAGCCTTGGTATTTTGCTCAAAAATGACCAAATTTGAAATTGATTGATTTTGATTGCACATTGAAAAGTGAGGAAAATGAGCGATTTTTGGCCAAAAAGTAAGGCTATAGCCTTGGTATTTTGCTCAAATATGACCAAATTTGAAATTGATTGATTTTGATTGCACATTGAAAAGTGATGAAAATGAGCGATTTGTGGCCAACAAGTAAGGCTATAGCCTTGGTATGTTGCTCAAAAATGACCAAATTTGAAATTGATTGATTTTGATTGCACGTTGAAAAGTGATGAAAATGAGCGATTTCTGGCCAAAAAGTAAGGCTATAGCCTTGGTATTTTGCTCAAAAATGACCAAATTTGAAATTGATTGATTTTGATTGCACATTGAAAAGTGATGAAAATGAGCGATGTTTGGCAAAAAAGTAAGGCTATAGCCTTGGTATTTTGCTCAAAAATGACCAAATTTGAAATTGATTGATTTTGATTGCACATTGAACAGTGATGAAAATGAGCGATTTCTGGCCAAAAAGTAAGGCTATAGCCTTGGTATTTTGCTCAAAGATGACCAAATTTGAAATTGATTGATTTTGATTGCACATTGAAAAGTGATGAAAATGAGCGATTTTTGGCCAAAAAGTAAGGCTATAGCCTTGGTATTTTGCTCAAAAATGACCAAATTTGAAATTGATTGATTTTGATTGCACATTAAAAAGTGATGAAAATGAGCGATTTTTGGCCAAAAGTAAGGCTATAGCCTTGGTATTTTGCTCAAAATTGACCAAATTTGAAATTGATTGATTTTGATTGCACATTGAAAAGTGATGAAAATGAGCGATTTTTGGCAAAAAAGTAAGGCTATAGCCTTGGTATTTTGCTCAAAAATGACCAAATTTGAAATTGATTGATTTTGATTGCACATTGAAAAGTGATGAAAATGAGCGATTTTTGGCAAAAAAGTAAGGCTATAGCCTTGGTATTTTGCTCAAAAATGACCAAATTTGAAATTGATTGATTTTGATTGCACATTGAAAAGTGATGAAAATGAGCGATTTTTGGCCAAAAAGTAAGGCTATAGCCTTGGTATTTTGCTCAAAAATGACCAAATTTGAAATTGATTGATTTTGATTGCACATTGAAAAGTGATGAAAATGAGCGATTTTTGGCCAAAAGTAAGGCTATAGCCTTGGTATTTTGCTCAAAATTGACCAAATTTGAAATTGATTGATTTTGATTGCACATTGAACAGTGATGAAAATGAGCGATTTCTGGCCAAAAAGTAAGGCTATAGCCTTGGTATTTTGCTCAAAGATGACCAAATTTGAAATTGATTGATTTTGATTGCACATTGAAAAGTGATGAAAATGAGCGATTTTTGGCCAAAAAGTAAGGCTATAGCCTTGGTATTTTGCTCAAAAATGACCAAATTTGAAATTGATTGATTTTGATTGCACATTAAAAAGTGATGAAAATGAGCGATTTTTGGCCAAAAAGTAAGGCTATAGCCTTGGTATTTTGCTCAAAAATGACCAAATTTGAAATTGATTGATTTTGATTGCACATTGAAAAGTGATGAAAATGAGCGATTTTTGGCCAAAAAGTAAGGCTATAGCCTTGGTATTTTGCTCAAAAATGACCAAATTTGAAATTGATTGATTTCGATTGCACATTGAAAAGTGATGACAATGAGCGATTTGTGGCCAAAAAGTAAGGCTATAGCCTTGGTATGTTGCTCACAAATGACCAAATTTGAAATTGATTGATTTTGATTGCACATTGAAAAGTGATGAAAATGAGCGATTTTTGGCCAAACAGTAAGGCTATAGCTTTGGTATTTTGCTCAAAACTGACCAAATTTGAAATTGATTGATTTTGATTGCACATTGAAAAGTGATGAAAATGAGCGCTTTTTGGCCAAAAAGTAAGGCTATAGCCTTGGTATTTTGCTCAAAAATGACCAAATTTGAAATTGATTGATTTTGATTGCACATTGAAAAGTGATGAAAATGAGCGATTTTTGGCCAAAAAGTAAGGCTATAGCCTTGGTATTTTGCTCAAAAATGACCAAATTTGAAATTGATTGATTTTGATTGCACATTGAAAAGTGATGAAAATGAGCGATTTTTGGCCAAAAAGTAAGGCTATAGCCTTGGTATTTTGCTCAAAAATGACCAAATTTGAAATTGATTGATTTTGATTGCACATTGAAAAGTGATGAAAATGAGCGATTTTTGGCCAAAAAGTAAGGCTATAGCCTTGGTATTTTGCTCAAAAATGACCAAATTTGAAATTGATTGATTTTGATTCCACATTGAAAAGTGATGAAAATGAGCGATTTGTGGCCAAAAAGTAAGGCTATAGCCTTGGTATGTTGCTCAAAAATGACCAAATTTGAAATTGATTGATTTTGATTGCACATTGAAAAGTGATGAAAATGAGCGATTTGTGGCCAAAAAGTAAGGCTATAGCCTGGGTATGTTGCTCAAAAATGACCAAATTTGAAATTGATCGATTTTGATTGCACATTGAAAAGTGATGAAAATGAGCGATTTTTGGCCAAACGTAAGGCTATAGCCTTGGTATTTTGCTCAAAATTGACCAATTTTGAAATTGATTGATTTTGATTGCACATTGAACAGTGATGAAAATGAGCGATTTCTGGCCAAAAAGTAAGGCTATAGCCTTGGTATTTTGCTCAAAAATGACCAAATTTGAAATTGATTGATTTTGATTGCACATTGAAAAGTGATGAAAATGAGCGATTTTTGGCCAAAAAGTAAGGCTATAGCCTTGGTATTTTGCTCAAAAATGACCAAATTTGAAATTGATTGATTTTGATTCCACATTGAAAAGTGATGACAATGAGCGATTTGTGGCCAAAAAGTAAGGCTATAGCCTTGGTATGTTGCTCAAAAATGACCAAATTTGAAATTGATTGATTTTGATTGCACATTGAAAAGTGATGAAAATGAGCGATTTGTGGCCAAAAAGTAAGGCTATAGCCTGGGTATGTTGCTCAAAAATGACCAAATTTGAAATTGATCGATTTTGATTGCACATTGAAAAGTGATGAAAATGAGCGATTTTTGGCCAAACGTAAGGCTATAGCCTTGGTATTTTGCTCAAAATTGACCAATTTTGAAATTGATTGATTTTGATTGCACATTGAAAAGTGATGAAAATGAGCGATTTCTGGCCAAAAAGTAAGGCTATAGCCTTGGTATTTTGCTCAAAAATGACCAAATTTGAAATTGATTGATTTTGATTGCACATTGAAAAGTGATGAAAATGAGCGATTTTTGGCAAAAAAGTAAGGCTATAGCCTTGGTATTTTGCTCAAAAATGACCAAATTTGAAATTGATTGATTTTGATTGCACATTGAAAAGTGAGGAAAATGAGCGATTTTTGGCCAAAAAGTAAGGCTATAGCCTTGGTATTTTGCTCAAATATGACCAAATTTGAAATTGATTGATTTTGATTGCACATTGAAAAGTGATGAAAATGAGCGATTTGTGGCCAAAAAGTAAGGCTATAACCTTGGTTTGTTGCTCAAAAATGACCAAATTTGAAATTGATCGATTTTGATTGCACATTGAAAAGTGATGAAAATGAGCGATTTTTGGCCAAAAAGTAAGGCTATAGCCTTGGTATTTTGCTCAAAAATGACCAAATTTGAAATTGATTGATTTTGATTGCACATTGAAAAGTGATGAAAATGAGCGATTTTTGGGCAAAACGTAAGGCTATAGCCTTGGTATTTTGCTCAAAAATGACCAAATCTGAAATTGATTGATTTTGATTGCACATTGAACAGTGATGAAAATGAGCGATTTTTGGCCAAAAAGTAAGGCTATAGCCTTGGTATTTTGCTCAAAAATGACCAAATTTGAAATTGATTGATTTTGATTGCACATTGAAAAGTGATGACAATGAGCGATTTGTGCCAAAAAGTAAGGCTATAGCCCTGGTATGTTGCTCAAAAATGACCAAATTTGAAATTGATTGATTTTGATTGCACATTAAAAAGTGATGAAAATGAGCGATTTTTGGCCAAAAAGTAAGGCTATAGCCTTGGTATTTTGCTCAAAAATGACCAAATTTGAAATTGATTGATTTTGATTGCACATTGAAAAGTGATGACAATGAGCGATTTGTGGCCAAAAAGTAAGGCTATAGCCCTGGTATGTTGCTCAAAAATGACCAAATTTGAAATTGATTGATTTTGATTGCACATTGAAAAGTGATGAAAATGAGCGATTTTTGGCCAAAAAGTAAGGCTATAGCCTTGGTATTTTGCTCAAAAATGACCAAATTTGAAATTGATTGATTTTGATTGCACATTGAAAAGTGATGAAAATGAGCGATTTTTGGCCAAAAAGTAAGGCTATAGCCTTGGTATGTTGCTCAAAAATGACCAAATTTGAAATTGATTGATTTTGATTGCACATTGAAAAGTGATGAAAATGAGCGGTTGTTGGCCAAAAAGTAAGGCTATAGCCTTGGTATTTTGCTCACAATTGACCAAATTTGAAAGTGATTGATTTTGATTGCACATTGAAAAGTGATGAAAATGAGCGATTTTTGGCCAAAAAGTAAGGCTATAGCCTTGGTATTTTGCTCACAAATGACCAAATTTGAAATTGATTGATTTTGATTGCACATTGAAAAGTGATGAAAATGAGCGATTTTTGGCCAAAAAGCAAGGCTATAGCCTTGGTATTTTGCTCAAAAATGACCAAATTTGAAATTGATTGATTTTGATTGCACATTGAAAAGTGATGACAATGAGCGATTTGTGGCCAAAAAGTAAGGCTATAGCCCTGGTATGTTGCTCAAAAATGACCAAATTTGAAATTGATTGATTTTGATTGCACATTGAAAAGTGATGAAAATGAGCGATTTTTGGCCAAAAAGTAAGGCTATAGCCTTGGTATTTTGCTCAAAACTGACCAAATTTGAAATTGATTGATTTTGATTGCACATTGAAAAGTGATGAAAATGAGCGATTTTTGGCCAAAAAGTAAGGCTATAGCCTTGGTATGTTGCTCAAAAATGACCAAATTTGAAATTGATTGATTTTGATTGCACATTGAAAAGTGATGAAAATGAGCGATTTTTGGCCAAAAAGTAAGGCTATAGCCTTGGTATTTTGCTCACAATTGACCAAATTTGAAATTGATTGATTTTGATTGCACATTGAAAAGTGATGAAAATGAGCGATTTTTGGCCAAAAAGTAAGGCTATAGCCTTGGTATTTTGCTCACAAATGACCAAATTTGAAATTGATTGATTTTGATTGCACATTGAAAAGTGATGAAAATGAGCGATTTTTGGCCAAAACGTAAGGCTATAGCCTTGGTATTTTACTCAAACATGACCAAATTTGAAATTGATTGATTTTGATTGCACATTGAAAAGTGATGAAAATGAGCAATTTTTGGCCAAAAAGTAAGGCTATAGCCTTGGTATTTTGCTCACACATGACCAAATTTGAAATTGATTGATTTTGATTGCACATTGAAAAGTGATGAAAATGAGCAATTTTTGGCCAAAAAGTAAGGCTATAGCCTTGGTATTTTGCTCAAAAATGACCATATTTGAAATTGATCGATTTTGATTGCACATTGAAAAGCGATGAAAATGAGCGATTTTTGGCCAAAAAGTAAGGCTATAGCCTTGGTATTTTGCTCAAAAATGACCAAATTTGAAATTGATTGATTTTGATTGCACATTGAAAAGTGATGAAAATGAGCGATTTTTGGCCAAAAAGTAAGGCTATAGCCTTGGTATTTTGCTCAAAAATGACCAAATTTGAAATTGATTGATGTTGATTGCACATTGAAAAGTGATGACAATGAGCGATTTGTGGCCAAAAAGTAAGGCTATAGCCCTGGTATGTTGCTCAAAAATGACCAAATTTGAAATTGATTGATTTTGATTGCACATTGAAAAGTGATGAAAATGAGCGATTTTTGGCCAAAAAGTAAGGCTATAGCCTTGGTATTTTGCTCAAAACTGACCAAATTTGAAATTGATTGATTTTGATTGCACATTGAAAAGTGATGAAAATGAGCGATTTTTGGCCAAAAAGTAAGGCTATAGCCTTGGTATGTTGCTCAAAAATGACCAAATTTGAAATTGATTGATTTTGATTGCACATTGAAAAGTGATGAAAATGAGCGATTTTTGGCCAAAAAGTAAGGCTATAGCCTTGGTATTTTGCTCACAATTGACCAAATTTGAAATTGATTGATTTTGATTGCACATTGAAAAGTGATGAAAATGAGCGATTTTTGGCCAAAAAGTAAGGCTATAGCCTTGGTATTTTGCTCACAAATGACCAAATTTGAAATTGATTGATTTTGATTGCACATTGAAAAGTGATGAAAATGAGCGATTTTTGGCCAAAACGTAAGGCTATAGCCTTGGTATTTTACTCAAACATGACCAAATTTGAAATTGATTGATTTTGATTGCACATTGAAAAGTGATGAAAATGAGCAATTTTTGGCCAAAAAGTAAGGCTATAGCCTTGGTATTTTGCTCACACATGACCAAATTTGAAATTGATTGATTTTGATTGCACATTGAAAAGTGATGAAAATGAGCAATTTTTGGCCAAAAAGTAAGGCTATAGCCTTGGTATTTTGCTCAAAAATGACCAAATTTGAAATTGATTGATTTTGATTGCACATTGAAAAGTGATGAAAATGAGCAATTTTTGGCCAAAAAGTAAGGCTATAGCCTTGGTATTTTGCTCAAAAATGACCATATTTGAAATTGATCGATTTTGATTGCACATTGAAAAGCGATGAAAATGAGCGATTTTTGGCCAAAAAGTAAGGCTATAGCCTTGGTATTTTGCTCAAAAATGACCAAATTTGAAATTGATTGATTTTGATTGCACATTGAAAAGTGATGAAAATGAGCGATTTTTGGCCAAAAAGTAAGGCTATAGCCTTGGTATTTTGCTCAAAAATGACCAAATTTGAAATTGATTGATTTTGATTGCACATTGAAAAGTGATGAAAATGAGCGATTTTTGGCCAAAACGTAAGGCTATAGCCTTGGTATTTTGCTCAAAAATGACCAAATTTGAAATTGATTGATTTTGATTGCACATTGAAAAGTGATGAAAATGAGCGATGTTTGGCCAAAAAGTAAGGCTATAGCCTTGGTATTTTGCTCAAAAATGACCAAATTTGAAATTGATTGATTTTGATTGCACATTGAAAAGTGATGAAAATGAGCGATGTTTGGCCAAAAAGTAAGGCTATAGCCTTGGTATTTTGCTCAAAAATGACCAAATTTGAAATTGATTGATTTTGATTGCACATTGAAAAGTGATGAAAATGAGCGATTTTTGGGCAAAACGTAAGGCTATAGCCTTGGTATTTTGCTCAAAAATGACCAAATTTGAAATTGATTGATTTTGATTCCACATTGAAAAGTGATGAAAATGAGCGATTTTTGGCCAAAAAGTAAGGCTATAGCCTTGGTATTTTGCTCAAAAATGACCAAATTTGAAATTGATTGATTTTGATTGCACATTGAAAAGTGATGAAAATGAGCGATTTTTGGCCAAAAAGTAAGGCTATAGCCTTGGTATTTTGCTCAAAAATGACCAAATTTGAAATTGATTGATTTTGATTGCACATTGAAAAGTGATGAAAATGAGCGATTTTTGGCCAAAAAGTAAGGCTATAGCCTTGGTATTTTGCTCAAAAATGACCAAATTTGAAATTGATTGATTTTGATTGCACATTGAAAAGTGATGACAATTAGCGATTTGTGGCCAAAAAGTAAGGCTATAGCCCTGGTATGTTGCTCAAAAATGACCAAATTTGAAATTGATTGATTGTGATTGCACATTAAAAAGTGATGAAAATGAGCGATTTTTGGCCAGAAAGTAAGGCTATAGGCTTGGTATTTTGCTCAAAAATGACCAAATTTGAAATTGATTGATTTTGATTGCACATTGAAAAGTGATGACAATGAGCGATTTGTGGCCAAAAAGTAAGGCTATAGCCCTGGTATGTTGCTCAAAAATGACCAAATTTGAAATTGATTGATTTTGATTGCACATTGAAAAGTGATGAAAATGAGCGATTTTTGGCCAAAAAGTAAGGCTATAGCCTTGGTATTTTGCTCAAAAATGACCAAATTTGAAATTGATTGATTTTGATTGCACATTGAAAAGTGATGAAAATGAGCGATTTTTGGCCAAAAAGTAAGGCTATAGCCTTGGTATGTTGCTCAAAAATGACCAAATTTGAAATTGATTGATTTTGATTGCACATTGAAAAGTGATGAAAATGAGCGGTTTTTGGCCAAAAAGTAAGGCTATAGCCTTGGTATTTTGCTCACAATTGACCAAATTTGAAATTGATTGATTTTGATTGCACATTGAAAAGTGATGAAAATGAGCGATTTTTGGCCAAAAAGTAAGGCTATAGCCTTGGTATTTTGCTCACAAATGACCAAATTTGAAATTGATTGATTTTGATTGCACATTGAAAAGTGATGAAAATGAGCGATTTTTGGCCAAAACGTAAGGCTATAGCCTTGGTATTTTACTCAAACATGACCAAATTTGAAATTGATTGATTTTGATTGCACATTGAAAAGTGATGAAAATGAGCAATTTTTGGCCAAAAAGTAAGGCTATAGCCTTGGTATTTTGCTCACACATGACCAAATTTGAAATTGATTGATTTTGATTGCACATTGACAAGTGAGGAAAATGAGCGATTTTTGGCCAAAAAGTAAGGCTATAGCCTTGGTATTTTGCTCAAAAATGACCAAATTTGAAATTGATTGATTTTGATTGCACATTGAAAAGTGATGAAAATGAGCGATTTTTGGCCAAAAAGTAAGGCTATAGCCTTGGTATTTTGCTCACAAATGACCAAATTTGAAATTGATTGATTTTGATTGCACATTGAAAAGTGATGAAAATGAGCGATTTTTGGCCGAAACGTAAGGCTATAGCCTTGGTATTTTACTCAAACATGACCAAATTTGAAATTGATTGATTTTGATTGCACATTGAAAAGTGATGAAAATGAGCGATTTTTGGCCAAAAAGTAAGGCTATAGCCTTGGTATTTTGCTCAAAAATGACCAAATTTGAAATTGATTGATTTTGATTGCACATTGAAAAGTGATGAAAATGAGCGATTTTTGGCCAAAAAGTAAGGCTATAGCCTTGGTATTTTGCTCAAAAATGACCAAATTTGAAATTGATTGATTTTGATTGCACATTGAAAAGTGATGAAAATGAGCGATTTTTGGGCAAAACGTAAGGCTATAGCCTTGGTATTTTGCTCAAAAATGACCAAATTTGAAATTGATTGATTTTGATTGCACATTGAAAAGTGATGAAAATGAGCGATTTTTGGCCAAAAAGTAAGGCTATAGCCTTGGTATTTTGCTCAAAA
Organism: Mastigias papua; assembly: GCA_964019165.1. Taxonomy (NCBI): domain Eukaryota; kingdom Metazoa; phylum Cnidaria; class Scyphozoa; order Rhizostomeae; family Mastigiidae; genus Mastigias; species Mastigias papua. Next base: position 1,513,232 of record OZ025272.1, read on the forward strand.
ATGACCAAATTTGAAATTGATTGATTTTGATTGCACATTGAAAAGTGATGAAAATGAGCGATGTTTGGCCAAAAAGTAAGGCTATAGCCTTGGTATTTTGCTCAAAAATGACCAAATTTGAAATTGATTGATTTTGATTGCACATTGAAAAGTGATGAAAATGAGCGATTTTTGGGCAAAACGTAAGGCTATAGCCTTGGTATTTTGCTCAAAAATGACCAAATTTGAAATTGATTGATTTTGATTGCACATTGAAAAGTGATGAAAATGAGCGATTTTTGGCCAAAAAGTAAGGCTATAGCCTTGGTATTTTGCTCACAAATGACCAAATTTGAAATTGATTGATTTTGATTGCACATTGAAAAGTGATGAAAATGAGCGATTTTTGGCCAAAACGTAAGGCTATAGCCTTGGTATTTTACTCAAACATGACCAAATTTGAAATTGATTGATTTTGATTGCACATTGAAAAGTGATGAAAATGAGCAATTTTTGGCCAAAAAGTAAGGCTATAGCCTTGGTATTTTGCTCAAAGATGACCAAATTTGAAATTGATTGATTTTGATTGCACATTGAAAAGTGATGAAAATGAGCAATTTTTGGCCAAAAAGTAAGGCTATAGCCTTGGTATTTTGCTCAAAAATGACCATATTTGAAATTGATCGATTTTGATTGCACATTGAAAAGCGATGAAAATGAGCGATTTTTGGCCAAAACGTAAGGCTATAGCCTTGGTATTTTGCTCAAAAATGACCAAATTTGAAATTGATTGATTTTGATTGCACATTGAAAAGTGATGAAAATGAGCGATTTTTGGCCAAAAAGTAAGGCTATAGCCTTGGTATTTTGCTCAAAAATGACCAAATTTGAAATTGATTGATTTTGATTGCACATTGAAAAGTGATGAAAATGAGCGATTTTTGGCCAAAACGTAAGGCTATAGCCTTGGTATTTTGCTCAAAAATGACCAAATTTGAAATTGATTGATTTTGATTGCACATTGAAAAGTGATGAAAATGAGCGATGTTTGGCCAAAAAGTAAGGCTATAGCCTTGGTATTTTGCTCAAAAATGACCAAATTTGAAATTGATCGATTTTGATTGCACATTGAAAAGTGATGAAAATGAGCGATGTTTGGCCAAAAAGTAAGGCTATAGCCTTGGTATTTTGCTCAAAAATGACCAAATTTGAAATTGATTGATTTTGATTGCACATTGAAAAGTGATGAAAATGAGCGATTTTTGGGCAAAACGTAAGGCTATAGCCTTGGTATTTTGCTCAAAAATGACCAAATTTGAAATTGATTGATTTTGATTGCACATTGAAAAGTGATGAAAATGAGCGATTTTTGGCCAAAAAGTAAGGCTATAGCCTTGGTATTTTGCTCAAAAATGACCAAATTTGAAATTGATTGATTTTGATTGCACATTGAAAAGTGATGAAAATGAGCGATTTTTGGCCAAAAAGTAAGGCTATAGCCTTGGTATTTTGCTCAAAAATGACCAAATTTGAAATTGATTGATTTTGATTGCACATTGAAAAGTGATGAAAATGAGCGATTTTTGGCCAAAAAGTAAGGCTATAGCCTTGGTATTTTGCTCAAAAATGACCAAATTTGAAATTGATTGATTTTGATTGCACATTGAAAAGTGATGAAAATGAGCGATTTTTGGCCAAAAAGTAAGGCTATAGCCTTGGTATTTTGCTCAAAAATGACCAAATTTGAAATTGATTGATTTTGATTGCACATTGAAAAGTGATGAAAATGAGCGATTTTTGGCCAAAAAGTAAGGCTATAGCCTTGGTATTTTGCTCAAAAATGACCAAATTTGAAATTGATTGATTTTGATTGCACATTGAAAAGTGATGAAAATGAGCGATTTTTGGCCAAAAAGTAAGGCTATAGCCTTGGTATTTTGCTCAAAAATGACCAAATTTGAAATTGATTGATTTTGATTGCACATTGAAAAGTGATGAAAATGAGCGATTTTTGGCCAAAAAGTAAGGCTATAGCCTTGGTATTTTGCTCAAAAATGACCAAATTTGAAATTGATTGATTTTGATTGCACATTGAAAAGTGATGAAAATGAGCGATTTTTGGCCAAAAAGTAAGGCTATAGCCTTGGTATTTTGCTCAAAAATGACCAAATTTGAAATTGATTGATTTTGATTGCACATTGAAAAGTGATGAAAATGAGCGATTTTTGGCCAAAAAGTAAGGCTATAGCCTTGGTATTTTGCTCAAAAATGACCAAATTTGAAATTGATTGATTTTGATTGCACATTGAAAAGTGATGAAAATGAGCGATTTTTGGGCAAAACGTAAGGCTATAGCCTTGGTATTTTGCTCAAAAATGACCAAATTTGAAATTGATTGATTTTGATTGCACATTGAAAAGTGATGAAAATGAGCGATTTTTGGCCAAAAAGTAAGGCTATAGCCTTGGTATTTTGCTCAAAAATGACCAAATTTGAAATTGATTGATTTTGATTGCACATTGAAAAGTGATGAAAATGAGCGATTTTTGGCCAAAAAGTAAGGCTATAGCCTTGGTATTTTGCTCAAAAATGACCAAATTTGAAATTGATTGATTTTGATTGCACATTGAAAAGTGATGAAAATGAGCGATTTTTGGCCAAAAAGTAAGGCTATAGCCTTGGTATTTTGCTCAAAAATGACCAAATTTGAAATTGATTGATTTTGATTGCACATTGAAAAGTGATGAAAATGAGCGATTTTTGGCCAAAAAGTAAGGCTATAGCCTTGGTATTTTGCTCAAAAATGACCAAATTTGAAATTGATTGATTTTGATTGCACATTGAAAAGTGATGAAAATGAGCGATTTTTGGCCAAAAAGTAAGGCTATAGCCTTGGTATTTTGCTCACAAATGACCAAATTTGAAATTGATTGATTTTGATTGCACATTGAAAAGTGATGAAAATGAGCGATTTTTGGCCAAAACGTAAGGCTATAGCCTTGGTATTTTACTCAAACATGACCAAATTTGAAATTGATTGATTTTGATTGCACATTGAAAAGTGATGAAAATGAGCAATTTTTGGCCAAAAAGTAAGGCTATAGCCTTGGTATTTTGCTCAAAAATGACCAAATTTGAAATTGATTGATTTTGATTGCACATTGAAAAGTGATGAAAATGAGCAATTTTTGGCCAAAAAGTAAGGCTATAGCCTTGGTATTTTGCTCAAAAATGACCATATTTGAAATTGATCGATTTTGATTGCACATTGAAAAGCGATGAAAATGAGCGATTTTTGGCCAAAAAGTAAGGCTATAGCCTTGGTATTTTGCTCACAATTGACCAAATTTGAAATTGATTGATTTTGATTGCACATTGAAAAGTGATGAAAATGAGCGATTTTTGGCCAAAAAGTAAGGCTATAGCCTTGGTATTTTGCTCAAAAATGACCAAATTTGAAATTGATTGATTTTGATTGCACATTGAAAAGTGATGAAAATGAGCGATTTTTGGCCAAAACGTAAGGCTATAGCCTTGGTATTTTGCTCAAAAATGACCAAATTTGAAATTGATTGATTTTGATTGCACATTGAAAAGTGATGAAAATGAGCGATGTTTGGCCAAAAAGTAAGGCTATAGCCTTGGTATTTTGCTCAAAAATGACCAAATTTGAAATTGATCGATTTTGATTGCACATTGAAAAGTGATGAAAATGAGCGATGTTTGGCCAAAAAGTAAGGCTATAGCCTTGGTATTTTGCTCAAAAATGACCAAATTTGAAATTGATTGATTTTGATTGCACATTGAAAAGTGATGAAAATGAGCGATTTTTGGGCAAAACGTAAGGCTATAGCCTTGGTATTTTGCTCAAAAATGACCAAATTTGAAATTGATTGATTTTGATTCCACATTGAAAAGTGATGAAAATGAGCGATTTTTGGCCAAAAAGTAAGGCTATAGCCTTGGTATTTTGCTCAAAAATGACCAAATTTGAAATTGATTGATTTTGATTGCACATTGAAAAGTGATGAAAATGAGCGATTTTTGGCCAAAAAGTAAGGCTATAGCCTTGGTATTTTGCTCAAAAATGACCAAATTTGAAATTGATTGATTTTGATTGCACATTGAAAAGTGATGAAAATGAGCGATTTTTGGCCAAAAAGTAAGGCTATAGCCTTGGTATTTTGCTCAAAAATGACCAAATTTGAAATTGATTGAGTTTGATTGCACATTGAAAAGTGATGAAAATGAGCGATTTTTGGCCAAAAAGTAAGGCTATAGTCTTGGTATGTTGCTCAAAAGTGACTAGAATGAAGAGTGAAAGTCAGTCGTTGTGATTATGACGACAAACCGGACATAGTGAGTGAACTGAGCGCCCGAGAGGTAGGTAATGGAAAAAGGCATGTATGGGAAGAGAAATACTGTGGGTACGTGTTTAATGATTGATTTGGAAGTTAGTGACTTTTATTGTATTGTGAAGTATGTTGAAAATTATGCAAATCAGGTTTAAAAGTGAAGGTGCAACCAGAATATTCTGTTGAAATAGTACCGATGGTAATTACTACTGCCGTTGACTTAGAATCAAAATGTTTCGAATATGAGAGGCTTTTGACAAAATGTAATGGTCGGATCTGTTGATTAAGTTGACCGTACTCTACATTAAAATTGATTGAATTTGAGGGTTGATTAACAATTTATGAAAATGAGGGATGTTTTGGGCTAAAGATAAAGCTACAAGCATCAGAATGTGGTAGGAAATAACATAGTGAAAATTTACTGAAGTTGATTCCACAGTAAGGAAGTGGTAGAGTTGGATAACTTTGGCCGAAAAGCGAGTTCATAGCTTTTGTTATTGGATAAAAATACCTAACATTGAAAGTATCTGGGTGTTACAGCATAAGCAAACAGTGGCAAAATGAACTAATTGAGGCCAAGGAGTCAGGCTATAACATTTGGATTTTTATGTGACTGAAATCTATAGTGACCGAGTCTGTTTACACAATAACCGGTGGTAAAAGTGAGCTAATATCGTCATTGAACATCGGTCATAATATGCGCAAAACTAATAACAACGAGGATAATAATGGTGCAAGGTTTATTTTGGCAATTACAATATTAATATTTTTATTTGAATTTCTTAATAGTAATAAAGTTTAGCAATAGAATTATAAATGCTGCTTTGTGTATAGTTGTTGCATGTAATAATCTTAACATTAGAATGATGTTTCAACACGTAGTTATCTAAAATTCTTACAAAGCTCAACATTACTCACGCAAAAGTGACTTGCAAAGTACACCACTTGTCAAGTATAAGCTATATGTGGTGAGATGCCATATATGGTTAATCGATTTATCTATTAGGAAGCGATGCCTCTGTTTTAATAAGATATCATGGCTACAATAATCCCAGATAGGCTAGATTTTAACGAGATGGAATAATCTTAGATCGGGATTTAGGAACTACCAAAAATGTGTGCCAGTTAGCCTGCATTTAGAACACATTTCATCATAGCTCGACAGAGCGCGAATAATGGTTATGCATGAAAAACCACCTTTTCGAGCTATTGTGAAGTTTTGCAGTATTAACAGACCATTGAATATTTTCATGCTTCCTTTAACTAATTAAAGTAGATATATGATTATTCAAGCATAACAGTTCGAATAGTTATCAGCATCATTCAAATATTACACACAAATAGCATACCTTTGGTTGGTCTCCCCATTGCCTTGGAGCCTAGCCTCAGGTAACAACGCGAGAGACCGCCAGGATTGTTCCTATGCATAAGCAAATCTTTCAAGTCGATTGTATATTGCAGTATACTAGCATTGCAATGTTATAAAACCGTCACTTTATTCCAGATTGTTGATGATTTCGGTCTGCTTGGAAACTCATTTCGTTTTGAGGCTAGATTCTCACAAACCTCTTTTGTAAACGAGCCTCGCTTAACTTCAGTTTGAAACTGACCATCGAAGTTTCCAGGAGGTCGGTAACGTGCTACGATGTATGTACACGGAATTCCATCGTGAGTTCCGGTTGCTTTTCCAATACCGAACTCTCTGCTTGATGACCAGACGACTTGAGTAAAATGACCGGTTTTCATTGTGAATTCCCCGCCTTCAAAATCGTATCCAGGTTTGCAAACTTCTTCGTACCTAAAACAAGATACGACTTTGTTCTATTTTATCAGCAAAATTAAGCAATGGACGGTAATTTCCTTAACTTAATTAGTCTTCAGTGTTAATCTTCATTAATTATACAATTTCAAATTACATTGACACAGTCTGATAAAGAAAATTACCATGAGTTGTCAAGTCAGGAAAGTGCAGCTGAGAGAACAGTATACCGTACCATAATTAATAGAAGTGCCACTTTAAATGTATTATGGTCTTGTACTGTACAAAAGACCCTGCTAGCAAATCAGATGGTAGTTTTACCTGTTATATAACTGGTCATTGAAGCTTTGATATGGATACGAGATTTAACGAGGATATGATGACAAAATGCTTGGCAGTAATGGAAACTCCATTTCATGGAAAATATTTGCTACATACAGCTGTAAACCTCACTAAACAATAGGTAGTTTACAATTGGCCACTTGGTTTGAATGCAACACTTATAACAGAATAATAAGAACAAAAATAATAAATATTAATATAAATCAATGAGATAGGAGCTCAGGACTTGACCAGGGTATAAGAGTAATAAAAATAAAAAAATATAATAATATGCGAATACTTTGGCAGGATAACTTACTAGCATTTCCATACTGTTATCAACAGGGTCCTGCTCCCTTCATAAGTTGCACTATCAATGTCCATATATAACTTAGAAGATCAAAGAACTCACACAATAAAGAAAAGCTAAGAATTATTAAAAAAGTAATCAAGAGACTCTCTAAAATGAAGTCGAGAGTCAGTTTGTCTCGCCTGAAGAGGCAAGGACGTATATTCTTTTGCAGCTGAGAAATAAACTATTTTTCGTCCTAACTCCTTTCTCGCTTGAGGCAACTATACCGATACTTCTCTGTTTCTTGTTTTCTTTCCATGCGCAGTCTTAGTAAAATACCCCTTCATGACGTCACAAGCATTCGATTGTAAACTATCCATGACCAGGGTACAAGCTCTTTTCTTTGTTATTGAATCAACTGTAGGAATATGTAGGTTTATATTTGCGTTGTGGGGCTTTATTACAACTTCAGCTTTGCGTTCTACGTACTTAATTCTCTTTTTGTACGTCGGAGAACAAACCAGGAAGATCAACACGCAGTATGCAAAACTGGCATTACCATTGTTTTGTATCTTAGCTCTACAGTTGATGAGTCAACAAGGCTTCGGATGTTCCTTAATAGGTTTAACCGACTAGCAGCCTGCATGTACGTTAAACTAAAGTGATCTTCAAAGATAAGAGTTTGATCCAAATCAATCCCGAGGTACTTATAGTTGGATGTTCAGTTTATTCTCTGACCGTTCAACTTTATTTCCATTACTTTTTACTTGAACTTGTTTAGTCTTTTTGATGTCCCAAAAATCATTGATTCTATTTTTCCTTTTCTCTGGATAATGATTATTTTGTTGCTATCAAACTATGAATTAAGGCTAGTTAGGTCTTCGCTTAGTTTCTTTTCAATTTCATTCAATTAGCTAGAGGCCTTGCATATGACTGTGTCGTCTGCATAAGTCATGATTTTAAAATGGTGTAGGATCTTGTGGCAGCATTAAACTGTATCAACAATAGTAAAGGCCCGATTAGTGAGCCCTGGGGGATGCCACAGCTCAATGGAACCATTTCTGAAAAGACTCCATTACAATGAACAACTTGCTTACGGTTGAAGAGATAGTCGGTGAACGTTATGGTTCACGTTGGTAGCTTATCTAGGACCCTTGCATGGCTTACTGTATCAAACGTTTAGGATAGATCGATGAAAATTGCTCGTGTTAAAGAGCCTTTGCGTGTCTCCTTTCTTATGTAGCCAGTAAAAAAGTGTCACTGCCAGTTACGTAGAATGTTCTGAACGAAAGCCAAATTGGTGACCAATAAGTAAATTGTTATGTTCTAAGTGATCCAACAGTTGTTTGTGAACGAACTTTTCCAAGATTTTTGACATGAACGGTATACGGATATAGGTCTATAGTTATCGATATCTGTTCTGCTACCGTTTTTGAATAGTGGTAGTACTTTAGCTGCTTTCCACGTAGATGGTACAGTACCCGTTTGCAATGATAAATTTATCAAAAAACCTAAAGAGGGGGTCAGAACGGTAGCTCAATCTTTTAACATGCCGTGTGGAAAAGCGTCTGAATCGATAGCCTTATTCCGCTCAAGTTTTTTAAGTTGGTTATAAACTTGAACTGCATTTACCTTGTGGAACGAAAAACGGTTGAAGTAACAAGTGGCAGTGCTGTCATGTGGCATCCAGATAAAGTTTTTTAGAAATATTGATTTTCTCTTCAGTGTTGCTACAATAGTCGCAAAAGTTATGCCAAAAGAATTTGCAATTTTTCTACCATCTGTAGTTATCTGACCATTTATCTGACCATTAATATTCAGCTAGTAAAAAATCGCAAATGCTTTTGCCAATCATTTTGTGACCATCATAAGTCAAGTAGAAAATTTGCCAATCAAATAGAAACTGTGAATTGGTGTTAAGATAAGAGAAATTAATAGTAACTGGCACAGTTAAACGAAAGATAGGAAATGAAAAATATAACAACGAAAGAGTATTGACAAGATAATACTTTAAGACTATTGCAGTTTTTAAAGCAAGAAAAGAGTAGATTATGTGAAGCTGGTAGTGGTAGTGGCGAATTAAATCAACTACTTTTTGGCTGTGTGAATAAAAACAAGCACCCTCGAGCAGTTTTAGGAGGTCAAATGAATCTGGCAGTTACCCAGCTGTAGAGCACTGAGAACATTAGCTATAAAAGCAATGGGATAGTTGCTTTGATTGTAAAACTTAGCTCAAAATATTACATTCCAATCTAGGGGGGCAGTTTCAACACGAAGGCTTAAGACCCTACCAAACATGCGAAGCAGAGTAACCATAAAAGATTCTCGTATCAAGATTTGTGAATTTATTTCAACATACGTCATCTTTTCAATAAAGAATCAAGCATGGGTGAATTTAAACGATGTCCTCAAACAATTTACTCTGAATGGGTACCCATGCGTGATATGAAAATCAAAAAGATAAACTGAACAACTAGGAATAATGAAAATAAGTCAAGATATCCTAGGGATGATTACAGCCAGCCTAAAGCATTGATGATGGTAGTTGTAGCTCAGTGGATGTCTTCTGAACATGTTGGGAGTAAAACAGCGGAGAACAATTGGATATGAATTATCGTGGGAACTTACCACAAATTTGTTGCAAATATACCACTGGGTTCATTCTCGGAAGGACCAAGACATTTCATCGCCAGGTTCTCGCCATCTTTTGTTCCCTTCGAGTGCTCAAAGCGTCCACTTCTGGCAAGCTCTTCTGCATAGCTTTGGGCCTCTTTACAGAGTTGCGTGCTCAATTTCATAGAGGGAGAATTGTGTATCTCCCTGTACCGATTGTGAGTATCCAGTGCCTCAATTTCAAAGATAGATTTCCCTGTATAGCAAAATAATGCATGAATTAAGACCTCCGCAAGCACATTGGTGCAACCAAATTTTTATGATAGCAAGAATGGCCTAAACCTGGACACGTGTTTACCCAGATAAGTACACTTTTAGTTCAGGTGTATTTGTACTAATTGCAAACACTACTTCATACCTAAAACCACCGTTCTCAAGTGCCCAGGCGACTAAATCATTTAAGGGTAGTACCTACTCCCAGAGACTATCCTAGTCTAATTGAAGTTCCGTCCAAGATTTATTGAGATTCTACGCATTTTCAACCTCAGTAAATGAATAAATGAAAACATTGCATTGCAAATTGTAGAATTAAATTAAGCAATAACTTAACAAGACTTATCCAGGATTAGAATTTGAGCTGACTGTCGATTAGAAGCATATAACAGTATACTCTATACTAAATTAAATGGAAATATAAGCATAGGAATAAAGATAATTCTAAGTGCAATGATTAAAACAGCTTAACTGCTGTACAGCAGAATCAGAACTATTCTTATAAAAAGAAATTAATGTATCACTGTAGCACGAAAAACCGAGAACAAGTATGCTAAAAGAATATTCCCGCTTTTTCGTGCTATCGTGTAGTTCTTTAGCACCAACAGACTTTTCGCAAATTAGTGTATTTTACTTCATGACGTTTATCATAATAGGCAGTAAAAGATTATTTATTAATATGAAAAATGCACAATAATGTTCCTTTAGGAACTAAGTCCAGCCTAGGTTACTGTTGCATTTGAGGTGAAATAGAGATGGATAAAGTTTTAGCTCGTTCTGTAAATTATTATATAGAAATATCGCACCTGTACGCAGAGAAAGGCATGCAATTTATCAAAAGAGCGGTTAGCATCTGAACTAAAATTACCTTTAGTACCCGGTGTTTTCAAGGTACTCTGTGACACGGATGGATTAGAAACTGGACGCCCTTTTGGTGGCAATCCTGCTCCGGGAGCATTTGATATATCCTTCAACATATCGTCGAGTTTGCCACACATCGATTCAGTGAATGAACCGCGTAAAACTTCGGTTTGAAACTGTCCCATATAATTACCAGGAGGGCGATACCTTGCCACGATGAACGTGCATTTCATATTGCCCTTTTTTACCACTGCTTTTCCGATTCCAAAAGTGACACTACTCTTCCATACCACCTGAGTAAAATGTCCTGTCTCCATAGTAAAATCTCCGGTTTCAAAGTCATACTTTGAATCACAAACTTCACGATACCTGGGGTGAACAAAAAAGATTAAATTGGTTGGTGTTTTTGAGGATTTGAGCAATTTTCTGTAGTTTAGAAGCAAGATGTAATCTTGTATACACTAATCAAATTTTGACACAGTTGTTCAATAGCTAATGAATGCAAAAATCGAGAGCCGGGGATACAACTGAATGTCTACACAAAAAATATCTAATAACAGCTAATTAAAATCTCCAAATATCACTGGACTTCCAACATATGGGCTTCCAACATATGAACTTCCAACATACCACTGTCACCTTGCTGTGACATTCAGCACAGGAATTTAGAGCTAATTTTAAAACGATTCTATTTCTTATGAATTGCCACAATCAGAATTTAGCTCACCATCAAATTTACACTGATCAGTAGTATATGCCTTATACCAATGTTGTGAGATAATTCATGCTATTGAGAGCTTTTATACTTAGATCCTAGTTGGAATATAAAAAAAGGTGGAAGGAATAGAGACACAGATGAAAGGAAACTGATGATAGAAAGGAAATAAAGAAAGAACAATGATAGACAGAGAGTTGATTAAAGAAAGAAAAAACTGAGAAAATATTTAGTAGCATTTGGTTTTATTCGTATTTTGCTAGTCTGTTTGCGGCTAAAATGATGCTTGCTGTTTCGTAGTCGCATACATTTTTAAATTAAAAGGTTAGTCTCATATACATTTCCGTACGTTGTGAACTGCCTACTAGATAAAATAATTGCTCTGGGCCGTTGGCATAGTGATGGGCTGTTGGCATAGTGATGGGCTATTGGCATAGTGATGGGCCGTTGGCATAGTGATGGGCCGTTGGCATAGTGATGTAGGGTAGCTATTTCCTTTCCTTGCCGCCCTTAAATTCCCAGTGTTGCAACCAGGTACCCCTTTGCTGCCGGGTGGACAGTGGGCGAGCATCACAACTATAATCTGAGGGTTCAGCTAGAACCATCGATGTTCCCCTCAGCAGTTAAGCGTTTTAACCAATTAATGATTTGTAGTTATTAGCTAATTATATCTATGAATCAGAGGATAGTGGATTAGATCACAGTCTAACATTCAAAATACACTCAATTATTGCAAAGCATACCAATTCTTTGTTGCCTCTTCAGCCGACATTTGCTTCTTTCCCGATGTGCAGCTCATCGCTAAGTTCTCACCATCTTCTGTAGAAGAATGCTCAAGGGATCCGTTTGCTGCAATCACCTTAGCGTACTTAGCGGCCTCTTTAGACATAACAGAGTCAAGTTTCATTTTTGGAGCATTGTGTATTTTTCTAAATACATTATGGGCGCGTAAGCCAGTTTCTTGAAAACCAAGTGAACCTGTGATAAAATTCTTAATCAGTCCCTAGTCTATCCAAGTTTTCATTCATATGAATAACTAAAGAGATAGCCATTCACCCAAATCACTCACCCACAAATGTAAAGCAGTGCAATGTTTCCAATTTCGACATTTCGTTGGTGCAGGGTCATGAAAGAATAACTCTACAAGCTAAAACGAAATCATCTACATATATGATAACTTACCAGCTTTTGGGTTATCAGTATTTGGCTTCATTCCTTCACTACCTCTGCCTTCTTCCTCTATCTGACTAACAGTTCCTTCTCCATCTCTTTCTTGCGCTACAGCAGCCGACGTTCCTCCTCCTGAAGTCATGCCTCCACCCCATCCTCCTGATACACTTCCTCCTCCACCTCCTGTTTCATATACTCCTCCACCTGCTGCAGCTCCATTCCCACCTCCACCAAAATTTCCTGCTCCTGCTCCTGCTCCTGCTCCTGCTTCTGATGATCCATATGAACCTCCTCCACCTAGCAGACTTCCACTTCCTCCTCCAGAGGCTCCACCAGCAACTCCAGAAGCTCCACCAGCAACTCCAGAGGACCCAACAGCAACTCCAGAGGCTCCACCAGCACCTCCTGATGTCCCTCCTCCCCCTAATAGCAGACTTCCACTTCCTCCTCCCGAGGCTCCACCAGCACCTCCTGATGTTTCTCCTCCCCCTAATAGCAGACTTCCACTTCCTCCTCCAGAGGTCCCACCAGCACCTGCCGATGTCCCTCCACCTCCTAATAGACCTCCAGATCCTCCTATTAGTTCTTGAATTGCTGCAAGAGAAAAACGCTGTTATTAGGCAAAAGTGAGATGAAAACAAAAGTGAATTATCTGGTGGAAAGCGCAGCCGAACAATAAATCATAGAGCATGAACGACGATGAAAAAAATCATTTTAAGGTTGATGTTAATCAACCATCCATTTTTCCTTAATTACGTAGACATTAAGACAAATCCATGATACATAAAGACACATCCATGATACAAACGTTTCGGACCATTTCCAAGGTCCATCATCAGTGTAAAAATCAATGCGTGTTTAGCTCATTATAAAGGCCCAGGAACCCAAGGGAAAAACAATAGGGCGGAAAGCGTGGAAAAGTTAATAGAGACGCGTAACGAGAAACGAGGATGGAAAAACAGTATTATCATAGAGGAGGAAAAAATATTGTAGGAAAGAACAAGCAATACAACTAAGGGGGACACGTGGAAACAGAAAAGTGAATTAAAATTCATAAGAATTTCACATAGGAAGAGCTAAATGTTGAATGTAATCACAATAATATATTGACGTAGCAGAATGAGAAGCCAGTAATGAGGAATCAATAGCCAAACTCTATTCTAAGAAAATTCCTTTTGCTGAAAACTCTCTAGCCCAAAAGGTAGATATAATTTTCTAGCCATTTCCTGACAAGATACTAATTTACTTTATTCAATGAATCTAGTCAGTAGACCTACCTCCTCCATTTGGTGCTGTTCCTAATGTTCCATCTTTACCACTGTCTTCAGCTGCTGCTGCTACAGCACCAGCGAGTCCACCAGCACTGCCCCCTACTCGTCCTCCTGCAGCCTCCCCAGCTTTCGTTCCAGCTGCCTCCCCTGCCATTGCACCTGCAGCTGCTCCTGCAGCAGCAGCTGCACCTATAGTTTCTTCACCTCCTATGCCATTTTCACTCTGATTAGAAGCTTCTAATGATGGAGGTGGCTGTTTTGGGTTTCCAATGTCGCCCTGACCCGTATTTTCTATTGGCTTTTCAACATCTTCCTCTTCTGGTGCCTTCATTGGGACCCCTATTGGCTGATTAGTATTGTCACTTGAACCACTGGATACACCAATTGACTTCTCACCATTGCTTTCTAGGTTCTCATTACCTATTCCATTTCCGGGGGAAATCAGCTGCTCAGCACTACTTGTTGTTCCACTTGTACTTTCTAATTCACCTGCAGCGTCACCGCCTCCATTTGCAGATCCACTCCCTCCACCTGTAACGCCCCCAGCTCCATTTGCAGAGTTGCTTCCACCAGCTGCAGCAGCATTAGCTCCATTTTTAGAGCCATTTGCTCCACCTGTCCCAACTGCTCCGCCTGCTCCACTTGCTCCACCAGATCCACCTGCTCCACCTGCCCCATTTGCTCCATCTGCTCCATTTTGTGCACCTGCTCCACTTGCCACACCAGCTCCATTTGCTCCACCAGCTCCACTTGCTCTACCAGCTTCACTTTGTCCACCTGCTCCACCAGCTCCACCTACTCCACTTGCTGCACCAGCTTCATTGGCTCCATTTGATCCACCTGTCCCATCAGCTCCACCTGCTCCACTGGCTCCATTTACTCCGCCAGCTCCACCTGCTTTACCTGCTCCACTAGCTCCACCAGCTCCAGCAGCTCCAGCAGCTCCAGCAGCTCCAGCAGCTCCAGCAGCTCCAGCAGCTCCAGCAGCTCCAGCAGCTCCAGCAGCTCCAGCAGCTCCACCAGCTCCACCTGCTCCATTTACTCCACCAGATCCACTGGCTCCACCTGCTCCGCCTGCTCCACCTGCTCCGCCTGCTCCACCTGCTCCTCCTGCTCCTCCTGCCCCATTTGCTCCACCTACTCCACCTGCCCCATTTACTCCACCAGATCCACTGGCTCCACCAGCTCTACCTGCTCCACCAGCTCCACCTGCCCCATTTGCTCCACCTGCCCCATTTGCTCCACCTGCCCCATTTGCTCCACCTGCTCCACCAGCTCCACCAGCTCCACCAGCTCCACCAGCTCCACCTGCTCCACTTTGTCCATCAGCTCCACTTGTTCCACTTGCTCCACCAGCTCCACTTGCCCCACCTGCTCCATCTGCTCCAACACTTCCCCCTGCAGTACCACCAACTTTACCTGTTACACTACCTGCTTGACCAGTAGCACCACCAGTTCCAGTTGTAGAGCCACTCACTCCACTTGCAGTCCCCCCTATTTTACCTGCACTACCTGCTCCAACGTCTCCATTGACAGAATTTTCTGGTCCATTTGCAGAGCTACTTCCTCCTTTCAAAGTACCACCAGTTCCACCTTCTCCATTTGCAGATCCACTTCCACTTCCTGAGGTTTTCCCTGCTCCACCAGCAGAGCCATTAGCCCCAACAACAGTGCCACCAGCCCCACCTGAGGAGTCACCTCCTCCACTAGTAATACCACCCGCTTCACCTACACTGCCACCTCCTTCACTTGCAGTTCCTCCAGTGGACCAACCAACTCCTTTTTCAGATCCAGAAGCTCCTACCTCTCCTGACAGGCTATTTTCTCTACCTCCAACATTTCCTGTTCCTTCTACAGGGCCATTACTACCCCCTCCTGAGGTACCAACAGCTCCATTTGCAGCTCCACCTGCTGAATTGCCTGTAGCTACATCACCTCCTTCGCTGGTAGAGCCACTAGTTCCACCTGTAATGCCACTTGCAGCACCACCTGTTCCAGTAGCAGATCCACCTCTTCCATTTGAAGCACTACCAACTTCACCAGTAGCAGCGGCAGTTCCACTTCCCCCTGTCCCTACAATGCCAGCACCAAGGCCAGTTGGTCCTAATGAGGAGCTTCCTATCTCATTTTCGACCTTGTCACCACCTCTTGCTGGCCCTTCACCCTCTCCATTACCGTAAGTAACTGCTCCACCATCCGCTGCAGTACTGGAAGAATCAGTGTTAACTGCTTTAAATGCACCCACTGTCGGATTGCCAGAGGAATAGCTTCCTCCTCTATTCTTTTCATTACGGCTTCTAAAACCACTTGCAGCTATGGATTCTACTGCATTACCCTCTTTCACCTTTCGAACCATTCCATCTAAGCGATCACAGATTGCTCTTGAAAAAGAACCCTTTGGAACATTCTTCTTAAAATCACCAATCATGTTACCAGCAGGTTTATACCTTCCAACTACGTACGTGCATGTCATGTCAAACATTCCTTGCTTCTTCCTGGCACTGGCTTTGCCAATACCTAGTGTCTTACTCCCTGCCCAGACAACTTGTGTGAAATGCCCAACACCGTTACCTTGCTTTCCATTAAAACTGTATCCTGGATCACAGACCTCTTGGTACCTGGTGAATTCACAGATAAAGCAAGATAGCATACTACATATCTAAGTCAGTGACATTTTCCCATATGATTTATATGATCATAAATTTTCTGTCACAAATACGTTTGGGTGCCTGATAGACAACCCCGCTAATTAACTTTTCAAAAATTCCCCACCTAGAACATTTTTATTCCAACCCACAGCCTATTAATTTGTAGGTAAGCTCCCACCCAAGAACATTTTTAGAGGAGGTACTTTGGTGTGCAAGTATAAGCTATCATTAAGAAACTCACGCTGATTACACACATGTTTTCTTGTTTAGTATTGTTTCCATCTACGATTTCATTTCTTAAACTTTTTGTCCAGATCACCATCTATTGTATTCTTGGTCATTTTCCAATCCCTTTTCTATTGAGGCTCCCGAGAGTACTACCGAGTGCATAAAATTACCAGTATTATGAAAAAACTCTTTGAAATAGATGTATGTGCACATCCGTAAGTCGTAAGCATATATCCTTATGTACGTGTTATATATCTATAAAACTGCCAAAGGGATAAAAAGACAGACCCATAAACAATAGGTGGAGAACAGGAGGGCATACTGTATAGGTACACTATCATTTTTACTCACTACATAGTTGGTCGATTGCAAATAGCTAGTTTAAAGTAGCTTTTTGTAAGAATCATAAAATTAACAATTTTAAATAAATATTGACGATGATAACGATGATCCTCCAATCCAGCTCAGCTGCCTACTGTATCGTAATAAGACTTCAATCATTGCAGCACGCAGAAAGTCTGAGAACTATCAATAATTGAAAACCGAATTAGATCAATAAATTGCTACGTGACATTTTGAAAGCTACAGACAACTAAGCACAAAGTAAGCACTTCTCACCAGTGCTTTGTAGCTTCTTCTGCAGACATCTCCTCTTTCTTACTCGTGCACCCCATAGCCAAATTCTCACCATATTTTCCTCCGGTTTTGGAGTGAATAAGGGAACCTCGCTCTGCAAGAATTTTGGCATATTCTTCAGCTTCTTGAGACAACGTTAGGTCAAGGACCAGCTCTGGTGTTCTGTGTATTTTGCGGAACTCATTGTGAGCTCTCAGCCCTAATTGAACAAATTCTTCAGGATTACTATCTATCTGTCTTTGACTTCCAGAAGGTTCATAGTTGGTTTTAATTAAAAACTTCTGACCAACAGTTTGATTCCTTTTCTTACTTGACATTCTCGATAATGGAGCACCGGAAAAAATTCCCATACTACCTGCAGTTGCTATAGAATTTTTCACTTTAGTGGAATTTAACGTTCCTCCTTTTAATTTCTGCAGACTATTCCCAATTGGCCAATATTTTTTGATATTCTGAGAACTTTTGCCTTTCCTTTTCTTACCATCATCGATTGTTTTGTCATGTTTATTTTTGTTGATTAATTGCTCGGCCTTTTCCACAGATTCGGGCTTATTGTCAAGATGAATCACATTATCATCAATATTCCCGTTTTTAGATGTCTTTCCTGATGATGGTGTCTTTCCTTCATGATGATGAGAAACGGAAGTATTTCTATCAGACAATGTCTCGGCCCCTGCATTTTCTGAATTATTAATCCATGGCACTTTCTCTCCGTAGCTAGCGACTTTCTCTTGACCAAATTTATCATCCATGCCTACAGAATGGAAGTCATTCTTTCTCGACCCGTCTTTAATATCTTTAATAAAGCTACTTAGCTTCTTGCAAATATTTCGATTAAAAGATCCTCTTGGAACGTTCTTCTGGTACTGTCCGGCAAAGTTTCCAGCTGGCCTGTACCTGCCTACGACATACGTACAAGTCATGCCTCTTTTGCTTCCTGTCGCCATTCCGATACCTAGTTCTTTAGTTCCATCCCAAACAACTTGCGTAAAGTGAAGAGTACCTGATGGTGCAGAATTGCCAAAATTGTATTGATGTGTGCATACTTCTTCATACCTAAAAGGACAAAGATTTGTTCAAGAACCAACCAATGCCATCGAAAGAAGAACTGAAGTGTGATAAACATAAATTCACTATTGGGTTTTTCACTGCAAATTTATCGATCATGATTTTGTTCTTGATGATTCTTACATTCCTTTTAGCATCCTCGAAACACCATGACTTCCAGCCTGATGCAAATTCTAACCTTAAAAGAAGCAATTATTTTTGTTTTGGCTGCAAATAGGTTTCTCAGAACATTTTAAAAAATCCCCCAACTTTTACAGGCTTTCTAAATCAAAGTTTTAAGAAACTTCGACAGTGTTAAAAAGGAAATTCTATGGCATAAGTATCGAAAATTGAAGAAGCAACAACAATGTCGGTTTTAAAAAATCTATTGATCAGAAAAATCCATTGGCATTTTAGGTTTCCCCTGATCTCCAATTTATCTCGCCGACATTTTCAGATTTTCCAGACTCCTGAGAGCACAAGTAAAAAGGCAAAATTTAATAAAACACTTCACAATACACGAAATGCTCCATACATACTGCCCATTGACAGTAGACATGGATGTTTCATTTGTCAATAAACTCTTCTAAAACGTATGGCTATGTTTGCTTACGTTTGTGATTGTTTGATATAGCATCAATTGTTCGAAAATAAAAAAATAAGTCAGAGTGTTAACGAAGTGCTGTAAAACACCAGCTAATAATTAATAGATGGCCTCGAATGCCTATCCTGGGCTCATATGACACCATGGCACAGAATACAAATAGTGCTGCCGAACAACTGTTCGAATCGATCACGCCAGTTTGGCTATGATGTGATGTCAAGACTGATCGTAAATGGCCTTACTAAGAAACACTTTCAAACTGTCGCACAATTGCAATCACTTGAACTGTTCTAATACACACATGACAATGTCACGTGATCCCAGTTTGCTCAGTGAACACAATAAAGAATCTCAGAGAGGCGCATACCAGTTTTTAGTCGCTTCAGCTCCACTGAATCCATTTCCTGATCCGCTAGAACAGGCATAAGCTAAATTTTCCCCATCCTTCACAGATGCATGCTCTAATCTCCCTTTCCTTGCTAGCACTTTCGCATAATCTTCAGCTTCTTTGCACATTTCTTGGTTCAATTTCAGCGCAGAGGTACCGTGTATCTTCCTAAATTTATTATGCGCACCCAATCCACCTTTCTGGAAACTATTTCCCACTGATCCTTTAGCCGAATCTCCTTTTGACCCTCCTCCGTCTCCAGACAGTGTTCCAGGTTTGTCTCCTACGTTTGGCGGAATTGGCGGCGGAGCTACCTCACCAACTCCTGGTGATGTTCCATCTCCGGTGGATTCCTCTATTTCTTTAACCATCTTGGCTAGTGATGAACAAACATTCCGTGTAAATGAGCCTTTAGGCACGTTTGCTTTGTATTGCCCTCCCATATTGCCAGCTGGTCGATAACGGCCTACAACATACGTACACATCATTCCATTTTTCTTCCCAGTTGCCATTCCGATGCCAAGCTCTCTCGAACCAGCCCAGACAACTTGAGTGAAATGAAGCGTCGAGAATGGAGCAGAATTTGTGAATTGATATTGGCCAGTGCATACCTCATTGTACCTAAAATTGTGATGTATCAACAAGCACACTGTGACCATTTATGCATTAAAGATTATATCTGCAATTGCATTTATGTATATGAAGAGAAATACTCTAGTAAGTCTTTAGAAAAATGCATAAGATGTCTAGAAAGCTTCTACCTCTAAACATCTCGATTTTCGTATACATAAATATATATATATATATATATATATATATATATATATATATATATATATATATATATATATATATATATATATATATATATATATATATATATATATATATATATATATATATATATATATATATGGGCCATTCGAAGAATATTAACCAGCAATAGAGACTGAATGTGCAAAGTTGCACTTTTTTCATCCAAATAAGCATCATCATACAGTTATGAAACATATCATACCATCTTTTTGTGGCCTCTGCAGCGCTTAAGCCACCATCTTGTGCGCTACTACAGCCAAAAGCAAGATTTTCTCCATCCTTGGTATTTGCATGCTTGAGGCGACCCATTCTTGAAAGAACTTTCGCATATGCCTCTGCTTCGTCACACATTTCCTTGTTTAATTTCATTGGAGTTGTACCATGAATCTGTCGAAATTTGTTATGTGCTGTTAATCCACCTTTTTGAAATGCATTGCGATTAGCTCCTTGTACTCCAACTCGACCTCCACCAGTTTGCCCTCGGCCACGTTGACCTCTTCCTCTTTGACCTCTACCTCTCGGACCTCGGCCATTTCGGCCTCTACCACCTTGACCTCTGCCTCTTTGATTTCTGCCACCTTGACCTCGGCTACCTTTGTTACCATACCTCCCTCGGTTCCTGTTCCTAGTCTTTCTTCCATTCCATTCGTTAAAAAGGTTAGTATTGTTAGTAATCGGCCCTGACATGCTCCCTGCAAGGTTTATGGGGGATTGAAATTATCAAGCCGTGTCTTATATTGCGCAATACTCTCGAGTTTTGCGATGAAACATGAGGAGATAGATAGTTATTATTACTACTATTATTATTATTACTATTATCATTAATATTTGTATACAATTATTTTATTAATTCTTAGAACATAGATTAGTATCATGTAGTTTCAAAAAATACTATTATTGTTAGAACAGATGTATTGAAATTTGAAACAAATCCTATTGTCCTTTTCTTTCTTTTAACTATTAGTTTCTTCATGTTACCAGGCAAGCCAAATACAAGTTACTTTATTTTTGTGCGATTTGTATTTACATTATTAGAATTCGAGTAAAAGAATGAAGTTTAAAAAAATTATGCTTGGCTTTAATACTCCTAGTCTGTATCAATTGAAAGTTTGGTGAAAATGAAATATATGTCAAAAAGCTATTTCCATGTTCTCTTCAGAAAATATTAGTCTTTTTATTCTATGCAGTTTTTGTAGCTATTGTATCATTTTATATGAAAAAATGCCAATTTTAAATAGTGAGATATATGATTGTGATTAAAAATTGGTTTTGAATAAAATTAGGTTTAAAATTGAGTTGATTACAGTAGGCATAGAAAAAACATATGGTAGGTAGAAAGCTAATTTAAGTTTACTTGTTAAGGAAGCTAAGGAAGCAATGGAATGCAAGGGCAGCGTTGCAAAGGCACAATTTCGTCAGATTTGTTTATTTACGCTATTAATTTTCAGTTAGTTCGTGTAGTATTGATAAAAAAAAGCGATAAGTTTGGTTAACAGTTGTTAGTCTGTTAGTCAAGAGTGTGGTCAGTTCAGCAAAGAATAGAGAAGGACCCTGGTGTACTCTTGATTTTAGTGCACAACCCTTCTTGAAGGTTTTGTATCCATCCAAAATGGTCAAAGGGCCAAAATGCCGAAAGTAAAAGAAGTTCAGGAGACTTACAGTATTACAAGCACAGCAGTTGTTCGCAGTATCCCCGGTTGAATCTTTGCAATTATCTATAACCTATAGCTATTAGCTAGTAACTTGCTGGTGTTCTTCATCTTTGTCACCCTGTGCGGGATTGATTGTAATTGTTATTGGTCCATCATGACATGATTTGAATAGAGCTTCCTCAAATTTCCTGCTTCATTAGGTAACTGGTCTCCATTTTTTTGGAAGGATTGAGTAAAAAGAATGATTTAAAAGTACTGCCTTTACCGGAAACGGAATCTAACTGATATTAATATCACAACAATTGTAAAATTTTCCATCGACACTAACCAATCCATGGAAATTTCACGTGTAGAAATTAAGGCCAATATTCACCAGCTCTAAATTATCTTCAGAGCTTGTAGAATGAAAGGAGCTAACTAAGAGCCTTGAGGTGATGAACGTAGCCAAGACGAGTGCAGTATGGAGGAGAACACTGATATGATTGACCAAGGAAACCCAATAAAAAATCACACTATTCCAGCCTAAACTTGGTAAGATGAGAGTGTGTTTGATATCAATCAAAACGCTACGTCTTATTGAATCTAACTGAATTTTCACGATCCCAACACAGTATTAAAAACATGGCCGACACTATTCAAAAATCATATTTTTTGTCTTTTTGAACATTGAATGTGACAGAGACATTGAAAACGACATAAAATAAATTTTGAGCTATTTACTAAACTTAGTGTATAATTCCACAGGTAACTTTCAATAAGCATGTTCCAATACATCACACTCAAAAGAATGAACTAGTCTATCGTCCGTTTTGCTAAACAACAATTGGGTGAAGGAGTTATAGCTCTGTAAATAGGACGATAGCAGAGCTGCCACAGCACGATTTTAAACTCATAAGTACATATAGCGTTCAGTGTAAACTAGATTTCCGTAAAATGGTGCAAACAAGATTCCTTATGCTGTAATGTACTGTAACATGTAGTAACGTTACGTGGCATGTGAATAAGTATAGTAGCAATACCACAATGAATTGTAGATCTAACATAATACAGTACAAAGAGAGAACAGTGTGTCATTTCCCTCAAGACAAGTGTCAACGAAAAAAGCCAGACGTTGAGCGTATATATAAGGATTGGGTACGACACTAGAAGTAAAGCTCCCAAGCTAGCTACGAGTCAGAATAACAATGATAGTGAAAAAAGCACTAAAACTGTCAATGATAATAGATAAAAATAATGATAATAAAGATAACGATAGAGAATAACAAATGATAGTATTGGTGATAATGGTCATAATAGAGATCATGAAATCATTAACAGCAATATTTTGAATAAATCTCATTGAATTGGTCATAGTACTATAACTAAAGTCTAAAGCAATATATTCTTTTTTCTAGGTTGGAGCCTACCTATCATGAAGTCATTTAAACTAAATGTCTCTAATGGTTCTTTATATACTACTACAGGAATGAAGCTGAAGTAATGTTCAATAGAGCAATAAAGATTCGAATGCAGCGTACTAAGTTTAATGCCTAACTAACTTGATATCGACTATCTAAACTGAACCTAAATTTCCAGAAGAATTGAAAGACAGCACAGGTGTTGTCGGGAAAGCGATTCCCAAGAAAAATAGACAGTCTTCGGATTGGTTTTAGTCTACTTACAAGGGACAGTTAAAGGACCATTTTCTATTGAGCTATCACCGTTCCATTTTATATGGACCAAAATCATATCAAACCACAGTTACTAAATCTAACGTTGCACCGCAGACCAAGCACTTTACATAAAGTTTCCTTCGCCCAAATTAAGTAATTGAGGGTGTCCAAGCAGGGTCGTCAAATTATTAACCAGATACATCAATAGCCAGTAAATTTCTTGATGGAAATCGATTTCAGGATGTAAAAATCCGACTAGCAATTAATTACATTACACCAAACATGGCAATAGCAAGAAGGCAATCCGAAGTATTCCACTTAGTATTTATCACAAATCCTCACAACCCTTCGGCAAAAAAGTACCAAACCCCGTTCTAGAACTTTAGGAAACATATGAAGTATTTAGGGTACATCTTCTGCATAGTCAATGTCAATGGACCACCATCTTGGACAATCGTATCTCTAAAGATCTTGGCTACTATTAAGTCCCGAATAGACGGGGAGGTTGGAATAGTAGGGGGGTTGGAAATTTCCAAAAAGCTTAGTAAACGGGGTGGTTGGAATAGCCGGGATGGGTGGATAATTTCTCTAATTATAATAGCTATGGAAGAATTTCAAAGCTGATTTCAACTGTAAACAAAATGAAAAGCACGATTTTCTCACATTACTTACTACTCAATCGAATTGCAGACACAAAAATAATAAACAGGGGGTCTGGAATAAGGATGTCCTGGGTGGATTTTTTTAAAAAAAATTAATAAGCGGGGAGACGTTTATTCGGGACTCAAGAGTAGTCATCAAAGACCATACTTAACATGTACAATAGCCCTATGTTTTGTTCATGTACGCTGTCAGTCTTGAAGTAACAATTGTTGCCAGTAACATCACTGCTTTATGTAAGGATGTTTGTTGTCGATATCTGCACTAAAAAAGATCGCCTTTACCTACCACTGCCAATAGGCGCAATCATTTCATCCAGTCTGCCACACATATCCTTACTGAATGAACCCTTCTCCACATTCTCTTTGTATTTTCCCACAAAATTTCCTGCTTCTTTATATCTTCCCACAACATATGTACAGTACATTCCATTTTTCTCAGCATTTGCTTTCCCTATTCCGAGAACAGTACTGCCCTTCCATACAACTTGAGTAAAGTGACCTGTACCACTGGAACCAGAATCAGAGCCGAAATTGTAACCTGGTTTGCAAACTTCACCATACCTGCAGGGATTAATACAAAAATATACCAGAGATTTTTGCATTATCTACAATAGCAAGCACACTTCAAGAAATACTTATGTTGTTTGTTTACTGCATTGATCATTGTAGTTGTAAATTTCGTACAAAAAACACAGCAGATTCCACAGCTACTTGTAATTTTAAACTAAGCATACAAATAATGTGATCTAACTATTGAGGGTGTGAGCATGGTTGCCAAATGTTTCGTTGAGAGCTCTGATAACGTATATTTTCTCCCAATCTAAGTGAACAATCATCAAACAAAATGGGCCTAAATCTAGCTGTGGAACTCATGTGGTCAGAACCCTACATGTTGATTGATCAATTAGGTGGGAAGAAACAATAGATGTCAACCAATTAAAACAGTTGGCGGGTGTACTGGGGATGTCGTGGCGTCACACACCCAATATTTTCAAACAGTGAGAAAATTCCGGAAAATGTTTGGAAATGTAGTATACTTCTGTGACATTAGTGACAGTGGAAGATTCACTGCTAACTATACAACTCAAAAGCGTATACGAACATATGTAAGTTTACGTGTAAATGGCACGAAGACAATAAATCATTCTGAGTCAGGTTGAAATGCGCTGACAATAAAACAAATGCCCCATTCCAGTAGAGGCCTTCAAAGAATCTGTTAAATTTACATTTTTATCAATAAAAATTCTCAATATATCGAAGTTCTACCTAAAATGTTCTGACCCAGAAAATTCAAATATCAATACGGGCCACAGATATAGCACGGTAAATTCCCTTCTGTGTATATACAATCCTCGCCAAAATTGGTTGGAACACCAACGGTATAGTCATCCAGGAGACCAACGTTATTCCTGTTTTACTGCCAGTGGATAACTCCCCTGTTCCTATTTCCCTCCCCCCCTACCCCCATGAACAATGTTGATTTTTACGTAGGAAGTGACCATCTACCAGTCACTAGCGAAAAGAACTGTCAAAGCAGAACAATCTCGTCATATTTCAACATTGTATCAGGGAGAGGGATGGAAGAGGAGCAAAATTCTGTGATAATGTAGTAGGTGTTCCAACGATTTTGGCAAGGATTGTAGTTCCAAATAAGCAATAGCAAAATTTATGTAGAGCATAATGACTATAGCAGGATGATCGGTTTCAAGCAAAGACGCAGTTCATATCCACACCAAGCTCATGCAGTCATGCAGCTAGTGATAAGTAAGAAAGCTGTAAACAGTGTTTCCAACTAATCGGCTCTTAAAGACCGGAATAATGCAGCTATCAAAACACGTGAGCTACTAAAATTAAATATTGTCCAAAGGAAACTGAAAACGTATTGGAAGAGCAAAACTTGATATAAACACGATCCCTTGTAAGAATGGATCCATGTTAAATAGGATTTATATATGACTGGATTCAATTTAGACAACATAGCCGTCAAATGTTTGAGAAACTCTGAAAAGGTCTATTTTCTCCCGATCTAATTGACCAATCATCATGCGAAATGGGCCTAGTCTTAGTATATGTGGTCAGAATCCTGCATAGTGACTGGTGAATTAATTTGGGAGAAAATAGACATGGCAGCTCTCAAACAGTTGGCGGCTATGCTATTTTAGATAGCTTAGTTCAAAATATTTAGATGCTAAAGGGTTTTATTTTATCTATCAAGAATTTAAAAATGAAACGAAAAAATGAAACGAGACAAACTTCACGGAAGAAGACACCAACAAAGCAAAGTCGATAGTTTCAACATACAATCTAAGGTCATACCAGTTTTTAGTAGCCTCTTCTGCTGTCATTTCATCTTCTTTTTGGCTGGAACACTTCATAGCAAGATTTTCCCCATAGTCTGTATCTGAATGCTGTAGTGATTCCATACTAGCAAGCTTCTTTGCATATTCTTCCGCCTCTTTAGACATTTTGTCATCAAGTGACATCGCGGGTGCCTTGTGTACCTCCCTAAACATGTTATGTGCTTTGAGGCCTCTGCGCGAGAAATTCCCTGGCGATGCTACGTCACTACCAGAACCGCCTTTGGCCCCCTTTTCTGAACTATCTGAACCCTGCTCCTTAAATGAATCGGTGCCTGGGTCAGCTGTTTCATCAGTATTTGCACTAGAGGCCCCTTGTGATCCTTTATCACCTGCTCCACCTTTTAAAAATTATAACTTTGATATTATACATTAAAATAAAGCAAAGCCTAACGATGAGCCTCACGAAATTAATCAAAATACTACACTCAAGTGCTTGTCACAAGCACCCAGATGGTCGACTACAATGCCACCATAATTCGGGAAAACTTCTTTGTCAGCAAGGAAAGACATCATCAAAAACAATACAATGGTCCGTTTCCACTAAGGTTTGTAGTTCGAATTTCCGACTACGGGCGTGCGAACACATTGTTCTCAGTCAAAATACGAGCGCTCGCGAATCGCATGAAATTCAGATTTGGAATGGGAACAATGACCTTACATCCGAAATTTGAAATCCGAATTATTTGCATATGAGCCATGAAGTCAGAATTCAAATGCATAGTAAGATTTCATAACTGAATAAAATTCTTTGAAATCAAGAATACAACGAATAACAAAGACGTTTCTTTGCCTTTAAAGACGCTTCTTCCTTGTTCTTCATTGACATTACCATATTGACATAATTATTGCAAGACCTAAATTAGAATGACGACATAACCAACAGGAGGCCTAAACTAGAAGAATAACATGTGCAGACATAACCAAGCAATTCAAATTCCGAACACCTCTCTACATGGTCATTGTATTATAGGAATCCAAGTTAAGGATACTTACCAGAACTCACTTCCGCAATCATTTCATCAAGTTTGTCACAAATATCATTACTGAATGAACCCTTCTCCACATTCTCTTTGTATTTTCCCATAAAATTTCCTGCTTCTTTATATCTTCCCACAACATATGTACAGTACATTCCATTTTTCTCAGCATCTGCTTTCCCTATTCCAAGAACAGTACTGCCCTTCCATACAACTTGAGTAAAATGGCCTGCACCACCGGAACCCGATGAGGAGCCAAAACTGTAACCTGGTTTACAAACCTCCTCATACCTGATGAAAATATATCAACATATTTTATCACAAAATAGCTCGGAGTACGTTTAGAAAAAGAAAATGATAAGCAAAAAGTCATGTCAGGCCCCTCATATGAAATAAGACTAGTATGTATGGTGTACTGCTTTCGCGTTCCTCTGATTTCGCGAAAAAATGCTGCTCAAAGAATGTTATGCACGAGCATCTGAAGAAGATAAAACCTTTTATATTTGATCGGTTTGGTTTTTTGAGAGAAAAGGACTCTTTTTGTTACATAAAACGTCAATATCGCTAAACCCTTGCTCTTTGTATCTCATATTATTCGATTCAAACTAATAATTTTATGTTGATTTGTTCTCTCAAAACACTGAAAGCCGTTTGTAGTGTCGTGTCTTTACTACAGAATTTCTTAAGCAACTAGCAATTCCAAACTATTGTGTCCTAATCTTGATATGATAACCTACACACGATCCAAATGTCTCAAATCCCGTTTCAAAATTATAAAAAATATGAAAAGCAGCGGCATTATTTGGCAAACGCCGGTTCACATGCGTTCCATCGATTGGCATTGCTTTGAATATGTGGAAAGTTAGGTTCGTTCAAAAATGTCATAAAAACTAATGATGATTCTCACACATATCATTGATTTCATCCACCGCTTCTGATGACAATGGGAGCAATCTTTATGTTTACATAGGGCGATTCCTTAATACATAAAGGGCGTGGTTCTAAAATTTTTTCTGGGGGCTTAGCCCCAGACATCCACTCTTCCCTACTTCCTAGTCACTGATGCCGTGGGTTTCATCCTGCCCCTCCCCCTCGATCCATCTCAGCTGTCTACCGGCCTGTGAGAGAGTCTGAACACAGCTACATTAAGATTTAATTTTTCCCCGTATCGTTCACTATGACATAATGAAGATCTATGACCCCTCCAGCTTATAGACCGGGGGGCCATGAATCTGCCAGTCCACCTTTGGAAAGTTGGATTGTGTTTAGAAAACATTGGCTAGTGAATCGATTACCATTACGAAGCATTGAGATACTGTCTTGAGTTAAAGTATTGAATGAAAGCATTGCATTACCGTATTCGAAGGCATTATTGATCAAAGCTAAAAGCTGTGTTCATATTGCCAGGAGAGTGTTTCCAGGGGTGGGGGAGGGGGCGGTAAAACTGAGATACCCTCACCTCATTACTATAAGTGCTTGATAAACGTGAAGATGGCCATGGAAATGGTCATAACTTGGAAAATAAAGATAATAGGCCTAATCATTATTAGCAGGATACAGGTCTGTAACATGGCAAGACTTACATTTTCGGAGGCAAATTCACCCTTATACATCCCCACTTAAAGGTTTCAAGCCAGCATAAGTACAAACAAGCTTACAAAGGATAACATTGATGAAAAGAACAAACACTCGTTGATGATAATTACTAACCAATTTTTAGTTGCCTCTTCAGCAGTCATCAAGTCTTCCTTCCTACTTGAGCATTTCATTGCAAGATTCTCACCAGCTCCTTTTCTTGCTTCTCTTCCTGAATGCTGTAGTGTTCCCATACTAGCGAGCTTCTTTGCATATTCCTCTGCATCCTTTGACATTTGGTTATCGAGTTTCATCGAAGGAGACCCATGTATCTTTCTAAACATGTTATGCGCTTGTAATCCTTTATCTGCAAAACTTCCTGATCCACTACCGCCTCCTCCATTACCATCACCACCACCACTCCCGCTATTACCACCACTGCCACCACTTCCACTACTTCCACCACCGCCGCCACCACCACCGCTGTCATTTCCACCACCTTGAGGATTAGCTGAATCTTCATTATTTCCAGAAGAGCCATTTCCAGCACCATTCCCTCCACTGTCCGAAGAGTCATCAGATCCATTTCCACCTGCACCACCAGAACCACCTGTCACAAATACAAGAATTCCAATGTTAATCTATGGTACTATAATTTGAAAAGTGGCTTAGAATTATAAGTTCGAAATGGTTCTTCCCCCTGTTTACCCACTCGTTAAATATTATGTGATAATTTTACATCTAGCACCATATTGCTGGATTCTATACGCTAGAATACTATGTAATTTGGAATTCCATTTATTTCACCCTTTGAATACAACAGGGTCATTACAAACACCGAGAGATTCACAATATCAGAACTACAGTAAAAATCCGCACTAAAGAGCTTTCATTTAGTGAGAACCTACAGCCAGACGTTGTATGTTTGATCTCAATGTCCTAGAATCTTCTCCGCCTGATACTTCAACTAGGTTCTTATAAATGGCTTCATTCCATATACATTGAGAAATAAATTTAGCCTGTTTGCCAATCAACCCCTATCATGGTTGCTCCAAAACACTGCATACACAACTGTCATGGGCAGGGCCTTAGGTCTGTAGGGATGCAGGGATATGATTGATGTTAAGAATCTGCTCCTTGATTACTGGAACAACCTAATATCATAACAACATAAATAGGTTCATTTCAGAGACTCGTAGGTTCCCATGTGAGGGATTTTTGCTGTACATTAGCACCAAATGGAACAAACATGCCACTTACCTTGGCCCATTTTTGCAATCATTTCATCAAGTTTGTCACAAATATCATTACTGAATGAACCCTTCTCCACATTCTCTTTGTATTTTCCCATAAAATTTCCTGCTTCTTTATATCTTCCCACAACATATGTACAGTACATTCCATTTTTCTCAGCATCTGCTTTTCCTATTCCAAGCACAGTACTGCCCTTCCATACAACTTGAGTAAAATGGCCTGCACCTCCGGAACCCGATGAGGAGCCAAAACTGTAACCTGGTTTGCAAACCTCCTCATACCTGATTAATGAGAATCAGTATATTCTATGACTTAAGAGCAACTAAATAGGTTTGAAATATGAGAAAGTCACTTCCTTTTTCTAGATAAAAAAATGTGAAGACCCGAGGCCCACTTGGCATTCCATTTCACTAATGCAAAAGAGAAAATCTACACTGTGAGGCAGAAATGGCTGACACATCATCACACATCGATTGTATAGTAAACAGCTACAGATGGATATCAGCAAGAGAACTCGAGACTACAGTTATAGTTGCTATGGACGTCACATATGACGTCAAATAGAGGGCCACAGAGTTATGCTTTAAGCCTACTGACGTGTATCTGAGTAGTCCATTTCATGTAGTCAGGTGAGATCTATCGACTGGTGCTCTGAACAAGCTCTGTGATTGCTAAAAACAGATATATAACACATACAAAGACAATATGCGAAGCCACCACAACCCAATCCTGAATTAAAAAAAACACTAACCAATTTTTCGTTGCCTCTTCAGCAGTCATTACATCCTCCTTCCTACTTGAGCATTTCATTGCAAGATTCTCACCAGCTCCCTTCCTTGCTTCTCTTCCTGAATGCTGTAGTGTTCCCATACTAGCGAGCTTCTTTGCATATTCCTCTGCATCCTTTGACATTTGGCTATCTAGTTTCATTGGAGGAGACCCATGTATCTTTCTAAACATGTTATGCGCTTGTAATCCTTTATCTGCAAAACTTCCAGATGCGCCTTTACTACTTCCACCAGTGCTACCACCGCCACCGCCACCGCCACCTCCACTACTATCACCACCATTACCTTCACTACTACTACCACCTTGAGAGTTACTTGAATCTTCATTATTTCCAGAAGAGCCATTTCCAGCACCATTCCCTCCACTGTCCGAAGAGTCATCAGATCCATTTCCACCTGCACCACCAGAACCACCTGTCACAAATAAAGAACTCCAATGTTAATCTCAGCTCACGTCGTGTATCAAATCATATATTGTAACATTGGAAAAACTAACTTGCAAACAGACATACAGAAATTCAATATATTCTCTTGACAGGGATAGATGTGCCTCCGGTCGCTCACTGGAGTGAACACGGCAGTTGTTTGTTGATGATAAGTCTTATTTTATCTAAATTTTTATTTATCTAACTCTTTATGTCAATTTTAACTTGCCATAGCGTTGCTATGTATTGCTATGTGTTGCTTTGCTCCCTATGGTATTGTTTTGCAGCTGTAATGTATGTCTTTGTCAGTTTCTTTGTAATTTTATGAGCATATAAAAAAAGATGTGCCAATTCATTGCACACAGTTTACTAACAACAATGTTTCACTAAATGTCATACAGTGAATATACATCATTACATGATATGTTACTTGGGATTCCAGTGCATGGTGAATAACTCCATGGAATTACAGCCATGCTTATATTACTTGCACACAACACAGATAAACCAATATTCGACGCATAAATGTAAATAAAACGCTCATTTACCATTCCCCATGTCTTTAATCATTTCATCCAACTTATCACACTTATCTTTACTGAATGAACCTTTCTCCACATTCTCTTTGTATTTTCCCATAAAATTTCCTGCTTCTTTATATCTTCCCACAACATATGTACAGTACATTCCATTTTTCTCAGCATCTGCTTTTCCTATTCCAAGAACAGTACTGCCCTTCCATACAACTTGCGTAAAGTGACCTGTACCACCGGAACCCGATGAGGAGCCAAAATTGTAGCCTGGTTTACAAACCTCCTCATACCTGGTGAAAATATATAACACCCTCTCTGAAAACTATAATTTTAGGAAAGGTGTCAATAGAACAAAAACACGAGAAGAGTAACTTGTTTCTTCTCGTTCACAGTTTCGACAATCTGCATGAATGCAAGGAAATATAACTGATATAAGGCTGGTCACTTATGGTACAATGAGTAGTGCATTGCAAAGATGACTCTGCAATGATGGCAAATTCATGGTATATAGAATAATGCGAGAGAATCACAACATTATAAGAGAAATTAAGTCCTAAATATGAAATTATGTAAAAATTTCCAATTATCAAAACACCCAAATTTTAGTTTGTGGCAATTACTAACCAATTTTTCGTTGCCTCTTCAGCAGTCATAAAGTCTTCCTTCCTACTTGAGCATTTCATTGCAAGATTCTCACCAGCTCCCTTCCTTGCTTCTCTTCCTGAATGCTGTAGTGTTCCCATACTAGCGAGCTTCTTTGCATATTCCTCTGCATCCTTTGACATTTGGTTATCGAGTTTCATTGGAGGAGACCCATGTATCTTTCTAAACATGTTATGCGCTTGTAATCCTTTATCTGCAAAACTTCCAGATGCGCCTTTGCCACTTCCACCTTTGCCAAGATTGCCGTCATTTCCACCTCCGCTTGATTGTCCATTGTTACCACTATTACTATCCATAAATCCTTTCCCACTTTTATGAACAGATTTTTCTTTGGGCAAATCGAGTTTCGAATCTGAATTATAGCTGGAAACAGAATTCGCTGATTTTCCAGAACTTCCATGTAAGCTGCTACCTATAGAAGAACCACAATTCACGATTTTGACTGTTTATTCATCTGGTCACTCACAATGCCATTAAATTTTCAATTACCTACATGTTGGCTTGGTGAACCGAACCCGATTGTCAAATCATCTTGAACATGAACATGAAAGGACTTATCTACTCTTATCAAAAGTCATGGCGCTGTGGACAGTGCATCACTTAACGTATCTACAGCGCCTTTCATAGGGCCATGGCCCTATTCTCTCCTACCTTTATCCGACTGATCATTTCTCTGTAGTGGCTATGAGTCCACAGCTCATGCAAACAAGACGCTTTAAAAGTATTACAGTACAATAGAAAACACATCAATTACATTTACCTTGTCTCAGTACTGCAATAGCTTTATCTAAATCCTCACACATACTTTTACGGAAGGAGCCCTTCTCCACATTCTCTTTGAATTTTCCAATAAAATTTCCTGCCTTCTTGTATCTTCCCACAATATATGCACAAAGCATTCCATTCTGTTTAACTTCTGCTCTTCCTATTCCAAGAACAGTACTGCCCTTCCATACGACCTGAGTAAAATGACCTGCACCACCGGCACCAGATTCGGAATCGAAATTGTAACCTGGATCGCAAACTTCCCCATACCTGATCAAAACATAACAATTTATTTCGCCAGAAAACAGATTGAAAATATGCGTGAATACACTAGAAGTACGAGAAAGATGACACGTCTGTATTCGTGTAATACAGCCCTTTATCTAATTTCGTTAGAAGACATTGTATCCCCTGCTCCTAACACTATTGCTAAGGTAGAAGAACAATAGTCAACTCATACAGAAATGGGCCAGGCTACTTCCATACGAAATATATTTTTGGACTTCAAGTGTCACACGCATGATGACAGAGATGGCACAAAGATGGCACAACAAAAATGTAGCCATGGTGCAAAGATCAGTAGCCCATCAACTACAATCAATAAATAAATAAATCACTCAGTCAATCACTTAGTCAATCAATCAATTAATCAATTCATTATTTAATCAATCCATTAATCATTCAATCAATCGATCAATCCTCAATCAATTAATTAGCCAATCAATGAATTAAAAGTAAATCAATAACACAATTGCAATCATAAAAAGCATGAACAAATCTACTTAGCGGTAAATAAAAACAGAGATATCACAACAAACCCTAAATCCTAATTGAAGAAACACTACTAACCAATTTTTAACTGCTTCTTCCACAGTCATCGCCTTGTTACTAGAACATCCCATTGCAAGATTCTCACCAGCACCTTTTCTTGCGTCTCTTGATGAATGCTGCAATGTCCCCATATCAGCAAGTTTCTTTGCATACTCTTCTGCCTCTTTTGACATTTGGTTATCGAGTTTCATTGGAGGAGCGTTGTGTATTTTTCTAAACATGTTATGAGATTGTAAACCTTTATCTGCAACACTTCCCGATGTCCCTCCACCACTGCCACCATTTCCACCACTGCCACCATTTCCACCACTGCCACCATTTCCACCACCTTGAGAGCCACTCGATTCTTTATCATTCTCAGAAGAGCCACCTCCTTCACCATTACCTCCATTGCCAGAAGAGCCATCAGATCCATTTCCATCTCCACCACCAGAACCACCTGTCACAAATACAACAATTCAAATTCTATATTGTGGGCAATCTTCTAAAAACGTATTTCAACTGTTGGGATGTACCCGATAATTGATCTACTACTACTACTCTATCTCCCAATGAATATACCGACCACTTATTCACTTGTACTATACTAAGTCCTGCTTACAACCAAATATCAATATTAAACATTCTTCTATTTGATTAATACACTGAATATGCTATTCTCATTTGCAAACCGCCAAAATAAACTAATAATTCATGATCAAATTCAATGACATTGACAACATACCTTGTCTCAGCTCTCCAATAGCTTTATCTAAATCCTCACACATACTTTTACGGAAGGAGCCCTTCTCCACATTCTCTTTGAATTTTCCAATAAAATTTCCTGCCTTCTTGTATCTTCCCACAATATATGCACAAAGCATTCCATTCTGTTTAACTTCTGCTCTTCCTATTCCAAGAACAGTACTGCCCTTCCATACGACCTGGGTAAAATGACCTGCACCACCGGCACCAGATTCGGAATCGAAATTGTAACCTGGATCACAAACTTCCCCATACCTGATCAAAACATAACATTTTATTTCGCCGCAAAACAGAATGATAACACGCGTGAATACACTAAAACGAATGTACTGGAAAAATCACGTGCCTCTATTCCAGTACCAGAACTTTTCATCTGATATGGTCAGAAGGTATTACATTGCTTGGTCCTAACACTGCTGCTAAGATATAAGGCCAAAACTCAGCTCATAAAGGAATGGCCTATGCTACTAGCATCCGAAAGAAATTATATTTTTGAACCTTAAGTGTCTCACACATGATGACAGAAACGACAGAAGGATAGGAAAATGAAAATGTGACCATAGTGGAAAGATTAATAATGGGTGAACTAGAATCAATCAATAATTAAATTAATCAAGTAATGACTTAGTTAATCAATCGATCAATTACTGACGACTCAATCAAGAAATTAGTCATAAATTAATCACTCAATCAATTAATCAATCCATCAATCAATCAATCAATCAATCAATTAATTAGTCAATCAATCAATTCATCATTCAACTAACTAATGAATCAACTACTCAAGCAATCAATCAATGAATTGATGAATCAATCAATCAATTAAGCAGATAATCAACTACTGAATCAATCAATCAATCAATAAATCAATCAATCAATCAATCAATCAACCAATTCCACAAGTAATGATTCCGTAACTCAATCAATTAATTAACCAATCAATCAATTATAAATCAATAACAAAATGGCAATCATAAAAAGCATAAGCAAATCTACTTAGCGTTAAATAAAAACAAAGATATCAAAGCGAACCCTAAGTCGTAGTTGAAGAAACACTACTAACCAATTTTTAACTGCCTCCTCCACAGTCATCGCCTTGTTACTAGAACATCCCATTGCAAGATTCTCACCAGCGCCCTTTCTTGCGTCTCTTGATGAATGCTGTAATGTCCCCATATCAGCAAGTTTCTTTGCATACTCTTCTGCCTCTTTTGACATTTGGTTATCGAGTTTCATTGGAGGAGCGTTGTGTATTTTCCTAAACATGTTATGAGATTGTAAACCTCTACCTGCAACACTTCCCGATGTCCCTCCACCACTGCCACCATTTCCACCACCTTGAGAGCCACTCGATTCTTTATCATTCTCAGAAGAGCCAGCTCCTTCACCATTACCTCCATTGCCAGAAGAGCCATCAGATCCATTTCCATCTCCACCACCAGAACCACCTGTCACAAATACAATAATTCAAATTCTATATTGTGGGCAATCTTCTAAAAACGTATTTCAACTGTTGGGATGTACCCGATAATTGATCTACTACTACTACTCTATCTCCCAATGAATATACCGACCACTTATTCACTTGTACTATACTAAGTCCTGCTTACAACCAAATATCAATATTAAACATTCTTCTATTTGATTAATACACTGAATATGCTATTCTCATTTGCAAACCGCCAAAATAAACTAATAATTCATGATCAAATTCAATGACATTGACAACATACCTTGTCTCAGCTCTCCAATAGCTTTATCCAAATCCTCACACATACTTTTACGGAAGGAGCCCTTCTCCACATTCTCTTTGAATTTTCCAATAAAATTTCCTGCCTTTTTGTATCTTCCCACAATATATGCACAAAGCATTCCATTCTGTTTAACTTCTGCTCTTCCTATTCCAAGAACAGTACTGCCCTTCCATACGACCTGAGTAAAATGACCTGCACCACCGGCACCAGATTCGGAATCGAAATTGTAACCTGGATCGCAAACTTCCCCATACCTGATCAAAACATAACATTTTATTTCGCCACAAAACAGATTGAAAATACGCGTGAATACACTAGAAGTACGAGAAAAATCACTTGTCTCTATTTCCGTAGTATAGTATTTTATGTAATTTCGTCAGAAGATATTGTATTGACAACTCCTAACACTATTGCTAAGATAAAAGAACAAAAAACGAAATTGGCCTTTCTACTTGCATACGAAAGAGACTAGCTTTTTGCACCTCAACTGTCTCACGCATGATGACAGAGACGACATAAAAGTGGCAAAATGAAAATTAAGTAGAAGCAACAGGGTTTGAAACTTTCCTTAACTCTATCCAGTCGATGGGGCTGCGATGGTCCCCCTGGTGTGAGCAGTCCTCTCTCAACAGCAGGTCCAATGCACATTGCGATGGAGCTGCGATGGCTCCCCTGTGCAAATTGGTTAGAAGAGGGGCGGTGCGAGCAAATGACCTACCCTTGAGCAACGATTTGGAAGCGTGGCCCGATAGCTCAGTTGGTAGAGCACCGACGTACAAAGTCAGGGGTCGCGAGTTCGAATCCCGCTCGGGTCGGTTATTTTCTCACACTTTCACTTTTCAAAATGAAAATGTAGCCATAGCGCAAAGGTTAGTTGCAGATCAACTACAACCAATCAATCAATCAATGAATACATAAATCACTCAATAAATCAAGTAATCAATCAATCTACTAATCAATCACTCAATCAATAACTGTATTGATCAATGAATCAATGAATCAATGAATCAATGAATCAATGAATCAATGAATCAATGAATCAATGAATCAATGAATCAATCAATAACAGATTCTGACTTTCAATGCTACACACGGTAATAATGCCAAGACTACATTGAGTGAGATCGAACCTTTAACAAGTATATATATATATATATATATATATATATATATATATATATATATATATATATATATATATATATATATATATATATATTCATATACATACATACACACAAATTAATATATACAAGCATATACATGTATATGTATATATATCTATAATTCGTTAATAATAATTCTACCAGATGAAAATAACGAATTACTCAACAATATTCAAAAGCATCAACACATCTACTTAACATTCTTCGAAAACAAAGACATCACAACGAACCCTAAATCCTAATTGAAGAAACACTACTAACCAATTTTTAACTGCCTCCTCCACAGTCATCGCCTTGTTACTAGAACATCCCATTGCAAGATTCTCACCAGCACCTTTTCTTCCGTCTCTTGATGAATGCTGCAATGTCCCCATATCAGCAAGTTTCTTTGCATACTCTTCTGCCTCTTTTGACATTTGGTTATCGAGTTTCATTGGAGGAGCGTTGTGTATTTTCCTAAACATGTTATGAGATTGTAAACCTTTATCTGCAACACTTCCAGATGCGCCTTCGCCACTTCCACCTCCGCTTGATTGTCCATTGTTACCACTATTACTATCCATAAATCCTTTTCCACTTTCATGAACAGACTTTTCTTTGGGCAAATCGAGTTTCGAATCTGAATTATAGCTGGAAACAGAATTCGCTGATTTTCCAGAACTTCCATGTAAGCTGCTACCTATAGAAGAAACCACAATTCACGATTTTGACTGTTTATTCATCTGGTCACTCACAATGCCATTAAATTTTCAATTACCTACATGTTGGCTTGGTGAACCGAACCCAATTGTCAAATCATCGTATGTAACATGAAAGAAGTTATCTACTATTACCAAAATGTCATACCGCTGTTGGCAGTGTAGTATACTTAACGTGCCTACAGCGCCTTTCATAGGGCAATGGACCTATTCTCTTCGACCTGTATCCGAATGATCACTTCTCTGTAGTGGCTATGAGTCTACAGCTCATGCAAACAAGACGCTTTAAAAGCATTACAGTACAATAGAAAACACATCAAGTACACTTACCTTGTCTCAGTTCTGCAATAGCTTTGTCCAAATCCTCACACATACTTTCACGGAAGGAGCCCTTCTCTACATTCTCTTTGTATTCTCCCATAAAATTTCCTGCCTTCTTGTATCTTCCCACAATATATGCACAAAGCATTCCTCTCTGCTTACTTTCTGCTCTTCCTATTCCAAGAACAGTACTGCCCTTCCATACAACTTGAGTAAAATGGCCTGCACCACCGGCACCAGATTCGGAATCGAAATTGTAACCTGGATCGCAAACTTCACCATACCTAATCAAAATGTATCATTATATTTCATCACAAGAGAGATTTCAAATACGTGCTGTGAACAAAACAAAAGAGAGAGACAATCATGTGTCTCTATGACAGTAGTACAACTTTTCATCTGATTTGGTCAGAAGACACTACATTGCTTGCTCCTAACACTGCTGCTAAGGTACAAGACCAAAACCCAGCTCATAAAGGAATGAACCATGCCACTAGCATGCGAAAGAGATTATCTTTCTGGACTTCAAGTGTCTCACACATGATGACAGAGATGGCACAAAGATGGCAAAATTAAAATGTGACAATGATGCAAATATTAGTAACAGATCAACTACAACCATTCAATCAATCAATTAATCAATCATTCACTCAATCAATCAATTAATCAATCGGTCAATCAATCAATTAATCAATCAATCAATCAATCAATCAATCAATCAATCAATAACTCAATCAATCAATTAATCAGTGAATCAAAAATTGCAATCTTGCATTGACCATAAACAAATCTACTTAATTAACATTCCTCGAAAACAAAGACATCACAACGAACCCTAAATCCTAATTGAAGAAACACTACTAACCAATTTTTAACTGCCTCCTCCACAGTCATCGCCTTGTTACTAGAACATCCCATTGCAAGATTCTCACCAGCACCTTTTCTTCCGTCTCTTGATGAATGCTGCAATGTCCCCATATCAGCAAGTTTCTTTGCATACTCTTCTGCCTCTTTTGACATTTGGTTATCGAGTTTCATTGGAGGAGCGTTGTGTATTTTTCTAAACATGTTATGAGATTGTAAACCTTTATCTGCAACACTTCCCGATTTCCCTCCACCACTGCCACCATTTCCACCATTTCCACCACCTTGAGAGCCACTCGATTCTTTATCATTCTCAGAAGAGCCAGCTCCTTCACCATTACCTCCATTGCCAGAAGAGCCACCGGATCCATTTCCACCTCCACCACTAGAACCACCTGCTACAAATAAAAGAAGCCCAGTTCTATCTCGTGCTTAATTCTTTAAAAACACACCTCAGGTCTTGGAAAACTAGATGCTTTTGCTCCTCTTCCTCATTCTGATTTTACTAACCATTTACTGTTTTATGATATACTATGTATTGTTTCGAATCAAATTACATTAAACATTGCTCTATGTACCTGACGGTCCAAACAGTTTATTTGAATTATGAACAGAATCAAGATTGGTAAAAAACTATAATCAAATGTAATGACTTAGTGTACTTACATTGCTTCATCTCTTCAATAGCTTTATCCAAATCCTCACACATACTTTCACGGAAGGAGCCCTTCTCTACATTCTCTTTGTATTCTCCCATAAAATTTCCTGCCTTCTTGTATCTTCCCACAATATATGCACAAAGCATTCCATTCTGTTTAACTTCTGCTCTTCCTATTCCAAGAACAGTACTGCCCTTCCATACGACCTGAGTAAAATGACCTGCACCACCGGCACCAGATTCGGAATCGAAATTGTAACCTGGATCGCAAACTTCACCATACCTGATCAAAACATATCACTATATTTCATCACAAGAAAGATTTCAAATACGTTGTGTGAAGAAAACAAAAGATAGAGACAATCATGTGTCTCTATGACAGTAGTACAACTTTTCATCTGATTTGGTCAGAAGACACTACTTTGCTTGCTCCTAACACTGTTGCTAGGAGACAAGACCAAAATCCAGCTCATAAAGGAATGGATCATGCTACTAGCATACGAAAGAGATTATATTTTTGCACCTTAAGTGTCTCACACATGACAACAGAGATGGCACAAAGATGGCACAATGAAAATATGACCATGGTGCAAAGATTAGTAACAGATCAACTACAATCAATGAATAAATAAATCACTCAGTCAATCAATTAATCAATCGGTCAATCAATCAATCAATCAATCAATCAATCAATTAATCAGTGAATCAAAAATTGCAATCTTGCATTGACCATAAACAAATCTACTTAATTAACATTCTTCGAAAACAAAGACATCACAACGAACCCTAAATCCTAATTGAAGAAACACTACTAACCAATTTTTAACTGCCTCCTCCACAGTCATCGCCTTGTTACTAGAACATCCCATTGCAAGATTCTCACCAGCACCTTTTCTTCCGTCTCTTGATGAATGCTGCAATGTCCCCATATCAGCAAGTTTCTTTGCATACTCTTCTGCCTCTTTTGACATTTGGTTATCGAGTTTCATTGGAGGAGCGTTGTGTATTTTCCTAAACATGTTATGAGATTGTAAACCTTTATCTGCAACACTTCCCGATGTCCCTCCACCACTGCCACCATTTCCACCACTGCCACCATTTCCACCATTTCCACCACCTTGAGAGCCACTCGATTCTTTATCATTGCCAGAAGAGCCAGCTCCTTCACCATTACCTCCATTGCCAGAAGAGCCATCAGATCCATTTCCACCTCCACCACCAGAACCACCTGCTACAAATAAAAGAAATCCAATTCTATCTCGTGCCTAATCCTTTAAAATCACACTTCAGGTCTTGGAAAACTATATGCTTTGTTCCTCTTCCTCACTCGGAATTTACCAACCATCCATGTACCGTTTTATGGTATGCTATCTTCTGTTTCCAATCAAATAACATTTAATATTGCTCTACTCTTAAGTGCCCAATTTCCGGGGGGTGTGGGAATTAACGGGGGGATTGTAATTTTTCGGAAAATTCGGTTCGGAATTAGCAAGGGGGGTTGGAATTGTTTGGAAATTTCAATAAATGGGTGTCGGACTTAGCGGGGGACTGGATTTGTGCAATCATGTTAATAAATGGATTTCATAAAGGGCTCTAAGCTGGTTTGCTTTCTCCATTTAATTTAAGGAGCAAATTTCCTTAGCAACTATGGCTTCAATATTTCAGTGTAATAAGTAACTAATAATGAAAAATCAGCTTGAACAATATCAACAGAACAATTATGTAGCTATGAAAGTGTAATATAGATTCCCAATATCCTGTGGTGTAAACTTTGTGGGTTTGGCATCGTATCGAGTCTTTCCCTTCAAACATTCCACTAGAACATCGTATTCTTTTTTAAACATCTCAACGCATTCCCCGAGCATCTGTTTCTCTGCCAATGTATACTTCTCCAACTGACGAACAAAGTTTCTTCTGCTTGACTCATTGTTGTCTTCCATCATGTATTAGAAAAGTTGCATCGCATGGACTATCATATGTACTGAATGGTTTCAGAACACGTCAAACTGACTGACATTGCGCTATGCTTAGAAATGTCTCCGCCTTTGAAGATACACGTTTGTAGCGCTGTCCGTTCTTAAGGAAACTAATATTTACAAATTCTAATAGTCAAGTGACAACGCAAAATATCTTAAAAATAATTGCCGGTTGGGTCCTAATAACAGCGGGGGGCTGGGAAAATTTTCAAAAATTAATTATTGGTGGGGGGGCGGCAAAAAGGCACTTGAGAGTATGTACTTGACGGTCCAGACAGTTCATTTCACTCACGAACAGAATCAAGATTGGTTAAAAACTATAATCAAATGTAATGACTTAGTGTACTTACATTGCTTCATCTCTTCAATAGCTTTATCTAAATCCTCACACATACTTTCACGGAAGGAGCCCTTCTCTACATTCTCTTTGTATTCTCCAATAAAATTTCCTGCCTTCTTGTATCTTCCCACAATATATGCACAAAGCATTCCTCTCTGCTTAATTTCTGCTCTTCCTATTCCAAGAACAGTACTGCCCTTCCATACGACCTGAGTAAAATGACCTGTACCACCGGAACCCGATGAGGAGCCGAAACTGTAACCCGGATCGCAAACTTCACCATACCTGATCAAAACATATCACTATATTTCATCACAAGAAAGATTTCAAATTCGTTGTGTGAAGAAAACAAAAGATAGAGATAATCATGTGTCTCTATGACAGTAGTACAACTTTTCATCTGATTTGATCAGAAGATATTACATTGCTTGCTCCTAACACTGTTGCTGGTATAAGGCCAAAACTATCAATCAAAACTAACAGATATAAGGCCAAAACTCAGCTCATAAAAAATGGACCATGCCACTAGCATGCGAAAGAGATTATATTTCTGGACTTAAAGTGTCTCAAACATAATGACAGAGATGACACAAAGATGGCACATTGAAAATGTGACAATGGTGCAAAGATTAGTAACAGATCAACTACAACCAATCAATCAATCGGTCAATCAATCAATTAATAGATTAATTAACCAATCAATCAATCCGTCAATCACAAATTGAGCATCAAAAAATCTACTTAATTAACATTCCTTGAAAACAAAGACATCACAACGAACCCTAAATCCTAATTGAAGAAACACTACTAACCA
The DNA here is from genome assembly GCA_964019165.1 of Mastigias papua. Lineage (NCBI taxonomy): Eukaryota > Metazoa > Cnidaria > Scyphozoa > Rhizostomeae > Mastigiidae > Mastigias > Mastigias papua. Next base: position 1,556,680 of record OZ025272.1, read on the forward strand.
ATTTTTAACTGCCTCCTCCACAGTCATCGCCTTGTTACTAGAACATCCCATTGCAAGATTCTCACCAGCACCTTTTCTTGCGTCTCTTGATGAATGCTGCAATGCCCCCATATCAGCAAGTTTCTTTGCATACTCTTCTGCCTCTTTTGACATTTGGTTATCGAGTTTCATTGGAGGAGCGTTGTGTATTTTCCTAAACATGTTATGAGATTGTAAACCTCTATCTGCAACACTGTTTCCACCACTACCAGTTGAAGACTGCCCAGCATTGCTATTTCCACCAAGAAAACCCTTACTACCTTTCCCATTCTTCTGTAGGCCAAATCCTTTGAACTTATCATCAGATCCTGCTAGGCTATTATCAACCTTCTTTAAACCATGATCATTCGACGTGTGTGTCTCTGAGGTTTCTATAAATGGACATTCAATGTAAAAGACTAACGCAGCAGTGAAGTCAGTGATAGGTAAAAACAGAGACGTAAATTAAAATAGTCAAGATCAAACGATAACGTTCCTAAATTCTTTACTGCCAAGGCGCTAGCATCACTTTGTACTGCAGCAGACCAGTAGCAATTGCCAACTTTAGCACTAGTGCAAGAAGATGCTAGGCACCTCACTGTGCAAACCTGTTTCATGTCGTAACTGTAGCAATAGGTGCACAAGAACAGTCACAGTAGCGGTAAAGTGTGCATGTATATATTTAGTAATTGCGTGAGTCAAAAGATAATTCGCGAATTATAAGCACGCTTAACCATATTCTAGTTACAGTTTCTGTCTTCAACCTTTAGCGCTTAAATGTAGAGTCGCATTGTCACAATGTACCTCTATTAGTAATGGAATTTGTATTAAATATGTCTTAGTTCCAGCGAAATTTCTTATCTCTTTGCCAAAGTCTTCATCGAAGATCATCTAGGCCTACTTGTAACACCCTGGGTATCAAAGCCTGCATTGGTTTCTCTAATAATGGATTTGTCTAGATTAGGGATTGTCAAAACTTAAGTCTTATGGATTGTCAATTCTGATAATATGTCAGCGGATTTGTCAATAAATAGTATATAACGGATAACAACGTCTTTCTGTGATTATGACTCTTTAAATCGGTTATAAAATCGTAATCAACTATTGAATAGAGGTATCTGTAGCGGTATCAGTCACAGCACGTACCTTGCATACCAGCTCCATATTTGTACGGTTCCTTATGCACCTTCGTCAGTTCTAGTTTACCAGTGGTCAAATTATTAGATGTCTTATTAGATGTCTTAGAGCCACCTAAATAAACCGAAAAAGCATGAGATCAACTCATTATACCGTGATGATTTAATTAAGTTCCCTCCTTCGAAAAAGCCCCCCCCTTGAATAAGTTCTCACTTCCAGGATAATTTCTGCTCCATCCTCGAATAAGTCCCCATCCTTGAAGATGCCTTCATGGGGGTTATTTACAGATTAAAAGCAACGAAAATTAAAAAATTTAGCTATTGGTTTGCTCACATGTGCTAATATTTGACGAGATCAAATATCCAAGTTTCTTGTTCCCACCTCGATATGCATTTAAATCAACGCATTTTGTATTGAAAATGATATAGGATATTGTCTTCGGTAAATTTGAGGATCTCTAAAGTTAATAAGCCCTCCCTTGAATAGGCCCCTCTCGAGTAAGCACCTACCCGCAACATTGTTTCTGACAAATAAGCCCCCGAGGGCTTAATCGAGTCATTACAGTAGATGTCATCCCATCTAAGAAGAAATCTGCAGTTAGGGGTGTTCTGCAGGGAGGAGCACAGCCAATTAAACAAGAGAGTTGCAATGGACGACTAGGGCAAAGTTGCAACCAGACCATTCATGAAAAGTGAAAGTGCAAGAAAGTAACCGATCCCAGCGAGATTCGAAATCGCTACCCCTGACTTTGCACGTCAAGGGCTCTGCCAACTGAGCTGTAGCGCCACGCTTTCAAATTTTTGCCCAAAGGTAGGTCATTTGCTCGCACTGCCCCTCTCTTAATCAATTTGCACAGGGCCATCACAGCTCCACCTTAAAGTGCATCGGACCTGCTGTGGAGAGAGGACTATTAACACCAGGGGGGCCATCGCAACCCCATCGACTGGATAGAGTTGAAGGAAATTATGCATACTGTTGCTCGTCAGTGACATTTATTCCCATTCCAAGAGTATTCTTTCGTTATGTCGTGTTAAAATAACGTTACGCCATAGTTACATTGCATCCTCTTGCCTTCCGTTAGTTTGGCATAAGGTGTGCTACTCATATTTTCAATCAAGATATAACTGATTTTGTTGCCAGAAAGTACCGCTCAAAACTAGATTCGTTCGCCAAACCTGCTCAGTATTTACTCTCCTCACAAGCTTGTTGTACACCTTCTTCATAGCACTGAAAAAGCGCGTTTTCTTGCGTCTAAAATACGGCATGAACTGCCATCTTTCACAGAAGAGTCCAAAACATTAAAAAGTTTCAAAAGAAATATTAAGAGCCATGACTTTCGTCGCAACTGTAAATAATGTAAACAGTAAGCTAAAGATCTAGGGATTGTATAGTAGCAGATTTAAAAATGTACAACACCCTAGTGTATGTGGTAATTTTAGATACGCTTTTACCTTTTCAGTGTATATTAGTTTTTCTCTAAAATTAACATGTATTTTAAGTTTTTGGTTGGCGTTGATTAGCTTTAGCTAGAATGAAAATCCAACCTTAAATAAGGAAACTACAATTATTATTATTATTATAATTATTACACAAAAGTGCTAAATAGTGAACGAATCATCGACATAAAACAGAAATCAAAAGAACCGTGAAGAACTGCAAACGACATTTGAGTCAACCTGATCAAGTTTCTTGTTGTTGTCCCCTCTTAAAAATTTTCTATCACGCTGAGGTTCCTGAATGATGCTCAAATAGTAAAATAGGTTGAGTAGATCAGCACTCCTCAAGTCAAAATGAATTAAAACTCCTTACCTCCATTGACATTAGCCACCATGTCGTCAATTTTTCCACAAATATCCTTAGAAAAAGTCCCTTCTTCCACGTTCTTTTTGTACTTTCCTCCGAAGTTACCGGCTGGCCGATATCTCCCGACAACATACGTACAAATCATTCCATTCTCTTTCTTGTTTGAAGCTCGGCCTATTCCAAAATCGGTACTTCCCTTCCAAACAACCTGAGTAAAGTGGCCTGTGCCCTGGCTGGGTGAATCGGATTTGAAATTGTACCCCGGCTTGCATACTTCCTTGTACCTAAAAGAGCATCAAGTCTTAAGCAATACGGCATAAATTCCATTAAAATGAAGATAACCTTAACACTGGGTATCAACAACATTAAATCAAGCGTTTGCTATATGTCATGAGCGATTTATTTCAAAAATATCTCTTCTAAAATGAAGCAGCTAGTTTTGTAAATAATTGGCCTAAATTGGCTGTCATTCAACGCTTTGAAAAATTTGAGTTCGTTCAAAGCTCTACCGTTCAGGCTGTGTCTGGAAGAGTGCCTCTTGAGAGAAGAGTATCCTCGTATATGGTTGGCTTAGATACGAGTCTTTGGACTCATGAAGACGGAACACTGTCGCTAGCGCACTGTCTCCAAATAAAGCCATATATTTTAAGCACCCTTCTCTTATAAACATTCCCTCTAAAGTCTAAAAGAAGTATAGGTACCCAGGGCAGTTATCAGAGAAAATGTGACAAGTTTCGACAAAGGAAAGTACAGGAAAATTGAGTCTTTTGTGTTACATAAATGATGGTGCTGAGGGTAAAGAGCTTTAACTTCTTCTCCTCTATGCTTATAATCAGAAACAATATTCTCACTTCTGCATGCGAATAATTATCATATATGGCTTTGTGAATCTGAGAAACAAGATTGCCAAAATCAATCCAGTACGGCCACAATAAGATATGAAATGGCGCAACTGCTAAAATCCGAGAAATTACTTTACACTATATAAACAACATCTATACATTTTGACAGACTAGTTGATGAAAATTTTTCTTCCCTTGTGCAGATGGTCTGCTCTCTTATTACTATTTCCCATTTGCTAATATATCACGTGTAACTTCAACCAGAGAAATAACTTTACTAAGAATTAAACTACCTTATATCTCATTGTAATACAGACAGAAATAAATTTTAAGTAAAATATTTCAGTTGTTTTCAAGTTTACAATGGACACAAGGAAGTACAAATGGCTCAAGCGTAGAAATGTTATACAATTCTCGCCACACTAACATACCACATTTTCGTAGCATCCGCTGCAGACAGTTCACTGCCCTTCTTACTGTTGCAACTCATAGCAAGATTCTCCCCATCCTTCGAATCCGAATGCTTAAATTTAAACGAGGCTGCTAACTCCTTCGCATAAGCCTCAGCTTCTTTCTCCATCTTCTCGTTATTCTTCAAAGCAGGAGCTTTGTGTATTTTGCGGAATATGTTATGTGCCTCAGTACCAGCTTTGGAGTACCCAGTCGTACCCTTAGAGGAAGGATCTTTCTCCTCTACCCCTTTACCAGACTCCTTATCTTTCCCTTTATCATTTCCACCATCCTTGTTACTACCAGGCTTCTCGTCTCCAGTCTCATTCTTACCACCTCCATTCTTACCACTACCTGCTTTATTGTCCGTTTTATTACCCGTTTTATCGCCCGTTTTATTGTCAGCTTCAGCACCTTCAGCACCTTCAGCACCACCAGTGCTACCAGGATCAGCATCGCCTCCTGCTTTAATACCCATATCATCCGGATTACCTTCACTTGATCCGGCTTGTACACCCATATCATCTGCCGCTTTGCCATCATTAAAACCAACAGATGTACCTGAATTAGTTTTACTTCCAGCTTTTGCACCATTTGCACCGGCATTGCCTGCATTAATTATAACCTTGCCTTCCACAGGTTTCACGGTATTGCCATTGTATGAACCCACTGCAGCTTCCTTAGCTGTTTGTGAAGTCATAAAGAAATTTTTCCCAAGCTTTCCTTGAAAAGAAAATGCTTTCCCTTCAACATCATCTCTGTCAAGTTATAATTCCAATTGACTAATGAAATAATACGAGTAGATATGAACAAATAAACGCTAGGGATAAAACAAAATGCATGAACAAATCTCATAAAATTGATCTTGATATGATTTTGGTCACATTCTAGCCAATCATACGGAGAAAACAGACTGTTTCTAACAAGCAATGTCAGAAAAACTAAACTGACTGAGTATGAATGCAATATTGTCAAGATCATTGCAACAATAGTTTCATCTCAAAAAATTCCTCATCTGTCAGTTATTGACGTAAGGTAACATCCACCCAGTTGTGCGCTAACACTAAACAGTATTACAACCTTACTTTACGTATTACAACGAAGGGTAGGGTGCTTGGTTGGATTGTCCAAGGCTTTACTCAACGTCTTTTATGTACAGTTTTTTTTCATTGAAAATGCTATATTATTGTAAGTGTCTTTCATAGCAGGGACACGATGACTTCGAGTCTTTTCCCACTGTGAGAGGCACAGTTAAAAGTATCTGTATGTTAGATGTTAGTTGTGTTTTTCTTTTCAAATCTATAAAAAAACCTTACTTTAAAAAATGAACAGAATACTTGTCATGAAGGAAAACAAAATCACAAACCAACCAGGCTTGGATGCGGCATACACAGTAGGCCTAAGTTAGAAACAACAACAACAACGCGCTAACGTAATTGAGGATTAAACGTTTGAACTTGCGTTGAACAAAATATATCGTGAAAAGTGAAAAGAAAATATGCATGCAAAATTTCAAAGCCTACCAGACACGCCTTTCATTATATCCCTGAGTTTACTGCAGACTTCTTTCTTGAAGTCTCCTTTTGGTACGTTTGCTTTATAACGGCCACGGAAATTTCCAGGGGGTCTATAACGTGCGACTACATAGGTGCAGTACATGCCCTTTTTGCTCTTCCCCTGGGCCATGCCGATACCAAATTCCTTGCTGTCTTTCCAGACAACCTGAGTGAAATGGCCGGTGCCGTTGCCCCGTGACCCATCAAATTTGTAGCCAGGTTTACAGACTTCCTTGTACCTAGGAGGAGGTGAATTATAGCAAACTGAGATAGCATATGACTATGTTTGATAAACAAGTCGGCAAAAAGTAAGCATGTAAACAAATAAGCGAGATAAATAAGTAGTGTACTAAAATGAAAATATGTGGCCAAATAAGACCCAGTTTACAATGCACTTGTGATCCACTATAAAAGTTGTATCGGAAAAGATTCTCGTTTACACACACGCAAGTGATCCAATACAAAACTTGTTCGGGAAATCAATACAACTTTTGTAACTGCTATGAAAGTGGAGCACTGTTGCATAAATACGGGCCAAAAGCTGTACTTTTGCAGTGTAAACTCAATGGCTTGGAGCAGTTTTTGCATCGGATTAAAAATTCACCCGATACAGTGTAAATGGGATCTTAGGCTTTAGAGCAGTGACTCCCTAACTTTTCAAATTACTTTACATGGATGTCCCTACAACATAATTTTTCCAACCAGAGTCTCCCCTAGGAGCCCCTTGATGTGAAATACATGTTATGATAAATACATTTCACGGACAACAAACATCAAAAATGATACAGCTAATCAAATAACTAGTCGAACAAGCTAAGACAACCTCTCGCTATCCGCTAGCCCCCTTGGTGGTCTTCCTAAAATCCCCGGATTGGAAACCACCACCTCCAAGGGCTCACAGACTTTAGGTCCACACGAATAACTTTGAAATAGGTGCGCGCGAATTCATTTATAAGTGAAGAATCTCTCCAGTTCAATATACGCTGTAAGTTCTTTAATTTCTTACTGTCTGCAGCTAGTAAGCTGATTAGTATAATTTCCCTTACCAATGTCTTGTAGCGTCCTCTGGACCAAACTCATCATCTTCCTCACTGGAGCAACCCATTACTAAGTTCTCACCATCTTCGGATTCTGAGTGCTCAAATTTCTGCGAGTCTGCTAACTTCTTGGCATATTCGTCAGCTTCTTTTGACATTGTCTGGTTTAACTTCAAATCAGGTACTTTATGGATCTTTCTAAAGATGTTGTGTGCCTTCAATCCCTTCTTTGCAAAATCTTTGTCCTTTTCCTCTTTCTTGTCCTCATCCTTGTCCTTTTCTTTTTCTTTGTCTTTATTCTCTTTGTTGTCCTTTCCCTTTTCTTCATCTTTTCCGCCACCTTTCGCTCCTTCTCCCTCTGAATTTGATGTATCCTCAGCATTCTCGTTGTTGACATCCGCAGCACCTCCATCTTTGCTTTCATCTGTAAAAACAATAAACCAAATCCTATGTCCTGTGACTAAGACGACAACATACCACAGTTAATGCGATGCTTTTATACCTACTACCAGACAGTTCCAGGTTAAAAGACTTGATGCAGCAGTGGTGTCGCTACAGTGTGATGGGGGTTGGGGAGATGTCTCCACAGGTTTCTCCAGAATCAATTTTGCAATTCGTCTGAATGCGAGAAGAAAAAGGCTTGAGCAGGTGGGAGATTTTCAGAAAGGCATTTTGAAGTTTCTTACGTAATATGTATCCACCCTAAAATCCACCCTAAAATGTTTCTAAAAAAATTCTTGAATTTCCAATAACAACTGTGAAGCAGGACGCAGAATGCTTAGATAAAAAACTTAAAAGATGGATGCTGTTTTTATTTTGTTGGCAGTCTAACAAAAAAATTTCCTTTCCTACACAAACAGTTTTTCAAGGCTAACATTGAAGCTCAGCCTGTCAGTGCTTCCTAAGTGACTATAAATTTTTGTTTGATTTGAGCGTAATGTTTCCTATGTTTTTTCTTTGAAAAGAAAAACGCGTATCCTTCTGTCAGGTGAGTGAATGCATTCATATCTGCTTGTACATTTCGATCTACCTTTCGTTCCCTAAAAATAGTTTTATACTCTGACGAGTATCATTTTTTTTTCATTTTTAAATTCTTTACGGAGGGGGGCCCTTCAGCAAAGATGCTGATTTTCAAGGGTCCCTCCATCTAAAATACAATAATACAATAGAAAATAAAAGTTAAAAAAGTTTAAAATTTAAATACAAAATACAAATATTAGCTTTAAAAACTAACACTAGAAAATACAAAAGAAATACGAATTAAAAACTATCATGCTTAAAAGCTCTAAGGGAGGTTGCTTGCTTGCAGTTGGTTGGGAGGCTGTTCCAGAGTTTCGCACCTCTAAACGAAAAAGATTTCTTGCCGTTTTCCGTGCTTTTTTTTGGTAACCTAAGATCTGTTGACGTATTGCGCAGCCTATATGAAGTAATTTGAGAATTTTTCATAAACAAACTGCGTAAATATGGAGGAGCAAGTTCGTTCAAGCTCTTAAAAACCAAAGTTTTGGTTTCGGTATCAATCAGCTCATTGATAGTTTTCCACCCAAGTGTTTCAATCAATAGATTGCTGGGAGTGTCAAAACTACTGTTTGTTACAATTCTAGCAGCCCTGTTTTGTAGCTTTTGCAAACGATTAATCTGAGTTGTACCTGCACAGCCCCATACAGAACAGCAATATCGGAAATGGGGCTCTATTATGCTAGTATAGAGATTTGTTAGGGCTGAGAAAGGTAACAATTTCTTAGCATGTTTTAGGAGTCCAAGCCCTCTAGAAACATTTAAAGACACAGCCTGGACTTGAGACTTTCAATCAAGGCTGTTGTCTACCTGAACTCCAAGGTACTTAATTTTGTTCACAACCTCAAGCTTCGTTCCATGTATTTTTATTTGTAGATTCTGGTTCGACATATTAAGAACGTCCCTTTTAGCTTTAGTAGAAACCAACATTGATTGAGTTTTTGCTACATTAAGGGACAATTTATTGCTATCAACCAAGTATCTAGGTGCTCGAGATCTTCATTTAAAGCCTCATTTAGCCGGGATAAATCCTTTGATTGCAAGCACAGACTCGTGTCATCTGCATACATAGAAGTGGTGGAATTATTTACTGCTCTAGGTAGATCAGTAATGTAAACAAGAAAAAGGAGTGGACCAAGGCACGAACGTTGAGGCACTCCAACTTCGATATTTTCAATTTGCGAGTCGATACTATTTACACTGCAGTATTGGGTTCTATCTAATAAGTAGGATCCAAACCAGGCCAGTTCCCTATGGAGAATGCCATATGATTCCAGTTTCCTACACAGAATTTGATGATCGACAGTGTCGAAAGCCTTTTTTCAGATCTACAAAGACCATACCCACTAGATTACCTGTATCCATCCCGTTGTACCAGTAATCCGTGTTCTTAAGCAAGCATGTAATATCGGACGAAAAATGATACGGTATAGAACTGTCCGCTTTTTCGTGCAATAGTAATATTTCGCATTCCGTCGAAAAAAATCTTATAGTTAAAGTGTAACAACAGGGAGGCTGAAAAAGAACAACCTTACCTTTCGTGACATTCTTCACCATTTCATCTAACTTTGTGCATGTGTCTTTACTGAACTCCCCTTTCGGTACATTCTCTTTGTAATCCCCAATGAAATTTCCAGGGGGCCTATATCTTGCAACGATATATGTGCAAAACAGTCCGCTCTTGCTTTTTACTGTGGCCATTCCTATTCCAAGAGAAGTAGTGCCTTTCCAAACCACCTGGGTAAAATGACCAGCTGCCCCGGCACTTGTGCCACTAAAGCTGTAGCCAGGCTTACAAACTTCTCCGTACCTGAGAAATCAGAAATGATGAGATTACGCATTCTGTTAAGTATGGATCTAGACGCAAGTTCTGTGTACACTTTTAAGTGTTTTGTAAAACAGTACCCATTCTATGTCAGAAATATCCTATGCATGCAAGGCCAGACAGCAAACTATGCCGCGCAACTGCAATATCTTGCGCACAAACTAGCTCAAGAGCACCTTGAACTCCTAAAAATTAAATTGGCCCTGCGATAAACAGAGTCTCAAGTCTGGTTACAGGGCTGTAATTCAACATCATCTTTTTGACATAGCCATGCTGGAGTAAACAAAACAAAACGTACAGTGTCCTGTCGCTATCTACGCTAATTCTATCTTCTGAGAACTCAACAGTGCCATAAAGACAGAGACCCATGACATGATCAAGATACATGATAATGTCAAAGGCAAGATTTGTAGGGCCCGTTATACAGAAAGTCTAACATATCGATGGATAACATATAGCAGTAAAGAAGTGACAGCACTCCATATGACACCATGAGACATACAACCTTCTTCAACATTGACTTAAAACTCACAGCCGCTTCATTAATATCACAGTTGTGACTCAAGAGTATCTATCTACCTAAATACCGTCATGTTTTATAAACAAGTAAAAGAGATATACTGAATCAACTCAATTGCGTACCAATCTTTGACGGCCTCCCCCGCAGAAACTTCAAGATTTCTATCATTGCATCCCATAGCCAAGTTCTCTCCATCTTTTGACGACGAATGAAATAATTTCCCTTCTTTTGCAACTAACTGGGCATACGCCTCTGCCTCTTTTGACATTCCTGCATCGAGCTTTAGCGCTGGTGTTCCATGAATCTTTCTGAACATATTATGCGCTTCAAGTCCCTCATTTTGGAAGCTAGTACCATTTGAATCACCCTCAGTGCTGTTGTTTCCACTCTCAGTGCTGTTATTACCACTCTCAGTGCTGTTATTACCACTCTCAGTGCTGTTATTACCACTCTCAGTGCTGTTATTACCATTTTCAGAGCTGTTGCTACCATTTTCAGAGCTGTTGCTACCACTTTCAGTGCTTTTTTCTCCATTTACTTCCTTTCCCCCCGACTTCTCTGCCTCAGTTTTGTTACCACCACCAGAATCACTACTCCCTCCGGCAAAACTATTGCTTGACTCCTCTGATTGGTGGACGAACTTACCACCATATTGCATCGCTTTCTGTCCTTTGTTTTTTCCTAACAGTAAAAAAAACTTTCAGCAGAAAAGACAGGGATTCTGAATACAGAAATGGACTAAAAACGTTTCAGGTGTCTGGGGCAAGTTACTGGATACACGGCAAGTTGTTCATTACAATTATCCCTAAAAAGCGGAGTGTAACGAGGAACGTGATATGCAGCGTTACGAAGAATGTGATATGCAGTGCTACGAGGAATGTGATATGCAGTGTTACGAGGAACGTGATATACAGCGTTCTGAGGAACATGATATGCAGTGTTACGAGGAATGTGATATGCAGCCTTACGAGGAATGTGATATGCAGTGTTACGAGGAATGTGATATGCAGTGTTGCGAGGAATGTGAGATGCAGTGTTACGAGGAATGTGATATGCAGTGTTACGAGGAAGTTGATAAGCAGCGTTACGAGGAATGTGATATGCAGTGTTACGAGGAATGTGACATGCAATGTTACGAGGAACGTGATATGCAGCGTTCTGAGGAACGTGATATGTAGTGCTACGAAAAACGTGATATGCAGCGTTACGAGGAACGTGATATGCAGTGTTACGAAAAACGTGATATGCAGCGTTACGAGGAACGTGATATGCAGTGTTACGAGGAACGTGATATGTAGCGTTACGAGGAACGTGATATGTAGCGTTACGATGAACGTGATATGTAGTGTGACGAGGAACGTGATATGCAGCGTTACGAGGAACGTGATGTGCAGCGTTACGAGGAACGTGATATGCAGTGTTACGAGGAACGTGATATGCAGCGTTACCAGGAACGTGATATGCAGTGTTACGAAGAACGTGATATGCAGTGTTACGAGGAGTGTGATATGCAGTGTTACGAGGAATGTGATATGCAGTGTTACGAGGAATGTGATATGCAGTGTTACGAAGAACGTGATATGCAGTGTTACGAGGAATGTGATATGCAGTGTTACGAGGAACGTGATATGCAGTGTTCTGAGGAATGTGATATGCAGTGTTACGAGGAACGTGATATGCAGCGTTACGAGGAACGTGATATGCAGTGTTACGAGAAACGTGATATGCAATGTTACGAGGAACGTGATACGAATCGAATAGTGGACTCTCTTTCTACAGTTGACTTGCCTCATTGAGATTCCAAGGAAGACCACAGTCTGAGGCGCATTCTCGCGACACCCTAACTTTGTATACCGATGCATTATCATATAGGCCCTAAGAACACAAAACGAAACCCCAACATCTGACATCATTCCGGAATTTTGGTAATACTCCTTTACGTTCACATAAAACACATCAGTCATTCTATACAAGAAAAGAAGTTCACTTATAAATCTAAACAAACCTTTACTGTTCTTTGCCCCCTTTCCTTTACGTAGCTTCTTCCAAAAATTTTCACTTGTCTTTCCTTTATTCTTCGCTGCTGTTCCAGTGCCCGTCTCCGCATCAATATCTTGAGTATCTTTTTCCAAGTCAGAGCACTTCCCATCATTGAACGAACCTTTCATGACATTATCAGAAAATTGAGATTTGTAATTGCCAGGTGGTCTATATCTTGCGACGATATATGTACATGTCATGCCATTTTTCTTGCCAGATGCTTTACCGATTCCAAGCTTTCTGCTCTTTTTCCAAACGACCTGGGTAAAATGGCCCGCTCCTCCAGGTTGCTCACTCCCAAAGTTAAAACCAGGAGAGCAAACTTCTTTGTACCTGAGAGTAAGGGGGAATCTATAGTGCTTTTTATTGACATCAGCCACGACACACTACTTCAAATCATATACTTTAAGATATTATCCTTAGTTAATTTAAGAAACAGCTCATTTTAGGTTGATACAAAAAACTATCCAGAATTCCTGAAGCCGCATTTCCAATTTCGCTACAACTATTACCACTATTGTTCCAAAAAAATTCATCGAAAATTGATTACAAGTTATAGATCATAGATCATAGGTCATAGGTGATAGGCCATAAACCATAATGCCGATTTTCACAGCGAACTCGTGAAAAATTGGAATGTCTCCCATCCTTTCAGAGCTTAGACGAACTTGCTAATGAAAAATCAACTTTGAAAGGAACTCAACTTCCCAGCGAGATTGTCAAGAGGAGAATCAATGACATTGTCGTGGTTTTCCACAAACCCTGCGAAAGCTGATTACATTATGTATTTTGATGCGCTAGTAGGTAGTCGTAGTCAGTTCTTTTCCGGTAATCTGATGTAGCTAAATTGGAGTTTACTTTAAGTAAAGGCCTCAATATCAAATCGAGTATCGGATATGAATAAGTTTGAAATGACAGACCACAAGTAATTTAGTGTATTCACGTATTTTAGCGCATATATTGAATCAACCCTAGCATCTTGTATTTTTAGTTATGAACTGAGTTTGTTGACAACACAATCGATTACTTATCTATTAAAATATAGTAGTATTGGGTTGAAAAGATTTAGTTAGAACTTCGAGCCATAGAGAATGGTTGTATTAGCAGAGAATGCAGGATTTTTAGGGAACGTTAAACTGGATTTTCTTGCTGTTTCATTCTCAGCTCAAAGTATCCTTAGATTCAGTGTCTGATTCTCCTGAGAAGTTTCAAAAGACTTAGAACCAAGAATTGTCTGCTTTTTCAGTTGACGCACTTGCAACGCTTAGCGAATTTGCTGACGAGTTCACTGACGACGTCGTTCAAGAATTCGCTCAAGTGGAAACCGTCCTATAGATCATAGGTCAAAGGTGATAGATGTCTACCGCAGATCATCCTAAAAATGGGCACAACGTGTACTTCATGAAGATGGCTCCCAATAATTTTGGATCCTTGATCAACAGTACTTCCTTTCACTGTCGATTATTATTTCTACACTACGGGTTAACTGTCCATTAAATGTAATGGCTCGGCACTATGGCCATTACAAAGTAGCAAGAAATTTACCAATTAAGAGTAGCTTCCTGTCCAGTCATTTCTTCCCCAGAGCTGGAACATTTCATCGCAAGGTTCTCACCATCTTTCAAATCTGGACTGTGCACCAGAGTCTCCTTTTCCATCAATTTATTTGCGTATTCTTCTGCTTCTTTAGACATACTTTCATCCAGCGTCATTTCTTCACTACCATGTACAGTCCTGAATTTATTATGGGCTTTAAGAGCTCCCTCTGCGAAGGCATCTATATGAAAACCGTACGTAATAAGTTAAAAACCATTGGAATTAACTGTTCTGATTATATGACGGGTCACAGAAATCCAGTAATTCAAGTATTTCTCACTTCGACCTTAAACGAGAACCACTAGATATGGAGCCTATGGGTCTACTCTCAAAGCGATACGCAAAGCCAAGGTGCTCAAGAAACATATAAGAGGTTGGAGTAGAAAGAGTAAGAAATGACAACATTCTCTTCAATTGCAGAAATGCCTTCATGGTACAAACTACACAACTGAGCCCATAATGAAAAAAACAGACAACTCCACACTCTTATAAGCAATGGGGTGTGGTCTTTCCTTAAAATTACACAAAAGGAGTGGCAAAAAGTAAAAATTTGAAAGTTGCCTAAAAGGTAAACAATTAAATTTTGATATGATCTAAAAATTAATAAATCTTAACAAAGGGCATGAGTATACATATAAATCAGTGTTACTTTCCATGACCTAATTTCAATAAATATGTATGCCCTGCTTACAAATTCACAATTTCCACAATCATAAGTCCACAGCCACAGCCTCGATCTAAAATTCCACAATGTGAGTTGGATTCACACATATAAAGCAGCAATAACTAGGCCACGCCATTGCAATTCTAAAAACACATGTTAGCACCATTGGGGTCGAAGAATAGAAAGGAAGTTAAAACAGACGGACGTAGAACTACATGTCACCTACCTGCATTCGTTGATTCTGAGCCTGTTTCATCCACTTGGCGATTGTCAGCGTTTTCAATAGAACTGCTCTCAGACTCCTGCTGTGCTGGTACAACATTGTTGATGAAGGAAAACGGTCTCTGCTTCTGGCCAAAGTTATCAAGATACCGGGATCCTATAGCATCTTCGTCTGTCTTCCAAGCCTCCACGCCCAAGCTTGGTGCTACGGACATGCCATCGCCAAGTGGCACGTCTGTATCAAGCATGGGGTTCCTGCCATAGGGACTGTCTGCAGGAGCAGAGTCATATGGCTGGTAGTTTTGCATTTGGGAGTAGTTAATATCAGATGGGTTGTAAGATGATATGGAATTTGAAGGGTAGGCATCATATCCATTGCCATCAGCTAAAGAGAGACAAGCAACATACTGCACTACTCAGTCTGGTTCTTTCACTGGAAACCATAATATATTTTATGAAATATCTGCAAATTATCAAGCGATAAGTAGCAAAGATCTTATGACTTCTTTTATTAAAAAAAGACATACAAATGCGACCCAGCTCAACGTATACCCTAGCGCTCAATTAGAGTATGAAACAACCGCAAAATACAGGAGGGGAAAATATGCCCAGACAGGGAATCCTATTGATTTGAAAGACGGAATATTGTGTATGGCTAGTTAATTATTTCGGCCTACAGGCGCTGACCCTAGATATATCACTCCGTTCATCTTTCGATAGTGGTCTGATTTTTCATTCCCAGGTGAGTGTCAGACTAAAAACCTAATATTTTAAATTCTTCCTGAAATATTTAAATCCTGTTG
This sequence comes from Mastigias papua, assembly GCA_964019165.1. NCBI lineage: Eukaryota > Metazoa > Cnidaria > Scyphozoa > Rhizostomeae > Mastigiidae > Mastigias > Mastigias papua. The sequence goes on from OZ025272.1 coordinate 1,572,210, forward strand.
CAAAAAAAATCATTAAATGATGTCTTTTACATTTCTATAAATCCTTAGATGCATTCTAGTGCAACTGTCTGAATATTAAAAAGTTACTGCAATTAGGCTAACATAATTCAGTATTTAAAAATGGTAACTAGAAACTCGTAAGGTGATTTTTGTTTGCAAAGGTGGACTGTATTGTTCTCTACTCATAATCTCTGCGTTTCAGTTCTATCAATGAAATTACAGACAAATCCTCTGCTATCATGTCAAATTATCCTCGATGTTTTATTGAAGCAGTGAAGAAAATCCAAAAAAAATTACTAGTGTACAAGAAAAGGTTCGCGATATTAATTCAGATGTGAAGAAAGCACTTAGGTAAAAGAACCTCACGAGGAAACAGTGATACCAACGAACAGGGATATCGAAAGACCAAATAATTGAAGGGATTGAAATCACTTACGAGTGTAAAATTAAAAAAAATTCAAAATCGCAAGATTTCAAATTTCATGAAACCTCTTCTTGTGGTATCACAGGTCTAGCAAAACAAAAGCTATGAAAAACTACTCTTCTAGCCAATAATTCGAAAATACGAGCAACAGTTAGGTCTTTTAGAGGTTTTAGTATTCAGCAACTAAAACTAATCAGCGGGGAAACACCCAGTAAATATGCTAAAAATATCGAAAATATTTTAGCTGCTTGCAGACACACTAAAATGAATTCCAGCATTTCTCTTTAACAAGGTCCAAACCTTTGTTGCTATACCGCGGACGTTCGGTAATCTGGGATCCAATTTCCACTTTGGCTCTTTCCTTTTCCTCTCTATTAAAACCTAAAATTTCATTCTAACGATCAAATTGAGATACCTTCAGTTGATGGAAGAGGTTGCTTGGACAGAACAAATACAACTCCAGGATACTGTATAGCATTTTCTGTTGGAATTTCCTCTACGTGATCGTTCAACTTCAAGCCAAATGTTGCTGGTTCGAATGTGATGCTGTAAATTCCCGTGTTATTTCTGCCAATAACCATTTCACTCCTGCGATTGGCAACTGATCCTATAGTTTTAAAGCACAATGAATTCACTAGATATGCCAATCAACGTCATACGTTATCCACTGTCCAGTGTCTTGTTCAGTTCTACGTCCGCTAGTTGAGGTACAAGTGTGTTCTCGTGTAATACGAACATACCTCCAACATGAATGTTCCTGTACTGTTTTCTTATTTCAGTTACCCTCGTAAAATAAAGAAAAAAGGTCTGTTTTTCCAGTCCCCCTATTATTTGTCGTCCATGTATTTTCACATTTAGCGTTGCAGTAGCCTTATCATAAACTCCACATAATTGTATTGCCTCTCTTGCAAAACAAGGTCTTTCACTTGGTCAATGAGTCTTCCGTTCACTGTTATTTCAAGCACATAAAACACTACAGTCTTATGTTTGAATTGTCTCTGATTCAGTAATACGAATAATTGTATTAAAATGCAAACAAAAACAGCACTTCTGCATGTTGCTGTAAAAGTAAGCAACCAAGTAGATATAAAACTCGTCTTCCAAAAAAACATGTCATAGCCATTGAATTGGATGCTCCGAATCTCTTAGGAAGCAATTACCAGACTGAGTAATCTTTAATTTACTAAATACAATCATAGATTTTCTACTGAAATATGATATTCAATTTTTAACTGTGTTTGCACTGCCCAGAACTATACTACTATCTCTAAATCTATCATCTCACCAAGAAAAATCTCTCGGGGAACGGCCCTCAAAATTGCTTCCATAGCTGCATGCAACTCACATCCTTCTCTTCAGTCCTCGTTATTAGCTCCTTCGCATGTACTTTAGTCGTCAATTACTGCAAAAACTTCTTCTTAAAATGTTAAATGGAAAAAATTGGAAATAGAATTTAAAAAAAGCACGACAGAACTAACCATTGTAGGCGCTTCTATCGATGTATGATCGCTCAAATTCCTTTGCAGCTGAATCTGCTGTTTCCTGTACCGATGAGCACATTGAATTATCAAATTTGCCCCTCTGAACATTCACCTTGAACTGTGTTTCGAAATTGCCAGCATCAGCGTACCTCGCAACAAAGTACGTGCAATATTTCCCTTCACTATTCTTCGCCTTTGCAATCCCAATTCCAAAGTCGTTGGAGTTCCTCCAAATCATTTGAGTGAATCGGCTGGCGCCCTGTGCACCATGTTCTTTGCTAAAGTCGTAATGTTTATTACAAACTTCTTTATACCTGAAAGTTACGAATAATACGACTATTACTTCATGTTCAACTCAAAGGAAAAGTGCATGGTATGTTAGCCCATGAAAGTAAAAATAACTTGCTAATATGGGATGCACAACAAATCTATGATCATTACTAAATACTTAGGGTATCAGTATCACAGAACACTGTAAGGAAAGTTTCGGGGAAAAATGACGCTAGTAGGACTGTTCTACTGGAGGATCTTATCAGTACATTTTAATTAGGTCAAGTAATATATAAATAAATTTACAAGGACAGAGATTCATTATTCTGACACACTCTGGTCTCAGCTTTTTGCATATGTTTAGCCTTTGACGATGGCTATCAGAATGGGCTCGAAAAATTTGCCAGACAAGTTTCAAAGTTGTTCGGATGGACAGTTGTTCGGATGGACAGTTTTTCGGATGTTTTGCTTTGAAAAATATGGTTTGCTTCCTCATCGCTGTGCTTCTGCGCCAAACAATCTAGAGAATTTTGGGTACCAGTTTAGGCAATAATAACATTAAAAATCCTTCCGCTCTAACATTAACTATTAAATATTCGCCATGTTGTCATTGTATTCTGTTTCCGGGAAATTGCCTGAGACAGAGATGAAGGACTTCTTCCCTGAGCCTTGATTCAGACATTCTAGAACCTAGTTTCAAATGCATTTGCAGAAGGTAGCCTTAACAGCAAATTGTGAAGTACTATAGCCCAGAGTCCAGAAAAAGTCACGGCTCCACGGCTCTGAACCGGAGGAAAATTTTGCTCTTTATGAGGTATTTGAGGAAGGTTTTGAGATTTGTATCAACAATCCAGTTTCAGCAAAGTTTCTATATAAAGCGATATCGACTGTGAAGGGCATAGCCCATTTAAAGTAAAAGCTTCCGAGACATACCCAATGCAGAGTTAAAAGAACTTTGGCTAGCTTTGATACATGAAAGAGGAAGGTTTATGATGAAGATTTGATAGTCGGAGGAAGGTTGGGCATTTTTCTGGACTCTGCTATAGCCGATATTAAGTTTATCCCTTTTTTCGAAAAATATGGTCAAAGGCAATTAAGCTGGTAATCCATTATAAAGGAAAACGAATGAGACACAATCAGACATTCTCTTTGATACATGAAAATGACCTACCAGGTGGTAAATGCTTCTTGGACAGGGACATCACGATCGTCATCTCTACAAGTTGAATAAATATTTTCCCCTTCTTTTGTCTCCATATCATACTCTTCATCACCTTTGGAGGCCAAGTTGCCTGCCCATTTCAATGCATCTCGGCACAAAGTGTGGTTGAGTTGTAGCTTCGGACTACCATGTATGTCTCTGAATATGTTATTTATTGATAGGGCTTTCAGTTCAAACTTGTTGAAGTCTGAAAATAACGTTAATCCAATAAAAAATTCACTGATTGTTTACAGACTGTTTATTTGTAAATCACACAAAGCCTATTTCTCGTATCTACTAACCAAATAATACTTCATCTTAACAATATTTAAGAGGAGAGAACAGGAAAACTCGTACGGTCACAACAAGTTTCAAGTTTTCATGCTTGTATAACGTACTAAATTCATGAGACACTCTGTCAAGAAATTGCACGCTATTTTTTCTCAATATAACCTGAAAAGATTGCATGATATTATCAAGAAGAACAAAACTCCACCACGACAGGTTTGTCTGCCAACACCAGCTCTGATGAAAGTCACGGAACACAATATATGAATAATTAAATGTACCATGCACATATTTAAATGATACAATATCGTGGCATATGCATAATAATAATTGTCAAATCGTAAAATATAATATACTATAATATTATATTATATTGTATTACATTCTATTGCATTATATTATGTTATATTTTATTATATTATATTATATTGCATTATATTACATTATGCTACATTATATTATATTATATTATATTATATTATATTATATTATATTATATTATATTATATCATATTATATTATATTATAGTATGTTATATTATATTATATTATATTATATCATATTGCACTATATTATGTTATATTTTATTAAATTACATTATATTATGTTATGCGGTATTGTACTATATCATACTGTATTCTTTCCATTTCTGCATCACATTACTTATACCAGATGAGTCTTGGATAAGTCATTACAGATACTCAGGAATTTCTCATTCACTCCATTCAATTTATTTCATTTACTGACCTTTGGGCTCCCAAACACTTATATTTTCTGCAACACCTACTGCACTTTCTGTTGCCGCCAAGAGACCAACTGTAGCTGGGTTTACACAATTCCTTTTATCACGTGCTACCGCTATGTTATCTCGAAATTCTCCTACAACATTTCCAGTTGGCCTATACCTGGCAACAACATATGAACACTTGGATCCATCGTTATCAACCATTGCAAAGCCAATACCGAACTTCTTAGTCCCATTCCATAGAAGCTGAGTGAAATCGTCAGCACCTTGTGTGCCATCTTCCTTATTGAAGTCATAAATCCGTTGACAACCTTCATTGTACCTTCGAGATAAATACAAAAATGCAAATATATAGAAATAATTATATATATATATATATATATATATATATATATATATATATATATATATATATATATATATATATATATATATATATATATATATATATATATATATATATATATATATATATATATATATATATATATATATATATATATATATATATATCTATATATATACTGTTTCTGGTTTTTTCCATATATATAAAACCAGAAACAATACGATGCGATTCAGTATGACGTACATTAAGTGCAAAAATTTCGGTGCTCTATCATCACCGAAATTAAATCCCACCGAAATTTTTTGCACTTAATGTAATTTGACGACAGTGCCACGACATGACAGTATAGCACAACACTGGTAACGAAAATAAATTCAAAATGCGACAACATATGAGCATATTACAATAAAGATAAAGGTTAACAATTGTGCTAACTGTACATACCATGTATAAATTGGATCCTGCGCCGTCAAACCTTTTCCATTCTCAGAGCAATGAAAGTAAAGATTTTCCCCATCATTGACAGTCAGATCATGCGCCAAACCGCCACGTCGTGACAATTCATAAGCCCACTCATCTGCCTTGCGAGAAAGTTCATCATCCAACTCCAGATCACTCGAGTTGTGATATCGACGCAAAATATTGCTGAGCGCAAGTGATTCTGTCTTGAAGTTCCTCTTCATTACATCTTCTGCGTAACAATTAATACAGTGTGCATGAAGCCATATGGTTTGGAGATGGCTATTACTTAGTAAAGAAGAGCATTTGGCACAAACATAGAGCTCGTTCCCCTAAGGCAACTAAGGGTAATATCAGCATGTGCAAAAGATAAATTTGATTACAATAAAAACAGTTTTTATGACATATAACGAGTCTACTATATCACTGAATGTGAAGCAAAGAAGATCGAAAGAAAAGCAAGGGAAGATATAGAAATTGCGCTTCTGTTTGGTTTCGCTACTACAATACAAAGCCATACTATTTCAGACATTGCATCATATTGCAGATCATAGATAACATGAACTGAGTTATCTACCTTCATATTGTAGATACATTGCAATAATATTCTACAGTAATGCTGTTTTATTAAAAATAATCCAAGGAATGCTATAGACAATATTATAAGTCTATCAGAAGTATATAAAATATGCCTGGGATTTAAGGCCTATTGTTTACCACAGATAAAAAACAGCAAATAAATGAAACATTTTTTTGCTGTTGTAACCAGAAATCTATGACAGTTATGTGTTAAGCATTTATTTATTCCACTTCATTTCTGGTCGCAACAGAAATATCAAAGCATTTCTAGCTACAACAGAAATATCGATACGATAGCAGCCATACCTTTCCTATTCGTAAGTTCTGTAATCATAACGTGAGATTTGTACAGATTCTTAATCAACTTCTTCTTTAGAATTCTAAGCAGCTCTTCTGTTAAAGGAGTGGTTTGCAAGTCTGAAAAATATAGATAGGAATTTTTATTTCGCATCGTTTTCGTAGAATTATACAAAACCAAATGCGAGAAATCACAACAAGACAATCCAACTAGAGTAGTATCTTTTTCAAAATATTCGTATGAGATTTCTTTTATTTCTTTCTGATCCAGCCCTCAAAGCCAAATTCAAAGCCAACATTCCAAATACTAGGAAATCCTTGATAACTATTTTCTATATCCAACAAAACTAAGTGGAGCAGAGCAAGAATTGACTAATTATTGCGGTCAAAACGTTAAAGGGGAGGAGTAAAAATACTAGGGTGAAGAAAGAACTCAAAGTTCTCCATGAAGAATGTACTAACACAATGCAGATCTGAATGTCTGAACCAGTAGCTCTGAAGCTATACAAAGGCAGGATGAGAATTGCTGAGTTACACATGCTTAAAGCTAACTTTCAAGAACGAATGAATGAAGGAATGAACGAATGAATGAATGAATGAATGAATAAATAAATAAATAAATGACTGAATGAATGCATGAAAGAATAAATGTAAAACAAAAAGACTCCACTACACTAGAAACTGGATTTAATGAAATTTATAAATACCGTGGGATTTTTGACTGCCGTTTGTTTGAGTCTGAAAGAACTCTCTTATGGCTACGTCTGCATTGTCATCATCGCTCACACTCTCCTGTGTGCCATTTTCTCTAATTTTTATATCAACATCATTTATCTTCCATGTCACATTAGCTTGAGTAGTGCCACCGTCTGTAGAATTGTCAATGTAAATAGAGGAGGATTGCAACTTTGGCACTCCCTGTCCATACAACTTTGCTTCAGTAACTACCGGAATTGCTTGTTTAATAAAAACAGCATCAGCATCTTGAGCAGAACTTTCTGCCATGTTAAGTATCTTGCTACACATGCTCGGTACAAAACTTCCCCGCTGTACTTCGTCTGTAAACAATCCGAGTATATTACCGGCATTCCGGTACCTGACTACAACATACGTGCAGTTCAAGTCTAATTTGTTTTGTTTGTTTGCAACACCAACACCTATTGCTTTGGAGCCTCTCCAGACAAGCTGCGTAAAATGGCCGGCTTTCTGTGTCCCGTTTTCTCGATCAAAATTGTAATGTGCCTCACAAACTTCACGATACCTAGAGCAGAGTGAGGAAGAGAATCAACACTTCGCAAAAACAAAGAGCTATCAAAGTCAACGTAAAACTGCATCCACCTACAGCACAACCTTTCCTAGCAATTTGCCAAACCTCTTCTTAACGGACAAACTTATCATAAATTGTCAAACGAGCGTAGCAGTTAAATGTCTGATTGTTTGAGAGCTCTGATCAGGTCTATTTGCTCCCAATTCTATTGGCCAATCATCATACAACATTGGCATAAATCTACCTGAGTAACGAATGTGTGGCTAGAATCCAACAGAATGATTAATGAATTAAGGAAGGAGGTAACAGACCTCATCAGAGCTATAAGCCAATCAAACATTTGGCAGCTATGCATTCACCACTTCAAATACAAATGATATTCCCTCAGGAAACACAGAGTGGATTATGTACCAAACATCTCGTTAAGAAAGACCCATGGGACAACAACAGCATTTATTAAAGTTGTCATAACGACGTCTGCTAAGTCCCAGTGGACAAATGTCCACTACTGTTTATAAAGAGGATACTATTATTGAAAAGGCCTCTTTCCAAAGGAGGCGCAATGTATGTGCCATGGGACCCAAACCTCTGCAGTTAACAAATGCATATTCCTAGTGAATTACCGTCACTCTGTTGTGGAAAGCAATAAGCTCATAGGCTGATAACATAACAAAAGTCGCAACACTCACCAGGCAACAACACTTTTCCAGGGTTTCACAGTCTTCCCCCTTGGTGCACAAGCCATGTACAGACTTTCTCCATCTTTTGTGTTAGGGTTGTGCGTCAAACTGTCTGAAGTAGCAAGTTTCTCCGCCCACTCTTTGGCCTCCTTGCACATTTCTCGATCGAGTGACAACTCTGGTGCGTTATGTACTTTTCTGAAGTTATTATGCACAGATAAGATTTCTCTTTCAACCTTCCTACGCTGCATGTCCTCTGAAATAAGGGTCAAGTATTCAGTTAGAAGGTAGTGGCGGATACATGGGAGAGGGCGGTCATCCCCCCCCCCCCAATAAAAGAACAATGACAGTTTTGGGTATAGTTATTAACACTTTCCACGGAGATTTGTCTTAAGGCTCTGTATTTGCCCTTGATCAACAGTACCGACACTGCTAGAACGGCATGCTTTGTTGCATAAATTTCACTTCAGGTACAGTTCAAACGCAACAAAAGCTGTAGGGTAGTGCATGAGAAAAGCAAACAATACATGCAACTGTCATATACTACGTACAAAACAAACAGATACCTGAACTACGTGCGCGTGCCTCCACAGCCTCTCTAGCTACAGCTTCTGCTCTCTTTGCTACTTGATCGTCTGCAAAGCTAGGCAACTCTCGGCATACTGTTTTGTTGAAGTGTCCCCTTGGGACATTCTTTTTGTACGAGCTGAAATACTTGGAAGGATTTTCATCGTATCTTGCAACGAAAAAGTAGCAAGAGAGATTCAGGTTATCTATGTTGATGTCCTTCTTTGCAACTCCTATCCCAAGTTTACTATTGCCTCGCCAAATCATCCGCGTGAATTGCTCAGAACCGGTGTTATCGAAATCAGAGTCGAAGTTGTAATTCTTGTCACATACGTCCTTGTACCTAGGGAAGCGAAGCAGGTCAGGTCAGTACATGCAACAGTTGATATATGTGTCTGCAGTCCTGTATAGAAACGCAAGGAAGGTTTTCGAAACAGAGACATAACATACATGAATATTTAATGAGATAATACATAGCCATGTTAAGCCTGGTTTCAATATGATCACAATGATTCTTTTGATTATTATGGTAGGCTCCAGAGATCGAAGTGATTCCAGACAACTAGTAGAAATATGCAAGAACGATTGTGCCCAGCACGAAGGTCCGGCTTGCTGGGATAGAAACGCGATCCATCCCAGCGATACTGAACTTTGCGATCGCCAAAATAATTCACGGATGTTTCTATGAGGTCCCTTGGACTGCTGTGGTCTCTGGAATCGTCCACATATACTAAAGAAACTCTTCTCCAAATGGGCCGATTTCTGCTCAAACAGGGAAGAAATTACAGGGTATTTTTTAATTTGCAAACGAATCAAATAGTTTTGAAAGAAGGCAACAAGACAGGAAGTGAATACGCAATGGTGCGTGGCGATCTACAATTTATTCCCGATTTTACCATGGAAGACTACAGATCACATCTTTATGGTGAGGAAGAGGGAGAGATGGGGAATAGAAGGATGGAAATAAGAAATGAAGAATGGCGCGAATAAAAGCAAAATGGAAGGACCAAAATGGTTCAAGCCATGTTTCCTTGGAATTACTGTATGTGTACACTACTAGGAGTGTTAACAGAGTCAAAGAACTGTAGCAAAGTGTCTCAATCAAAGAAAAGTTCTCTAAAATCACGACCAAGGGACCTGGCAATGATTGGCAGTGACATACAAACAGCCTAATATAGGATAAATAGATAAAATATAGGAAAAGAAGAAAATGGTATTTGACAGGAAGCAATAAAGGAAGAAAAATAAGGTAGGAAAAGGGCACTTTCAAATAAAGATAGATTAACTTCTTTCGATAGAAGAATTACTACCTCTTGATATGTTTAGATATTTCACATGAAAGCTCAAATGGGAATGAATACGTCTAGAAAATGTTCTAAATCAAGAAAAAATCACTACATATTTGAATCACAAAACAGACCATGAAATTACAGCATCTCTTGCTGGATTTTCCATCTTTCCACACTGGTAGAATATATTTTCACCCTCTTGTGTCCTCGGGTTTCGTTCCAGCTTCCCTCTGCTTGCAAGAATATTCGCCCAATCTTCTGCCTCAGCGTTCATGTGACTGTCTAGCTTAACCTCGGGGGAATTATGTAAAATCCTGAAGCTATTATGAAAGAGGAGAGCGTCTTCTCTTAACTTCCGCAGCTCTGAAATGACAAATATGACTCCAAAAATCACACAAACGAACCCTAAATAGAAAAAAGGTTTCTTGAAACATATTCGAGTGAAAAACAAAGTTGATCCAATGAAAAATAGCGTATTCTATCGATATTCAATTTTGCATCATTCAAACAAAGTCAAAAGTTATATGTTCTTCCTACCGCTTGCTTCCGGCGATCGATTTCGTACATAGATATTCGAATGCTGTCTTTTTCTACCGCTCTCCTCTTCATTGGCAAGTCTCTGCGTAGCAGCACTGGACTTTTCTGATTCTTTAGCGTGCTCTTTGCCAATAGTGGCATTTTTGGGCTCCTCTCCAACGGAATGTCGATCTGTAAATGCCTTTGGCGCTGTCCTGTTAAAATGCCGAACTCCAAGTTTGTTGACGTCCTTTCTCCAGTGCTCCACAGATCTTTGCTCTCCTTGCACCGGAAAGTACTTGCGACTGTCCCTTGAGGCTTCCAACCTGCTATCGACTGGTACGTAATTCCAGTATGGTTCCATTTCAGTGCCTCTCATACTGTCCTGAGGATAACTAACATATTCGCTTCCCAGTGCGGGATCCATTTGCTTGAAAGTACGGCTCGGTTTCCGCTCTGGCTTCTTTCCGAATGCTTGCGTAATGACAGTATCATATCTTCGGTTGTCTTTTTGAAGGGTGAAATAATTTTCCCTTGGCTCGATGACGTCTGTGGGGTATGGGTACGTTTCAATACTCTGCCTGTTCTCGCTATTCAAAGATGCTTGATATTCTCCTCTGTTATTATTTTCGATAAAGCCTCCATCAGGTTCGAGGTCTCTGTAAGGATATGGGCCTTCCTCAACAGTAAATTGGTTTGGGTTTCCTTCTTCCCACTGCTTATTCTCTTGTCTATCTTCTTGAAGCACGCTTTTCTTTGCTAAATTTCCTAAAATATACAGAAACTCACAAAATGACATCCTAATACATGCTGCTCGCTATTTCAATGCTTGCCAAAAATGGTTGGACTATACACACACTTCTATGAATTTACAACTCCTGTCGCTTTTCCGGGACATAAGTCAAAATGTAAACCCCTTCCCCCTATCACAAAATACGGAATCGATAGCCAAAACCCAAGGCATTGTTCATAGCTCATCTCGACTGGTATATAGTGTAAATCATAGCAAATGTTCTAAGACTTTTGGCAGACATTTTATCTGCAAACTGCTAAACACAACTAGTTCTAGAAAGCGGAGGCTCAACAGATTTTTTGATGTAGCCAACAAAATTTGCTAAATTTTACAAGGCAACCACACTACTTCACATTATGCGTGAGGTCATATTTGATATTCACTTTAAGCTTCCAATGAATAACGTATCCTTGTCATAGGACAACACACATTGAATGATTGTGTAATGATATAGCGACTTAGAAATATCTTGGTGTAAATGATCATCCCACCTTCATAAGTACCATCTACATTTTGTCTCGTATTCAAGATGCTCTTTATCTGAGTCGTAGTGAGAACTTGTGAATTTTTAGCGAGAATGAGGCTTCTGGAATGCACCTTCTTACAGTAGGATTTCTTGAATCTTCCTTCTGATATATTTTCATGATAGAATCCTTTAATATTTCCTGGCGGTCGGTAAACTGCGACTACAAACACTTGCGGGAGTCCCCTCCGTACCGCAAACGACTTTGCGATTCCGAACTTCGTTGTATCTTTCCAGATAATTTGTAGGAAACTGCTTGCGAGAAAGTTTTCTGGCTGCTTGAAATCGAAATCTGATAAACAAACATCTTGATACCTATAAGGAAAACATTCGTAAATAATGTAAATATGACATGAGAATTGCAGAATGAGAAACATTGGCAGATCGTTAAGAAATTTTGACACAGGTATTCCTAAGGTGCACTTATTCATTTCATGTTGTTACTGTGGTACAAAACAAACAAATAAAACTGTTACAGGATAACAACAACTTACAAGACAACACATTACAAGAACACTGAGGCTTGAATTGTTAAAAAAATAAGAATGCTGGTAGAATATTCTCAGCCTCAGATGCGCCTTTTCATAAACATATATATATATATATATATATATATATATATATATATATATATATATATATATATATATATATATATATATATATATATATATATATATATATATATATATATATATATATATATATATATATATATATATATATATATATATTAAGTAAACAAACTCCTACGACGTGGTTGATATACATCATCATTCATTGCTTTATTATCAAAACTAGTAGCCCAGTGGAATATCTTAGAAGCTGTATAGGACATGTGGTTTCTCAAATAATTGTAAAATCACTCTCAAAAATAAGAAAAATTTTAAGAGTATTTGAGCCTAAAATGACAAGAAACATCCAGGATATCGAGTATCCACCAAAATTTTATGGTTCTTATGAAAAAAGCATTTCATTAAAGTCTTAGTGAAGCCGCATTTTGTGTTCAAGAGAGTTTGATTATTACGAAAAATCAGTGACGAATAAGAGAGCAGATTACTAAGGAACAGTGAACCAAAATTGTTGACAATCAAGCTCATGAATAGCCCTATAATAAGGGTAGTCACGCTCTTCTACTGAAAGAAGCATGCGATAGGATTCAGAAGAATTAGAGCGGGAAGATTATAAGTAAAAATGAGGTAAACATTTTTTAAAACATTCTTCAACATGGTAATAATGAACTATGTAATATAGGTTGATAGCTAGTAAATTCGTATTTTTGAAAAAAATTCCTGAATATTATTTGGTTCAGACGTGCTCCTCTAGCTGTAGATAAGCGGTAAAGAGCCGAGTGTGACTCGCAGGCTGAGGCTTCACTAAGTTCTATACCATTGAATCTCATAAATGTAAGGGCAATGGCCCCTAGCTAGCGATCTACGTACAAGCCCATACAATGCGAGGATAACACTTGGTAGCTCTCCGTAATAAGATACAGCGAATCGAAAGCCACCTGGAAGGGTGAAGTTTTGATGTGAGTTTTTTACCCAAGACAAAATACATGCTATACATGGTAGTTCTTATTATGCATCACATCCTATCAATATCTATCACTTGTTTTTGAATCTCAGTTACTAAAAGGTGTAATAAGGGACCAGAAAAACAACCAGTTAATTCATGTAAGACCTGTCTGGCAAATTGACTTTTGATCTTCCAAATGTCCTTTGCATGCAAGAACAAAGGCAAACTGGTGGAAAATTAAAAAATTATGTGTATAACGAACTGCTCAGTTTCTTCTGAAAATATCAAATATTTATGCGTACATTATCGATATCCTTTTGATGGGTAAAATAAGTCACGGAGCACACAAATCCCGTAAAAAGAATATTGAATTTACTTGAATTTGAGATCAAATAAACTATAAGTGTTTTCTTCTCTGTCATAGGTACGTAGAGACTCCATCAGTTATCGCTGCAAAAATCGACAATTAAGAAGCCATATAAGATCATTGCGATCAAGTTTGCAAGCATTCTGCGCAGTCTAATTGACAGTTTTTCATGAGGGGTGCGCTTTGAGGCTTGCAACGACCATATTAGACTGGGCAGTGTTCGGCCCGCGGGTCACATACAGCCCTTTGGCTTACTTTTACCTGCACGTGAAAGGTCAATTGGAAATTACAAAATAAGACTATTTCATAACTTTATCCTATGCATGCACTAAATCTGCTTATATTTAGAAGCTGTTTTTTCATATACATAAAACCAAACAACATTACGTAGAATTGAGTTCAGCCTTAGGGTCTGGCCTTCTGTCATACATTTTGCTTCTCATGCGGCCTCTAAGATAAAGGAACTGTCAAGGAACTTTTAATACTACAATGTGGCCAAAGGAGGCTCGAAAATATTTCAGAGCTAGGCTTTTGCGCTGGGCACCTTATATAAGAAAATGTTTAGTTCAGATTTATAGAATTGTGCATCCTCGATGAAGGCTAATTTCAACAAATCCCAAATCTTGGACGAACTCTCCACCCAATTGAATTGTTTAATTCTTAATCGCTGCCAGATGCTTCAAGCTCATTTTTGACTAAAAACCCATAATCGATTAACCAGTAATAGTCAAATCGACCCTCTTCCGTGAAAGTTGAAGAGTCTTTCGGTGATACGTCGAGAAGCACTTAATAAACATTTGCAATTGTATCGCAAGATACCCTCCTCATGCTCTTGAAGTGAATATGTCTGTTTGAATAGGACCATTTCGATCCTATATTAGCAAAATCGATTTTCGCTTAATTCCAACACAACTCTGACTGAGAACCGGGTGCCAAAATGGCTGGCCAGTTAGACTACAAAAACCTTCAAAATTCTGGCAAAAAAACTAAGGTGGGAATAGTTTTGGAGATATTAGAAAGTTAACATACATTTATGCTTCTCAAGACAGAAAGTGTATGAGGAGTTTAAATACCAAGAAAACGAAATTACGTAACCTAATCTATACAGGCGCGCAAAGGCGGGGCAAAATTCCTAAGTGTCTAGACACCCGCCCTTTTCCTCAAAAAGGCAAAAGAGCCTTTTGTTGGAGAATTTTAGACTTTTTCATTGTATTTTTGCTAAGGAGATGTGCGTATAATCTTTGCGTCATATGAAAGTGACGAAATCCTGAAAATTCGCGGACGATTATTTATGTTTCCAAATCTGAAAAATATGATTTCAAGAAACATTCTCTTTAGAAAGTGTGTAGTGTGCCCCTCTCTATTGGTCAGAAACATGTCCTCAAAATTTCAAGTTGCACGCCTGCTATAACCGCTAATTGATTTGGCTCACTTCTGTAAATCAAACATCACCCAAAAAACCTCGCTGCTACTTCTCCTGCTAAAGGCTCCTCAAAACTCCTATCCCCTTCTCTCAGCACAAAGTTTAATATTGAGCGATTTATAACAAAAAGCAGTCGAATCTAAAATGTCCGCCCAAAGAACAAACTATGGTATGGGTACAGTATCATGTAAAAACCTCTTGTATTAAGCACGCAGATGCCACCCGAAGAGAGAACAGTCTGATATATGAAAATATCTTTAACAATGCCTTTCGTATAACTAATTTCCATGTCAACCTGTCTATCTATCAGCATCAAACATTTAGTTTTCGTCTCTTTCAAAGGATAACTAATTAAATTTAAAGAAGAGAATTTAGGAAGCAAAAAATGAGAATCCAATGTGGCTTAAATCTAACTTTAAATTAAACCAAGATAAGAACCAAAAGTGGAACCTAGAATCTGACCTCATAATTTCTTGAATCCTATCAAAATCCGCTGGTTGTTTTAGTGATGAGGGGGTAATGGGAAAATTCAGCAAAAAAAGAAGATAAATGGCCTGCCATGTTCAGCATATAAATTTTAAGACCAATTTTTCTATTGGGCTGACCCCAGGCGGAATTTTATTAAATATCATAGGCTATATAAGCGTATATTAACTTTAATTTAGGACTTGAAAAATTACAAAATTATATGAAATGCTGACACAAAAAGACGTTATGAAAACTGTTTCCATATCTTGAATGAATCATAACTCACCAAGCTTCCGTTGCTTCTCTTCCTGAGACATCCCGATAGTTTGTCGATGTTGACTCCATAACATTTTCACCAGTTTTAATGTTATGAAATCCATGCGATTTTGCCGCTTCGTCCGCTAACTGTTTCGCTAGCTTCGTCAAGTTCACATCAAGTTTTAATGCCGGTGCGAGATGAATTGCTCGAAATATATTATGCGTTCGCACGGCATCTCGTTGGAACTTCTTCTCTTCAGCCGTGAAAGCGCAAGACATATCAGGGAACAGGAACAAGACGAAGTAAAATAAAACAAACAAGTAGACGCACCCAGATTCAAACATCATCTTTGGTACTACAAACCATCCGGCGTTTTCCAAAATGAAACTCCACTCAGAGGGAATGGTTCTAATTACATATTACATATATTAGTTCCTTCAATAAACAAATTTTAACTTTAGAATCTTTCCAAGTCGTAACTGGAAAAGCAAGCGGCTCGCTCGTTTGGTTTATAAGTAAGAGGTCACCATTCATCGGTCTGTACTGATAAACAGGTGGTTTCGATTCACAATGCGCGATGTTTACACCTCTGCGCAATATTAGTTATAGAGTTGCAGGGACACCAGAACATTACATCACAGTTCTTATCTTTAAAAACCTACTGTCTAAGGCTCAAAGCTTGATCTCTAATTAAAGTCCATTAGATAAGTTTGAAATAAAAGCATGTGAGCTACTGTAGCCATTGCTATTGCAGTAAGGACAAAGAAGTGAGTGAATGTCATGGAGGGCGGATGTCAGAAAACCTCTTGTTTGATACAAGCTTGCTCACAAACATTCTAATCTAGGGATAATTCTTAACGCCCTAACATATGTTATATGTACAATTTATTCGAGACATTCTGGGCCAAATTTCTGATGCAATGCAGGCGCGTACTGAGTTTGGATTTAAATAAAAACAATCACCATACGAGATTGAGTCATAAAAAATGATCTGCTAAAAATGTCCTAGACCTCAAAAAGCAACTTGTATAACATAAACAGAGTTAAAAAATATTTTAGACTGCATCCAATTGATGTGGAACTCTGTTAACAATGTAAGAACGAAAGAGCACTCAAGATATTAGAATGAAGCATTGAAGGTGCATTCGATTGAAAAAATCTACAATAGAAAGCCCTTCCTTATAAGGAAATGAAACCTCAATAGACTTTACTTCAAAAACGGTATTTCCAGGCTTCGTATAACCCTCTTTATTCCATAAAAGCATTTCAAATATCTTTCGAGTATAAACGAGATAGATCTAGCGGTGGTACTCATAGTGTCCACTAAACAGCGAACAGAACTGATTTTTCAAAGCACGATAACTCTAATATTAATTCGTCATAGAATCATCCAGTATGTTGCAAACCTATCCTTGTGTATTCCTAAATTATAAATTTGCACGATAGCCATGGGCGATGATTACCTAAAAATAAGCCGCATTCAGAACATTCCAGGCCATGTTTATCTGTGTAAAATATGCCTTTTACCACTAAAGATAAACAGTCAAAGAAGATGCTATATCGTTTCAAAGATTATTAAATTCTAAATACTCTGTTTGAAATATTACAGCGGTCCTAACAATAAAAAATTTAATATGACCTAAAAGTTACCGTAAATATTCGAATATTAATAATTAGGAGATACGTTGATTTTTATTGCTAAAGATTTTACTCAAATCAATCATGAAATTAGAGTTTATTTATTTCTATTTAGTATGCTGAAAAAGTTACACAGTTATTTCAGTCATTTACAACATTTTAAATACAATTACTTATTACAAGACAAGGTTCCTAACATTAATTGGATAAACGCCCAACTTCATTAAAGTGATAATTTCAATTAGGGTAACAGGTAAGCATAACACACTACCATAAGGTCAATTTCCTAAACCTACAATTAATTAAGCGCCCGTATGGAAAGGTGCATGGTAACGGTTGTTTTTTAAAAAAAACCATCAGCGGTTCTACAAATACCAGTCGTGAACACCAATACGAATACTGGACATGTTTTAATTTTGTAAGTCAAAATTTTGGATCATTAATTCTCAGTATATTTGCACACCGACATAATGTATTCATTGAATTATCATCATTTATACAAAATCACAATCTCTGAATTATTGAGGCTTTAATATTTTGTGCATAATAGCTTCAAAGGGGTGGCACTAATTTATGATCTAGCAACATTTTCAGCTAAATACTACCTGCACAGACACTCAGAGGATCTAATGGAAGATTCCACAAACTGACGGGATAAATATTTGTAATCTACCTATGGCCTGAGAGACGCTATACCCTTCCAAATAACAAATATAGGCATGAAAGACAATACTAAACGCCTTCTGATGAGAAAAACGATAATATACTTGATCAACAGAATAAGAAAGCTAGAAACGACAAACGAGAGGTCTTTAAATTTCTTATCTATCTTTTCAAAATTTCATGAGAAATGGGAAATGAATACTGCTTTTAGGTGATTATGGAATGTCTAATAATGCTCGCGTGTTCGAATCAATATGGAGCATATGTCTAACCTATATACCAGTACCCTTGTTTTACTGAACCTCAAACAAAAAAGGTTGGAGAATTGTTAAGAAAATGAAACGAAGACAGGTTGCAAAATTATATGATTTGTCTGTTTTACTATTGAGAAGTAGTAAACAAAATCTTCCATATTCGAGGCATCACATTCTTGTCTCGATCTGCAGAAACGATGGAATGCCCTTGTAGAATAAACCCAAATTTGGAGACCATCATTTCCATATCTTTAGGGACAGTGTAAAACTATCATTGCAAAGTTTCAATAAATAATCAGAGTTGTCCAAAAGTTCACAGACATTAGGGAATCTTCAAGAATACATAAGACGGTAAATTTTCACAAAACTGGTGTCTTCTGGTGGAATTCTCGTGAAATGGTTATACATTTCTCTAGTGATAGCGTGCAGTTTCTCACATACCTTACAATAAAAAGCAGCATACGAGGTTTTAAAGAATGCTCAAACCCGTAACCGATTGAAACCCTTGATAGGGTAAGGCATGTCGAAAGGTCCTAAAGTGTATCACATAAGATTAAGTCAGTCTATGGGTGGCTCAGACCAGTTCTTTAATACATTTAGCAATTGCTTCTACATTAGTTTTTTAGCTACAAATTTGTCATGGTTTATATTACTCTGCATATAACTCGATATGAACATGCTTTGCTGGCTGAAAAAGTTTATACCATATATTAATATCAATTTTGTATTAACCCTATTATGTATTAAGTAATATTAATAGCTATTCTGATTCTGTTTTGAAGAGGGAATTGCTTGACGAGATGCTTGGTGTCTGTAAGGGTAAAAATGAAGCATTGCTAGGAATTTTGCACCTTTCATGGTGTAGATCGAAAAAACCTATCATTGACGTAGGTTTGTAAACACAGCTTATACGTATTGTAATCCTAAGTTTCCCAATAACAAAATTTGGCTAGGATATTAAAGAATGACGATTTACAGGAGCCCATTTATAACTACAACTGTTGGACAGCGTAACACAAGAGATCAAAAATGGAAAGGACTGTAGAAAGTGCATATAAAAAAGCATGACACTAATTAGAGCATCAAGCATCAAGCCGACATAGGCACAATTCATTACACGAATGCACCCCATCGACTTAATTCAATGCGTTGGCGCATTTGGAAATTGAGGAGAATTTAACAGGGCAAATTCCAGTGGGGGAATAATGGGCAATCTAGTAGGGACTTAAAGGGTATGGTGGAGGAATTTCCCTACTAGTATCTATGGTAAAAGACTCTCTGGAAAGTAATATTGTATTTACATAAAATCACAACAGTTACCTTTAAATCTGATCAGTCATAGATCTATCTCTTCAAAAAATAATAAGATGCCAACGGTTGTCTCCCAAATGTCGCTTCATCTTCATCATTCACGATTCTTGTGCTGGACATCTTTGCTGGAAAACAAAGGCAGCTACACAACAAATAGAAAAATGAACAGTAGTAACAGAAGCGCCATACAATATGAAACAGACTGTGGTTGCAAAGGGATGTAAAAACTCACTATGAAATTTATGTAGCCCAATGAAAGAAAGAAGAAAAAGTTACAAGACACTAATGCACATTCCATCTAATAATTCATAAGCCCGAGAGGTTATGGTTAGAAATCTTCTGAAAACGAGAAAGTATCAAAACATGCAAATTGGAAATAACTATGATAATAATGATCTGAGATCGATAATTTCCTAAATTTTGCTTTGGTATGCTATATGAAAACTCATCATTCAGTTTTACGGTGCGAAATAATCTGTTGGCGCAACATTTTTCCACAAAATTTTGGTGTCCCTCTTAAATCCTTTCCATCCCCGTATGCTCCACACTTTATGGAAGCTCCCGATAATGACAACTAACATATATTCCTGGATGGTGGATGTATCCGGGAAATTTCGAAAAAGGCATGATTTATGAGCAGAATTTGAATTTCTGCTTAGCAAAATTTGCAATAATTGTGCCACAAAGACGTACGGAAGTGGCTCTTTGGTGTCAAGGCACCATGAAATAAAGCAAAGGAATAACTGTCACGGCACCATATCAATGAACCTAAAGAAAGGCGTAGCAGTGCATGGATACTATCTTTGACGCAAAAATCTCACGGAGAAGAGCTGATAATGGAAAAGAAGAAAAGCACGGTACAAATTTAGAGAGGAACGAGCTGCCATGGGCATGTGAATATGCAGTGAGAAAAGGATTTCCACTGAACCTGTTAGTGTTACGCACTCTATGGCCAATAAGTGCCCTGTGTATATCATTTCGTGAATATTCTCAGTCAAAGTACTAAATCCTCTTTTACAAGAAAACGGGAAATATATGCATGTTTGTCTTGCATAACTAGACTGGTAAGGTGAAATAGCAAAGATAGTCATGGGAAATTGGGGTTTTCATTTGTTGGTGTTCTGCAGAATATCTCTTCAGCAATTGTTCTGGGTATCACAGTTCACACCTTTCTGTCAGGTATAATATTTGACGTTCTCATCAAATTTCCAACATTGCAGGCATCTTCGCGACCCTAAACTCTGATTTTCGCGGCCCTAGGTGCTAAAAAGCACCTGAAAGCCTCATTAGCCACTATGGAAACCAAACTCTTCAACTGGTCAATCGAAAGTCACTGGTAATATTTATGCGGCCTGTACACCAACAATATCCCACCTAACAGACAGTGTCTCATGCCACACTTGAAAGAACTCTCAGGTAAGCCACTGATTCAAATCAGCGACCAATGAAAGGCAGGTGGGCTGGGTATGAAAGGGAATTGAAATATGTCTGAGTCGAGATTACAATGGCAGTAACTACAATGAGTGACGTCAAGAAGGAAGGTCGGACAAAACAGATGAAAATCAAAAGTAAAGGTATATCCAAAAGAGCAACTTGTCTCAAGTTGTTGACTAAATGTTCCTGCTGAAGGAGTAACCCGTCTCTTTCAACCAACCCATTCTAATAAACCCCCTCAGATCATAAATTTTGCAATAAGCCCTCTCACCTTTTAGCGACCCCCATTACCGCATAACAGAAAGGGTGTGCAATAGAGTGAAAAAATTCAGACTCGAACAAACACAATCTTTTATATCTCCAATCTCACATTCTTCAGAGTAAACAATTTTTTATCGTTCTCATTTCAATCTATTCAATAGTGGTATCAATGTTGAAAAACGCTACATGAGCAACTATAGAAAACACTAACAAGCTCACTCTAACTGACAATTCCAAAGTAGACCCCTTCCCTATTATGTAAGCTCCCTTGTTTTTGCCCCTAATAGAAGATGAAGAGTTTACTTAGCTCCTCGGGGGCTTACTTGAGCTTTTACAGTAACAATTGAATTTATCTTCTCTTTTATTAGACTTAAGCAAAAATAGAGAGAGAGTAGGTTGCTCATTAAGTGTCACTTGTTCTTATTTTGGTCCACTATTGAACTTCCCAAACATTTTCTTTCCCTAAGACTTCCGTTAGCAAGAATGCCCGGGCTTGCGTAACACTACAGTGTAACACAGACAGACAGGTACTACACAGCAGATACAACGTTGGAATAAGTAGATTTACAGATGAAACATATACAAGTTAAATAAAATAGATGATGGGCTTGCTTGGGAATTCCAATTCTTACCGTTTATGAACTTATCTTCAATTTTGCGTCTCAAAAATCTAGTGCATTGCACTTTCCTTACTTCAAAGCAGTCGAGTACTACTTTCATATCAAGAAATATGAGGCATAAAATGCAAAATCACAAAGTTGCATTACCATAAGGTTTTCTTGAAAATGTTCTGCGCATTACTGCCTTCCTTCTTATAGTCGATTTTGGGAGAATATTGTCAATTCCATTGCACGTAGATTGCGGATCAAATGAGCCTTTCGGTACATTCTCAGCATATTGTCCACCCCAATTGCCGGCTGGTCTATACCTTCCCACAACATAAGTGCAATACATCCCATCACTGCCCTTAATGGAAAATTTCCCGATTCCAAGAGTTTTGCTATCTTTCCAAACAACTTGTGTGAAATGCCCAGTTCCAGATTTTCCGTCCTTAGATCCGAACTCGTAACCAGGTGAGCAGGCCTCTTTGTACCTAGCGAAAACAAGTGAGTTAGGTTGTCATCACGAAGCTTTTCCGTCAGGAAAGACCAACGATGAAAAATAGCCTTCAACTAGATGTGATTACATCATTAGAGAATTGCAAGATACATACAAACATAAAATCTTGTTAGATCACCATTCATAATTGAAACGAATAAGTTCAAGGATCATTCAAGGGTTTGTCACGTCAGAAAAGTAAACATTTCCTTCTCTATCCCTCCCTTCCCTGCTCTTCTCTACCCTGCTCCTCTCTGTCCCTGGCGAAATGAGATATGACCAACTGAGTTGTCCTCAACAATAGTTTACCACCTATTGTACAAGTTTCATATATCCATTCAACAGAGATCAAGACACAGGCCTAAATATGAAACTACGGATATAATCTACTAACTCAAACGCCATTACTCAAGAGGTCAATAAATTATAGACATTACCAATTCTTTGTCGCTTGGGCTGCACTCATAGAGCTCTTTTCGGAGGAGCACGACATCGCTAGGTTTTCACCATCCTTAGTATCAGAATGCTTCAGTTTGCCCATTTCGGCAATTACTTTGGCATAATCAGCGCAACTTTTGGACAATTCGGAATTAAGAGATAATGGCTCTACTCCATGAATCTTTCTTAATTTGTTGTGTGCATCTAGTCCCTGCTGTTCGAAATCTGGGTGTAAGAAGGCATAACATATTCAAACATTCGTGCATATATACAAGGTTTATTGAGCATATCCATACTGGATGTGGCTCTTCAAACGCTTTCACATTAATTTCATTTCTACTTATCCAGCCAGGGTAATACGCTCAGTATAACTGTTTTATAATCTGCCCAGTGTATAAGAATACAAAATATATGCAAACATTTAAAAAAATTGCAATGTCCTACTATTAAACATGTAAATGAATAAAATCATGAAAATGAAATCTCAAACTTGAATGAAAAGGGGGCTAATATACGAAGCAAGCTGGACTCTTTAGAAATGAACTCTGATGAATACATCAAACAAAAAATCACTTGGCAGTAGACGCTATTGCTAGTAATTTTACAGAGCGACGATTCGATGTCATCCTGATATTACCATGAAGCTACTCAGCAAATGTACAGCGAATATTTGTTTTCCTATTTAGCTTGATAATGATGTAAGGGTGATATGGAAACATCTATCAACAAAAATACTAATGCTAGTACAGTAAAAACCCACACATAAAAATATAAAGTTTCGAAATGAGGCAGCTCCAGCAATACGGGTGTAAACACTAGTCGTATCCCTACAGACCTTGTCTATCACAGGTATGTATGAAATCTTTTCATAACATCCATGAATGGGGCTGGTTGGCCGACAGGGTAAATTTATTTCTCAGTGGGTATAGAATGAAACCATTTGTAAGAGCCTAGTTAGAATATTAAGCTAAAAAGGTCCTCAGTAATTAAAATCAAAGTATACGGTTTCAAACTGCACGTTCTTAATAAATGAAGGCACTTGTGTGCGGGTTTTACTGTGTTTATCACCAGGAGCTACAAGAAGCATATTAAAATATTAGCAACAAAGTACGGCATATCCTAACTTGATCCCATTTGCAAAAGAGGCATAGCAATAGTCTAACACGAACGGACATATGATTATATTCATGAAAAGAAGTCGACTATCTAAGGCCTTCTACGTGGTAAGGAAACTAACTAAAGTATGCGACCTCACCTGATGCATTCTGTTTTGGAGATGATCCAGTTGGGGGCGTTGGCTTTGATGTAGTTTCATTTTCAGGTCTTGCTGTTGCTTTAACATCCACGGGAGACTGTTCTGTCTGAGCTGGAGTCACCGACTGCTTTGGTGCAGTTGTTGGTTTTGGTTTTGCATTACTAGAGCTTGGCTTTTTAGTGGGGCGTTGAGATTCGTCGGGCAAAGACGAAGGAGATGGGGGTTGAGGCGTGGATGGTGGTGGTGCGGTTGTTGGTACTTTTGGCTCGGTTTGGGAAGAAGATGGAACTGTCTCTTCAGGAGGAGGCGGAGGTGGAGGAGGAGGAGGAGGGGGGGAAAGTGGAGGTGGTGGAGGTGGTGGAGGTGGTGGAGGTGGTGGAGGTGGTGGAGGTGGTGGAGGCGGTGGAGGTGGTGGAGGTGGTGGAGGCGGTGGAGGTGGTGGAGGTGGTGGAGGCGGTGGAGGTGGTGGAGGTGGTGGTGGAGGTGATGGTGATGGCGGTGGCGGTGGCAGCGATGGTGGGTGTGGTGATGTTGGTTTTGATTTCAACTTTGGTAATTTCGTTGTTTTAGGAATAGCCGATGCAGGCGGTCCAGGAGTTGTGGGTGTAGTGATATTTTGTTCCCTTGCTACAGTAGATACAGGTGGCTTTTTCGTGGCTGTTGCTGCCGATGGACTGTTAGTTTGAGTGACAGGCGTGGGGCTTGCAGCAATATCGATAGCAGAAGTTGGAGAAGGCATATCGTCTGAATTGTCAGGGGCACCAGGAGGACCCACCGTTGTGCCAGCAGTAGGAGATATCGGGGCTTGTGTTACTGAGGGCGGTTTCTTTGTTGGAGGGATGGGCGTCTGTTTTTGCTTCTTTGCCTCTTTGTACTTTTCCTCTGCATCGACAAGAAGCAGTTCAGGATCAACACACTTTGAAGAGTCAAATTTCCCTTGCTTAACGTTCTGCTTGACTCTGCCGATATAATTACCAGGTCCATTGTAAAGCGCCACTACACAACTGCAATAGTCTTTGGTAGTCTTATCTACAAAGTCGACTTTAGCCATTCCTAAGTATGCAGTACTTTTCCATACCATTTGGGTGAAGTGATTAGGCCTGCCATTGTATGATCCATCAACAAAGTTCCTTTTATGATCACATGCTTCAGAATACCTTAACATGACAAGAGATCATCACAGTAATGTCAAATCCAGATTGCGAATAGACTGTTTACTTTAATCAACGAAGAATATTCACGAATCCACTTAATTGAGGTCCTTATTGATGTCGCCATCCAATGCCTTGCTTGACCTTAACATGATATTCAAGCAAAAGAATTATTGGGTGAAATTCCCTGTCTTTTTTAAATATACTATTAAATTCTTATTCTTGTTGATTCTATTGTCTATTGCTGTTACGGTTTCTCCATTTGTTTTTCTTGCTCATTATGTGTATTTTCGTTCTGACCCAAGCTGGGGTATGGAATTTTTTCGACGATGACATGATTGCAAATAATCAGGCAGGAACAAATAACTCTTTGCATGCAGATTATGCCGCAAATCTGAGCAACAATCTCGTTTGTGCAGCTGCCATGGCCCTCAGTATGGGCACTAACGTTGGTAATGATGAAAAAGTTGTAAGTGGCACCTGCAGACAGGACTCAGTGGATACGCTCCTGCCCTCGCTGCTGGTGCCACAAAATCTTGTATCAATTGTTGAATTGTCGTTGTTGCTGTTTTGTATGCATACTTGTAGACACTCAGGGCTGGTCAAAACCCACTAATATCTCATAAGCTTCCCTACAATACTCAAAGGAGATGATGATAGCATGACTAGGCCTAACAGTCTCCCCATTTTGCTCGAACATTTTGCATTCTTTGGTGTTGTTGAGAACATCTCCAAACCCCTCTGGCTATGGCATACCCATAAGACCTACATATTTACATTTGTATATCAATGATACAAAAAAACTCACCAATTCATAATAGCATCTTTGGCAGTATAATTCGTTCTTACTGCATCACACAGGAGAACCATATTTTCACCATGTTCTTGCACCAAGTTCCTTCTCTTTCCTTGTGACACTACGCCTTTTTCGATCATACTTTTGCAACGATTCTGTGCATCTTTTGCCAACCTGTCCGACGGCATCAACTCATCTGCCGAGTGCAGCCATCTCAATACGTTATGAATATACAAGCCCTGGTTGTTAAATGCTTTCCCTTCTGTAAAAGGCCAAAAGCATCAAATCAGGATAAATTACTACTTACCTATGTCTAGCATATTTTGCGTAAGATCTAAAATTGCAGCTGCATTGAGTAGTCTTTCAGCTATTCATCAGTGCTTGAGGAATAATTTCTACAGAGATATTTACACGTGTGTAGATCAATAACTTCCTACAACATTTCATGCATAAAAGGTTTCTTCCTAAGTGGTATGAAACAAGCTTTAAATACTGAATCTGCTGTGATGAGGTATGAAAAAAAGAACCCTATTTACCAATTTGAAAATATTAAATTATTTCATGGAAAATTGCGTCGGGCTGGTCGTCAATGTCTCAGTACTAAGCTCTAACCGAACTGACCATATCTCGAAAAGCTATGATAGTTTGATTGTAAAATTGGATAGCTGTGCTAGTATACTTGCAAAACTATACATCGAATAGCCATCTTTGATGCAAATGCCTACTGGGAGCCAACTAGGAATTTTCGAGCGCGGAGGTCTAATCCACAAAAAAGCACAATAAAATGTTTTAAACAGGTTATACAACTAGGGGAAATAGTTTCAGATTTAGGAAAAATACAATAAACAGCTCTAAAATTTCCCAAAGAGGCCTTTTGATCTTTTTGAGGAAAAGGGTACGGGCTTCCAGGCCCCTAGGATCCCTCTCCTAGCTGCGTGCTTGTGTGTGGAGGAGGTATGAGTTTCTAAACTATGGAACTTCAGTAGCAAACCATCACGAGAGTGCTCGTCACGTAGTTGCTATGGTGCTTAAAGATAAGAACGACGAGCCAATAAAATTAAGTACCTTCGATTCCCTGGGTCATGGGCTCTGATTGTCCTAAAGACAATACTTTTGCCGTACTTACGTACGGATTCTTTCGATCCTGTTTTGCACCTGGTTTTGTCTCTCCTTTGAGGGTTTTTGAAGGATGCTTTTGGACGGATGTGGGATTAATTCCTTTGTTTTTATCAGGTATACCGGCAGGTCTTTCATTCTCAACAGTTGCGTCATCGAACTCGTCACCTTTCTGTGTTGGCGCAACTTTTTGGTCCTCTTTTGCTTGGACTGATTCTTGACCCGAACCACTGGCTACCGCGCCGCTTTGGCTGTTCTGAGGAACAGGGACATCACCTTCTGCGTTCGGAGGGTCCATGACTTGGTCCACCCTACTGCAAAAATCTTTGGTGAATTTGCCACGTTTCACGTTCTGTTGGAATTTTCCGATAAAATTCCCGGCTGGCTCATATTTAGCAACGAGTACCGTACAAGGAACTCCATTTATAACACCGGTTGCTTTGCCAATTCCTAACAGTTGAGTATGTTGCCATATAATTTGTGTGAAATGATGGGCGCTTTGCAAGCCTTCACTTGAAAAGTTATAATTAGAGTTGCATACCTCCTTATACCTGAAATGAAAAGAAAAATATGCTAAACGAAGCAGTGAGGAATCTAAACAAAAATCGTTTGGCTAATGCTATTTACTAGCCTCGGCCTAACTTCTAGAGAGCAGACTAGGTTTCAAACGAGGAAATGTCAGCTCTAGACGAAAACAAAATTCTATCTTGAGGAGAAGCTAGCTTGGTCTAACAGTGAATAATTCGAAATAATGATAAGCGATTTAGAAAACATTTCCGTCATCTCAAAATCATTTGGTAAAGTAAGTCCGCCTGTACGAATGTAGACCAACTCAAGCCATGCTCACTTGGCAGAATACATGCAAAATCGCAAATGGTTCTATTAGAAAGCCAAAAGACCAAACATGGAGTAGATCACTTCGAAGTAATAACGCCTCAATCCAATGCTGAGGTATGGAGTCAAACAGATTTAATTCATAATAATGAGCAATTAAATAAATACCAGGATTTAATTGCTTCAGAAGCGGTCAGTTCTTCGGAGCATTTCAGATCTACACTTTCACCTGGAGTCATATCGGAACCTTGTAAATTCTTTTGAGCTAATATCCTCTTTGCGATCTGTAGAGCCCCAGCGTTTAATGAGGGCGATAATTGCAATGGACGAGCGTTGTGTACACTCCGAAAGTAATTGTGAAATCGTAGGCCTTCATCTTCGATTTCACCTGCAGAATGCGAAGAAGGTGAGCAAGGAATTAGGTAGAGACATTGCATAAGTGAAATTATACGATCAATCAAGATGATACTAGAGCTCAGTCTGTTTATCAATTTGCTGAGAAACGGCAGCACGCTACATATTTTTGGCGGGCTTTTATCCCAGTTTGCATTCTCACTCTTGCAACAGCTATGAAAATAAAATTACAACAAACTACACACTCAGCTTGACATTAACGGACATATCTCGTAATTTTGTTTTGCATGTATATTGACATATGAAGCAGTGAAGCAGGTTTGAAAGATCATATATCAGAAATGAGAAGAAACAAGAATGGAAGAAAGATTACTTCGGCAAACAGCACTCTCCGTCTTGTAATTTTTACATCGCTTCGAATGGACAACAATCGGCCTGAGGTTATTGCTATGATAAACAGGCAACTTAAATGGCTCTAGAGTCCCAGTTTCGTGGCTGACTGCAGTCATCACTTGATTGGCTACCTGTGGATTGAATGGCCAATGAGAATACGTTTTGGGTACATCTTCCATGGCAGCTTTGAATGCTATTGTGTTCAGACTGTCACAGATAGAAGACGTAAATAATCCACGCAAAACGTTGTCTTTATATGAGCCAGCTTTATTACCAGCAGGAGAATACTTTGCAACCACATACGTGCAGAATAAATTCTCTTTTGTTACTTTTGTAGCATAGGCGATGCCAAAATCATTCGTAGATTTCCAAACCAGCTGAGTAAATTTGGCTGTTTCTTTACTGGCCTCTTCTCTATCAAACTTATATTCCTTGTCACAGACTTGCCTGTACCTGCAATACCATCAATGATAGATCATCATATCTAAAGCTCTGTAGCGAAATTTGCCGTGATCTGGGAATTCTGTAGCAGTGTAAAACAACTCTGAGGAAATAATCCAACTCGGGAGGGGGGCTTTTCGTTAAGCAAATAGGGTACAAATAAATAGAACGTAGTGGCAGTAAGCAGTCTGAACAACAGCTGAGTGTGAGTAGTAAAAAAGGAATTCTATAAGAAATATCCCCCCCCCCCAGTTATGCCTATAACTTCTACAAAGAATAGCTGCTGGCGAAAGTGTGTGGAGTGCGTTGGCAAAAGTTGCAACAGCATAAAAAATGGGCCAGGCAATAAAGCATAACAAGATCATACAACATAATGCTACCATTCAATGAAAACTATTATATCGTTATCAACCAGATAAGTATATATAAATATGCAGGAATATTTTATACTTAAATTATTTCAAAAGATCTACCTTTGTTATACAGTCCCCTCAATTCACAACTATCTCTTTCATTGCTACCTCAAAACGTAGACAGATCATAAATAAAATTTAAGCCCCGTTTACACTGAAACTTTTTGCCTGCGTAAAACTCAACTTGGGTTCAACTTGGTTTCAATCCAATCCCGGAAAAAATTTGCCTTAATCTAGATTGTATAGAGGCTAGCTGCATTTACACAACAAAATAGGCTCAACCTAGGTTTATAGCTATACTGTAAACAGGGTTTTACAACTCTGTTGGCGACCTGATCAACCCAGAAACCACCAAGTGAGTGATAACTTTGAAAAACTATGTTTCTATGGATGACCTGAAAAAGTGTGACAACAACATACCAGTTTGTGACAGCCTCCGCAGCGCTGACTCTCTGACTTGCAAAATTACAAGCCGATCCAACAGTCTCCCCTATACCCTTGTTGTCATTAATTTCACTACGCTTTGCTTTCGTGCAACTGGCCTTAGCTGCATCCAACGCCTGGCGAACGAGGTCTTCATTAATCTTCAGTGGGAGGCTGTTATGAATACGTCTAAAGTAGTTGTGAACTCGAAGCGCCTGTCCTGCAAATCTGGCTTGATCTAAACACAAAACAAGAACTGATATGAAAAAAGATAAAAGCTATTTGACTGCTCCAAGAGCAATCACTCCACCATCTTCATCAAATAATGATTTAGGCTTGGGACTAGGAGCAAATGCAAGGATAAACATTCCTGTCGTGCAATTTGCGGTTCTTTCGACTTTCTTAACTTTTAGGATACATGCTCCGTTCAATGACAGAAAAAGAAACACCCCTAAAGTCTACAAAAACAATAGGACTACCTTTGAATTTTATAAGAAGTGCGTTTTGCTAGTAAACAGATATACCAGCCCCCCCCCTTGCAAATAGATTATTTTAAATCCGTACATTCATTACAATAAACATTGCAGTCAACAATACATTTCTCATGTTAGTATACAAATTCTTCTAAAAAGATATCATAAGAAATAAATATAAGCTGCTACCCAATGGTCAATACAGAAAGGAAACAAGAAAAAGAAATAATAGATAACAAAAAGACAGGAACCGGAAGAAAACAAACAAAAGAGTGGGAAAAAAACAAAGAAAACAAAGCAAAAAAACAACTACTCGAAATTCGACAACTCAAAAAACTCGAATAAAGAGCTATATGTTGATACTGATTCTCCCATTGAGTAACAAATGATAAAACACGCATGACATTATAAACCTGAAAATATCTTAATCAGTTAAATTTATTGTGAGGAGTCTTACCTTCAATTGATCCCATACTGCATTCATCGGATTTCACATTGTCTGAACCCTTTGAAGGCGCATTCGAAGATGCAGTTGTAGGCTTTTGGGGCTTTTGTGTTTGGGAAGGTTTCAATGACGGTTTTGCTTTGTTATCATTATCATCAGCATCGTCGATAACAGGCTGTGTTTTGGATTGATAACTTGTGCAAGCACCGCTGCCTTCACCCGGCTCCCCCATTCCATTTTGGATGATTTTAGTTAAATTCGTGCAAACTTCATTAGTAAAATTTCCCTTTCTTACTTCATCACGGAACCTTCCGACCCAATTACCAGCCGGCTGATATCTAGCCACGAAATATGTGCAGGTTGTGCGCCCACGCCTCATTATAGCCCGACCAATGCCAAGTAATTTAGTGCTTTTCCATACAATCTGAGTAAAGTGGGCCGTCCCGGGCAAACTTGGATCTCTGTCAAAGTCATAGTTTTTTAAACACATCTCCTGATACCTGTAAAGGATTCCAAGCATGAATTATGACGCACTCTCTATCAACTATCCATCACAGAAGAGCAAAAACTTTCATTCTCCCACAAAAATTCAGCAAGGATCTCGAGGCATCAAAATACATTAGTCACAAAGCTATGCAGAATTACCTAACCTTCTAAACTCCCGTTTTCTTTATAAGCCACGTAGGATTACGCGACATTCTGAATATGGCTAGGTCAATTAAAAGTTTTTTCTCTTGTTCTGGTCCTAACAATTTTCTTCGTCGTGTCTTTTATATTGAAACCAAAAAGCTATTATGCAAGCTAAACATTTACAAAACATACGACTCCCTGGGAGAGAAGCTGCTTCAGACAATAGCGTTTAATTTTATACTATATTTTTATGATTTAGCCGGAGATAATTAAGTGTATAAAAAATTTTAAATAAATAAATTGTCAAACCAATAAGTAAGTTTAAT
This sequence comes from Mastigias papua, assembly GCA_964019165.1. NCBI lineage: Eukaryota > Metazoa > Cnidaria > Scyphozoa > Rhizostomeae > Mastigiidae > Mastigias > Mastigias papua. The sequence continues at coordinate 1,604,118 of OZ025272.1, forward strand.
CTACTACAGAAAGCATTTACTAATGCAGTCTGGGTTTGCAACAGCTTGTGTTCACTTGATGCAAATCTTAATCATAGCTAACATTTACAGACAGCACTTCTCAAGATTTTCAAGTTAATGACTGCCAAACGATACTACTCAGATTAGCTGAATAGTTTGTGGACAGAAAGCTTCTCGAATCCGGGACAACGTATTATATCACTCCGCACTTTATCTTTTGTCTCCATCATTGTCACAATGAGTAAAGGAAACATCGTATAATATTGGGTATGGTTACATGAAAAGATATCTTACCAGTCCTTAATTGCCTCTGATACAGAAGGTATTCTATCCTCTTCGTTACACGAGAACGCCAGGTTCTCTGCGATGTCTCCCGCGTGTTCAAATCTGTTCGTCTCGGCGAGGTATCTTGCGTAATTTTCGGCAGCGATGCTTAACTTAGGACTCAGCTTGAGAGGGGACGCACCATGGATATTCCTCAAAGCGTTGTGCACGTTCAGGGCTACCTTGTTCACAGCGTCTACATCGATATTTGAAATAATTTATCAGAGTTGTACCGAGGTGCCGACTTCTCGTAAAAACTATTCAGAAAAATTAAACAACCAAGATAAATCTTGCGTTGCTCATGCCTTCGGTGACAGAAAAATTTGTTCACAGCGACAAACAATTGGCGGGAAAATATGAAGCGACACGATGAAATGTCACGACAAGAAGCTTGTTTGCTGTTTTAAGTTAATAATAATATAATGAAAGGCTCGTAACACTTGTAGTTAATGAGAGTTGAAATGTCTCCATTAATGTTAAATTAATGTAATGAAATACATCTACAACAAAAACTTCTGTCTACTACAGTTAAATGCCAAATTCGATGGCCTAAATTAAAGAAAGAGAAAATTGCATGGCAACAGCTCACATTCATCCTCTATACACTTCCGCTCTGGTTTAACCATCTTCACATTTTCAAACGATGGTTCATCTGCTTCATCGCCTGATTTGGAAAGTAAGCTCAATTTTTCGGGAGATACAGTCTCCGTTGAATGGTCGAGCTGATCTCTGATATACTCCGCCTGCACGTCGGAATTATCATCACTAGCTTCCTCACCGAATTCTCCACTTTTTGCCTTAGAATGCTCCACACCAAACTCACTGTACTTCAATGAATCAGTATCAAAGAGGGGACTTTCAGGGACTGACGGCTGCGATCGTCTTGACGGAGATTCTTCCCTAGTTGCCATGTGTCTTGGCAAAACAAACGTGCTACCAGTGTCCGAAGCTGTCACAAAGTTCACTGGTATCTTATAGTACAGTGTTCTTCGGTGTAATGCCACCTTCTTGGGCTTCTTATTCAACACAAATTGCGACTTTCGTCCACTTGATTTGCCTAACAAAAAATTGATAAATACAACGATGCGAGAAGATTGACCAAAATCAGCTGCTACAACTCTGTTCACGCTCGACAAACAAATATGGGGTACACAAGCCAAGCCGGGTTCTACGTAAATCAACAAAGGTACAGCACAAACAGATTAAAAACACGCTAGAGCAAACATAGGTAGACTCATGAACCATACATCCACAATGATGAGCCTCATATTTCATATTCCTTCTACGAGATTCAAGAACTATATGACTAATGAATGAATCGATAGTTCGTTGCATTCATACTGTTACAGCTAGGCCAAGCTAGGCCATCGAGAATGGATCACCATGGAGTAAAAAATACCCAGATATAAAGTTGGACAGAACATAGGATACAGTAAATCAAGGATTAATTTCATATTATTTTCATTCTATTTCCTTTAAAGAGGATAGCCCTTCAGCCAGAACTGATACAAGGGGTGCCCTCCACTGAAAAACTTTAACAATGATAAACAAATATTATTAAATAATGTTAAATACAACACTAGGAAAGCACACATTCTTATATACCTAATACAGAATATGTATATCTATATATATAGATAGCTCAGTTGGTAGAGCACCGACGTACAAAATCAGGGGTCGCGAGTTCGAATCCCGCTCGGGTCAGTTATTTTCTCGCACTTTCACTTTTCATTCAAACCCTGTTGCTTCTACTTAATATATATATATATATATATATATATATATATATATATATATATATATATATATATATATATATATATATATATATATATATATATATATATATATATATATATATATATATATACACTCAAATAGCTCCAATCATAAAGAAATTTTTAAAGACATAAATAGACCCTCAAGAAAAAATTCCAACTTTTAAAACGTTTCGGCACAAGCCTTCATCAGTTATACAAGCCTTCATCAGTTATCAGATAACTGATGAAGGCTTGTGCCGAAACGTTTTAAAAGTTGGAATTTTTTCTTGAGGGTCTATATATATATATATATATATATATATATATATATATATATATATATGAACTCAGTAGCTTGCGAGTAACCAGGGTTTATATATATGTGTAATTGTATTCAGTTTTAATGTAGACAGTCTATTTCAGCCACATGCTGACGGTTGTTGCTTCATGTACAAAGAAACTATAAAATGTCATGAAATGAAATCTGATTGGTTTTATCAGATTATCATGTATAAGTCAAGGAGGTAAAACTGATAACACAATGGCTGTTAGTAATTTAAGAGAAAAGGTTGCTTAAAAAGTGCTGCAATGAAGGAAAATTGTTTAACTCCCAGGTCTCATAAATCAGACTTATACCTCACTTTCAAAACTTCATGGAACATTACTCCCTCAAATATTCTTTAAAGGACTTAGGCCCATTGAATTTTCACAGTGCCTAAATTATTAAATGTACCTTTTGATGAAGCTCTCTTTTTCTTTGTTGGACTTCTTTTCGGTATATCAGACACCTTCGGCTTTTCACAATAGCTTTCCTTTCGGAACGATCCTTGCAAGACGTTTTCGTTAAAGTTGCCGATCACATTCCCATTCGGCTTGTATATAGCGATGACGTACGTGCAAATTGTATTCTTTTTTCGTGTGACAGCATGACCGACTCCTATCTTCTTTGATTTCTTCCAAACAACCTGCGTAAAGCTTCGGGCTTGTTTATTGTCGGGATTGGAGAACTTGAAGGTTGGATGACACAGTTCATCGTACCTACACGAAAAAGATTTAAACACATAATCCACTAATGGTGAAACTGTTGATTATACACTGCCTGCTATCAGAGAGCTTTATGATTGCAGTTTAATTGCTATTAGTCAAATGAAGATGCTTAAAAACTATCTATTTATGTACAATAGGTTAAACCTATTAGCAATGAACTGCAGCTAACTGACACCTACAAGACGACAAAACTGAGGTAACATCAAGTTTATTAGTGCTGACCTACCTACAACAATACCTATTGAAATTTCGCAAACACTCTCTTTAATTACGGTAAATCATGCGGCCTCTTCTAATGATAGATAGCTAGGGATAATTTAACAATGTACAAAGTTGTACCGTATTTACCTACATACCTTAAATTTCAACCTAAAGATCCAAACAAACTATGATTCACTTCCCGATCTTCTTCTGTTGGCAATGCAAATGTTTTGAAAACGTATCACTTCACAGTTTGTATGCTGAAGGATGCCCAATGGATAATCTCAGCTCAGCATATTTAACTATTTTGAAACACTATTACATACACTTAATGAGTACTGCCAAAGTTGCTATTCCGAATCCTCGCAAGCCGAGACAACGAATTTGAGCCTTATCTCGTTATCCTGACTCAAAAATATCGAAACAGTTCTTAGCGGAGTGTAGATTTTCAAGAAGAGATTTGGAGAGTCATGTGGCAACTAGGTTGCACTTACTTACCAGCTGTCAGTAACCTCCTTCCCGGTAAGTGCCCGGTTATATGTCGAACATGCCATGAAAACATTTTGTCCAGGCTCTGGATTCTCCAACACACTACTATCTCTGGCTGCATCTTTCGCAAAATCATTTGCTTCTTCACTTAATTCTTTGCTCAACTCGAGATCATGCCCAGCTCCATTATGAATCTTACGTAGCTCGTTATGTCTTTTGAGAATCTCTTGGGAAAACTCCGTGTAATTCTGATGCTCTACAATCCCAAGAATGCTACTGTTAACGACATATAACATTGGTAGTAATAAGTATATGTAAACTGGCAATTCCATAATGAAATTTTTAAACTACTATTTAGATAACCTTCGTTTCATAGTCTGTTTTCTAGTTATCACCGCATTTATCTCACGCCTTTTGCTTGTGCACTGATCCGTTGCAAGGTGTATTCAAAGAGATGTGGGTCATCGGACAATCCAAGAATTCGACAGATAGAGAAGAGATCGAATTCAGTAGGCCTCATTTCGCCGACAACAGTGGGGAAACAGAAAAGCAGTGGTTCCTCGCCTAACCGTCAATTCCACTAAGTGTTATTGTGTAAATATATATCGGTACCAGTGTTTTTTACACTGTTCTCCTAAATGAAAATTTATTAGCACTGACACTCTGTTCATGTCTAGAGCAAGCTCACGTTCAAATGCGAAATTGAAAAAAAAACAAAACCAATGCGATTTTTGTGAAATTTCCGTCATGCAAATAAAGGAAATCAATGGAATGTGTTAAAATAACAAAACGTGTTATGTTGCTAAGATATTAATAATATCCTATATATTTCTATTAGTAACCAAGTGAAATGTCTTTGAAACTATGTAAAAATTTTAGCTTCTCAGATATTCGCAACAAGATCACAACTGAAAGGAAGACAATTCTAAGGACATTTGAATCTAAAATTATCAACAAAAAAGAACATTGCATCTCAGCTTAATTAGCAGGTTCACATAAGCAAAAAGAGTATATATTTATCTGCACTTTTCTATTCCAGGTATGAACCCAAAATCTTTGATATTTATTGTGATGTTTGGTCTTGAGAAAGAATTTTCATGGACTAAGACCACAATAGTCAACATTGTGTTGAGACACATAATAATAGCTGCAATGCAACTTTTTACCAAGGATGCTATCCTCAAAACATACTATTGTTGAAATGAAGTGCAAAGGGGATCTTACTCAAAAGACATTCTGTAGTCAAGGCACACAACTGCCAATGACTGAAAACAGTTTGTCAATAATATGCATTGGTACCATGAAAATGTGCCTATTTAGGCACACTGTTTGCATCTTCAGCTGCATATTCAATTGTCGTCCATTTTCTGAGGATATTCCTTTGAATCCAAGATCACATACAGTTTATTGTTCTGATACTTGAGTAGGCAATCATGCTTTACAGCTTTGTAGATAATACACACATACTCTAAAATCACAGTGGGTTGCATTTACCTTTGGGAGAACTGGGCCCAAGACCAGGGGTCCCCTAAAGTTCTTAAAACTTTTAGGCATAATGGAGAGGCTACACTCAGTTCTGGGCCAAGGGCCCCAACAGATTTAAGTGTGGTCCTGGAATAACATGTGTAAGATAAAGTTTACATTACTCGATGCTATAGTGCAGCTGCCTCAAAACACCTGAGTCTGCTTCACAGGACCAAACAATTGAGAAATTGACTAAAATATATAGATACTATACAAAAAAGACAAAGTATCCAATTGAAAAGACAACTACTGAAAAACACCAATAGATGGTCCCTTGGAGAGAGTCTCAGAACTTCAGTGGTACCACTGAAAGGCTATATACTAAATCAAAGATGCAAATCTAACAGAAACTATGAAATAAGAGGTATTTGCAGTCAGTTTGAAGACTGCTATATATTTTAATTCCAAAACCAAACTGAAAGATAACAGAGTTAGATATAAATAACAGCCTTTTATAGTCAAACTGAAACTGTAATTGATAGTAATGTACCACACTAACTCAACTGTACAAGCAGACAATCATTTGCAATATGATAGTTGTGTAAACTGTTATCTATACTATTGATAGCATTCCTTGAAATGCCTACAGTCTCTCCATTAATCATGATATGCAAACACCATAGGCAGTTTCTACACTACAAGACTCAAATACAAGAGAGTAACAAGAAATGCAATCACCAGAAAGTGGTTTCTTCAACCTATAGAAGACAGAACATCTGTACAATGAAGTGAAGAAGAATGTTGGTACTCATTTTGAAAATCAATCGGATATCATGAGATCCCTTCTCATCATTGTAGCCCCATGTTTTTGCACGAATCATCTCCAACTATATCTCTATTTAAGAAGTACCCCTACAACTCCACACATAAATCAATATTCTCCTAGATTCTGAAGCATGCCAACAAAAGTGCTAACATTTTGCAATTGTCTTACCATTGAAGGTAGAAAGAATCAAGCTTGTAATAGTTAACAAAATTTTGCTCGATGGCAGGTAAATTCGGTTGCTAACTCTATTTTAAGTGCTGCCTATTGCCACCTTGTCAGCTGCATGCTAGCTATAGGGTACCCCCCCCCCCCCATTATCGCTGGGATTCGGTGCTCTGTCTTCACTGTTCAGTTCCAGCAAGAATACTAATACTAAATGTACAAAAGTAGGATGGAAACCAACCCATAGAATAACAGTAAATTCACCTGGAATTAGCTTGGAATAGAAGTTCTGGCGCTTGATTATCTTATACTTGGAATCCCAAGCCAGCAATCAGTGGTTCTAGGTAGAAAGGCCTTCTACAGTTCACATCATCCAGTGGATGCAGTGGAAGAAGCTTGTGTTCTGCAGGTATTGCTGTATCAAGACCAAGTCATTTCCAATCAGAAAGTATGATTAGCTTAAGATAACATTTAGATAACTAGATTTTTAAACAAAACATACCAGTAAAGGTCACCCACATTGATCGTAATATTAGCAATGTTGTTAGGCAAGGTTACTCACTACGTACCTGATGTGAAATTACAGCTATGTCAATCAAGATACGAAAAAGGGATTTTAAGTCACATTTACCTGTGGCCTTTCCTAATGTATGAAAAGAGCCAATAACCAAAAGTACACAAAGTGCTGAAGGCCTCTATAACTTTGCCGCAATATAAACTTGGCGGGAGAAGCATAGTGATGAGCTCTTGATTGGTCGTTAGCGCGATCCCCATTTGGGAATCCTCTAAGATACTTTGACCAATCAGATAGCATGGTTGTGCAAGTGCTACATTCTATACAATATCTCTCTTTTTACACCTCTCTGGACCTAGCGCAGTTGTGCTTGGAGATTCTCCTTTTGAAAAAAGAAAGAAATTTGCGTCCACTATGACCATATAATTTCTCTTTAACCACGGTAACAGTCTTTGGCACAGAAAGGAACACTGAAATCAAACAACTGTTTTCACTTGTTGATATTCTAATAAGTATTTATAAATTACTTTACTTTAAATTGCTAAAGGTAATACGAGATTTATCGTAACAATGTACAATATATTACAATACACATATCAATAGCTGATGCATGATGGAATATTAAAGAAACAGGATAAGATTGACAGATGTGCTTTAAGTACATTGATATGCCATGGTGACATATGAATATCAACATCTGTAATAGGCCTGAAGGATGCACTGTAAGCATTACTAAGAGGGCCTTTACAGGAGAAATTTCAGACCGGTTTGAAGCTCACGCTGGTCTGATTTCTTTTCGTGTTGACTAATTTCCTTTGCATTCACATGGGTATTTCAATCAGACTTGAATTCACATCAAGCAGCAGCTACAACACTTCTGTGTTTTCACAAATTAGTTTGCTTAAAATTCCATCCCAGGTTGCAGTTTAGCTCTCATTTTGCGTGTTCAGTTCACCCCTGTTTGAAAATATCGCGTTCACATAACAATTTCAGGCCGACTTGAAATTTCAAACCGGTTTGAAAAGCCGAATTGAAACTCAGGGCGGCGTGAGTTTCAAACCAATCTGACATTTTATCATGTAAAGGCCCTCTAAAAATTAGTAACTTATTCATGCATAACAGAAGGGAGTTCTGTTGCAATCTTGTAAATGCTCCCCTTATAGTGGTGTCAACTGCCCCTTAAGATGGATTATACCCAGTAAGCGGAGTAAGATCGAATCTCTCAGACCGACCTTTGCCAAATGCAACCCAGACTTGCTGTATAGAACATGGCCATGTAATGTTATTAAGTCAAATTGGAAATATGTTAACGTGAGTTTAGATCAGGAAGCAATTGATAATCACAAACATAATCATATTTCACTACAGCACGAAAAAGTGGCACCATGTTTTAGGCATACTGAAAAGCTTTTTCCGTCCGACACTCGTCAGAGTTTGAAACGTCGGATGGCGACCGGAAAGTGATCCGAAATATATTGCCAGATGCGGATACACGCTCATTCTCACTTGGACTCTTCAAGTAAACAATGGTGAATAGGTGCCAAGTGGCCAATCATACGGCTAACTGGACACAGTATTCATGATATCACGTGTATCCGCATCTTGCTTTATATTTCGGTTCACCTTTCTGTCACTATCCGACGTTTCATGCTCTGAGGAGTGTCGAACGGGAAAAGCTTTTCAGTATGTCTAAAACATGGAACCACTTGTTCGTCCTGTAGTGAAGTTCTATAGTACCAACAGACTTTTCACATAATCATATTTGCATTACAAGGATATAGGGTTCACCAATGAGTGAATGAAAAAGGAAAAAATAAGGTTGTCGCTTCAGCAATAAGCTAAGGGAAAAACGCATGTTTAAAAAAAGTTTAAAGAATTTCTCCATGTAATCAAATTACAGTTCTTCATGGGTTTAATAGAAACATTGCAAACACAAGGTCAATGACATCTTATGATATTTATATCTACTTTACACATTTTACAGCAGATATTACATCGCAACTTTCTCCAAAGAGATGAAATGTAAGTTTCTCGTATTGGGTGAAGGCAAAGTAACTGAAATATTCAGTGATAACAAAATTAATTGCATTGGTGGCAGTTGTGAGGAATTACAGCAGATGATTTAACTGCATAGTTGGCAGGCGTTAGGAACTTAAGCATCATGGGTGACTTGCATGAGACTAAGCCAGATGCTCTTTCCGCATACAGGAACATCAAGCAGAGACTCTCAACTCTGCAGTACAGCTCTAGCACACCAAGCTCGGTTGGTACTTGTTGCTATGCATTTGACAACATCACAGCTAGACAACAACATCTAATTTCACTACATTACGTCATCAACCATGATGCCTGTGTTGCTTTTTACTATACCGCCTTTTATGGTGATGGTGCCTATGGTGACCGTGATGCTTCCAATAGTGCCTATTTCGATGGTGAGATCTATGTTTCTTAAACCGCCTATGTTTTCTTCGGCTATGTCGAGTCCTGTGCTGCTTCTTGTATTTTCTCTTGGTGTTTATCAACACACTATTGTTCTTTGCTATTGCTTTAATAGTTTTATAGCTCCTTTCATGGAATCCTTTCTTTGCTCCCATTTCTCCAGTACTATCACTAATTTTGTCAAACTTCATAAATTCTTTTGTGGCATGCAGAGAGCTCACCGTGCCCATTACAGGGTCCTCATACGAACTATTGCTCGACGAACTCCCAAGTTGAAAACTTCTTTTTCCAGCAGACTGCCCTGCTGCATTCGGAGCGGCAACTTTATTGTCGACCATTTTGTGAACCACCCCACTAGATGCACCTTTTCCTCCTCCACCTTTCCCAAATGTATCGCAGTACCGATAATCAAATAGCCCAAGCAGTACATTTTCCTTTTCCATTCCCTTCATGACTCCCGACGGCTCATATAGAGCTACAACCCAAGTACACAACATATTATCAAGTGTTGTCGTTGCTTTTCCGATTCCGAATTTCTTTGAAGTTGCCCATACAACTTGCATAAAATGTGCGGCGCCAAATGCAAAAGGACCTTTAAAGTCATATCCTGGGTTACATACTTCATTGTACCTAGTAAAAACAGAATATACATAAATGAATTGCTGGCTGGTGTCTTACTAAAGCTCAGTCTTACAACTTATGCGCTCTACCTGATTGAAACGTGAGTATGCCCCAAATATTCCGTCATTAATGCGTTAGTAAATAAAATAGCTTTTTATGAATAATAATACTATCGTTAAGCTTGGATGTCTAATTTTCAAATGAAAGAAAGTATGAACTTTTCACAGGTGTTGTGGATAATGCTGATTGACGGTATTGATGCGCTGATGATGGTGTATGATTGATTTATAATTAATAATAAGTAACTTATGTCTGTTTATCAGTCTGTCTTGCTGTCTGGCTCTCCGTCTAGCTGTCTGGCTGGCTGTCTGGATACTTGTCTGTCTATATGTTTGATTGATTGTCTGTCTGACTCACTGACTTACTGACCGATTGACTCACTGACTGATTGATTCACAGACTGACAGATTCACTCGCTCACACACTCACTTTCTTATTTACTCACTTATTAACTCACTATTTGACTCATTACCTAAGTAGGTGATCAAAAGATCTAAAACTACAATCTCTGTCATCTACCAACCATTTATTAGTTGCTTCATCACCACTCATCTCAATCCCATCCTTATTGCATGACATAGCAATGTTCTGCCCATCTATATTATTCTTAGCTCTCATCAATGAGCCCTTTGCTGCTAAACTTGCCGCCAAGTCTTCTGCCTCTTGGCATTTTTTGACATCAAGCTGTAATGGAGGTGCGTTGTGGATTGACCGGAAGCGATTGTGGTTGTACAGAGCTTCCAGACGGAAATCTAGAAATAGATTATAGGAACTGAAGATGCATGTAGAAAGTTTTTATTTGACATCGATATATGCGAACTTATGTTGTAAACCTGCTTCGAAAAGAATTTTGCAAAGTAAAATTCATCTTAAATGCCACTAGAGGTATCCTGAGTAAATTTGTAAGGTCAACCATTGATATCACTGTAAATGATTAATCATCTTAAACCATGCTTAAATAATGCCAAACCCAGATACAAATGTCACATTTCACTATAGCACGAAAAAGCGGGAACATTGCTTTAGCATACTGAAAGCTTTTTTTCGTCCGACACTCGTCAGAGTATGAAACGTCGGATAGCGACCGAAAGGTGAAACGAAATATATAGCCAGATGCGGGTACACGTGATATGATGAATAATGCGTCTATTTGGCCCTATGATTGGCCAATTAGCACCTATTCACCATTGTTTACTTGAAGAGTCCAAGTGAAAAAACGAACTCTTTTTGTTTACACAAGACTGGGTTTTGAGCCTTGATGTAAACCGATTCCAAAACACCTAAATGAAAGGACGATCTTGCTTGCCCAATGATCCGAAAATTATCGTCTGTATATGTTTTGGCGCATTCTGGATTTGTAATAAGATGTTGTCCTATGGCCGAATCACTTTTCATTTTAGAAATAGAGTTTTTACACATATGAGGTGGCTGTTCTCTTGTTGTTGTGTTTTTCGTCCTGATGCTCGTGGGGACATGTTGTTTTATTCTGTCTGCTAGTCTCTGCGTGGTGACAGAATAAAACAACATGTCACCACGAGCATCAGGACGAAAAACACAACAACAAGAGAACAGCCACCTCGTATGTGTAAAAACTCTATGTTAGGGGTATACACCTACAACAACCCAAAGCATATGTAAAGGAAAGATCTAGGGATAAGATCTGTAAGTTCCAAACAAAACCTTATAGGTATGCTTTGATTAATATCAGGTGCTCATATGGTGTCACTTAGTCAATTGGAAAACAATGGATGGGAAGAAACCAGCCATAGTTTCGGCAACTAGAAACCTCACCTATTTTGTTCTGGGATGCACCATCTGCTCCAGGGTTATCCCCACCTGCTACAATCTCCTCTTCCGGTTGAGCCTTCCCAGCTTGCAGCGTGCTTCCAACACTGCCTGCCTCTTCCATTCTCTCACTCTTCACTGGTAAATTATCCAGTATGCGATTTTTTCCTGACATTTTTGCAGCACCTAAAAATTGCTCACAAAAATGTTTGGAATCAAGGCTACCACGTAGTACGTTTCCTTTAACATCACCGAGGACATTCCCCGAAGGGCGATACCTTGCCACGATATAGGTACAAAGTAAATCTGCTTTGACGCGAGTTGCTTTGCCAATACCCATTTCTGTGGTGCCTTTCCATATAATTTGCGTGAATCGTTCAGAGCCTGTTATTTCTGCTGCGTCAAATTCGTAGCCAGGGCTGCATAATTCGCTGTACCTAAATATGTAGCAAGTAGAAACAGACATATCTTTTAAGCAAAGTACGTTTACTTTTGTTGTCTAATCTGCCATTATGAATCTTCTGGAATTATTATTTGCAATCAAATCAGCTACTTCCCCTAAACAGGCATTTCTAACGCTTAATTGAAAACAATTACTGTGCACAAATCTAACTACAGCTCTTACTAGCAACATTTACGCGGGCAATCAAATGAAGTCAACATGTTCCTTATATCTAATGTGAGAAACACCTTACTGTGTGAATACGATGATATTCAAAGCTCATGTGGTACTTTGATTGAAGTAAATGTTTGTAGCAATGCCTAACAACTGTGCTGTCTGCGATGGTTGGCATGCAGAAAGAATGTTATTTTCAAACTGGATTCAAAGTGATTGGTCAAAATATCGAGCATTAGTGCTAACTTATAGAATACATATACCAGAGCTCTGGTAGATGCTGCATCATAAAAGGAAGCTATTGATTCGATTGGCTCTTAAAAATAAATAATGGAACAAAACAATAAAAAGCCAGGTACACACTGACCATGTCTCTACAGCTTCAGAAGCAGTCAATTCTTGTTTAGCAGGTTTGCAAGATTCAATAACATTCTCACCATCAGTTGATGGTGAACGCCGTGGCATCCCTAGAGCTGAAGAAAAATATTAAAAATGAGTTGCATTATATTTATCATTCCTGGAATGTTCATCTTTGGATAAAATATTGAAACATGCGCGCGCACACACACATTTATATATATATATATATATATATATATATATATATATATATATATATATATATATATATATATATATATATATATATATATATATATATATATATATATATATATATATATATATATATATATATATATATATATATATATATATATATATATATATACTGTTGGACGTGATTTGTCAAGTTATATTACCTATTGTATTGTTTTGTTGGGGTAATCCCCTTTTAATGTTATGTTCGCTGTATCTCAGTAAGGCTAATAGTAGGATAGGACCATATTAGTATAGACGGTAAGATATCGATCAACAAAGGTTATGGGCCCAGCCCTTCGTAGGTAAAGTACGAAGCCAGGAAATCAAGGAATCCAAGGTAAAGAGGTAAAAGTAGCTTGCGACAGGAATACAAAATGTCGGAGGACAAGTGGACTTTGGAGCCTCTTGGAGATTCAAACTGGGGAAACTGGTCATTTAAGCTAAAGAACATACTCCGTGCAAAGGATTTGTGGGGTTTTATTGACGGTTCAGAGAAACCCCCAGCAAATGACGACAGCGAAGAAGTAAAGCTCAAATACATACGGAATTGCAATAGAACTATTGCGATGATAACAACAAACATAAGCGATTCAAAAATCTACTTGGTTACTTCATGCGATGATACACCTCAAGGAATTTGGGACACTTTAAAGAAGCATTTTGAAGGTAAAACGATAAGTAGAAAGCTATTTCTAATGAAAGCCTTCTTTAGTTTACGAATGCGAGAAGGGACAACAGTTGTGGATCATGTTAGGGAGTTCAAGGATTTGATTGATAAGTTGCGAGCAGTAGAGACGCCAATAGAAGAGGAAATACAAGTGTGTATTTTATTGATGAGTTTGACCGAAAGCTTTGCGTCATTGGTTGTAGCTTTAGAGTCACGAGATGAAATACCGAAGCTTGATTTTGTTATTTCAATGCTGGAAGATTTTGAGAGAAAGCACCAGAGTGAGGAGTTCTCCAAGACAGGAAGTGACTCAGCACTATTTGGCATGAAAGGGAAGTCATCAGCTCAAGGTCACAGAGTTCCAGCACAAAGGGGACGGATGAGATGTTTTAATTGTGGACAGGAGGGGCATTTTAAGCGAGATTGCAGAGCAGAGAGATATCGGGGTACCTTACAGCATAATGCAAAAGTAGTAGAAGGTGAAAGTGATGCATTTGATGGGGCCTTTACAACCTTGATGAGTGGAAAAACGCAAGTACCGGGGGTTTGGATAATTGACTCAGGGGCTACAAGTCATATGACCTGGGATGAAAAGTTAATTGAGAATTATAGAGCGTTCAGTATACCGGAAGAGGTGAGATTAGGTGACTCACATATTTTAAAGGCATACGGGATTGGCACAGTAAGAATTAAGACAAGGTTGGGAGGCAAAGTACATAATTGCACTTTAGGGAATACACTATTTGTGCCAAAATTAGCTGTCAATCTGTTTTCTGTGCACGCAGCAGACTCAAAGGGAAATAAGATACACTTTGAAAATGGAAAGGCCAGGGTTTACTCACCTTCAGGAATTTTGCAAGCAACTGGAAGTAGTTATGGAAAGCTATATTACCTTCATTGTGAAGACCAAAGTGGGAGGTGTGATATTAAGGATAGCTGTTGCACTGTGAATGAAAGTAATCAAGCAGGAGGACTAGATTTATGGCATCAAAGGCTTGGGCATGCAAGTCATGAGAGAATCTGTGATGCTATAAGTAATAATAAAGTGAGAGGAATTAATTTAAAATCAGAGGAATTAAGAGGGGCACAACCATTTTGTGAACCATGTGTTGAAGGAAAGATGTCAAGAAAGCCATTCCCAAAAGCTGTTGACAGTAAGGCCAATGATGTGTTAGACTTGGTGTACAGTGATGTATGTGGGCCAATGACAGAAACATTGGGTGGGGCACGTTACTTTGTTAGCTTCACTGATGATTATTCAAGGTGCTCTAGGGTGTATTTTATGAAAGAGAAAAGTGAAGTGTTAAAGAAATTTAAAGAATTTGAAGCAGAAGTTTCAAATGATAAAGGAAAAAGAATTAAAGCTCTCAGAACTGACAATGGTGGAGAATATGTAAGTAAAGAATTCACAGAGTATCTCAAGATGAAAGGTATAAGACACCAGAGGACAGCCCCATATTCACCTCAGCAAAATGGTGTGTCAGAGCGCCTTAACAGAACTATCATTGAAATGGCCAGAGCAATGCTTGCCCAAGCAAAACTTCCAAGATCATTATGGGGAGAAGCATTAAACATGGCAGTCTATATAAAGAACAGAATTCCTACCAGAGGGGTAGAAGGTGAAGTAACCCCATATGAGAGGTGGTATGGTAGAACACCTGAGCTTGGTTACATGAGGATATTTGGCTGCAATGCATATGCTCATGTGCAAGACAAACAGAGAAGAAAGTTAGATTCAAAAGCTGAGAAGTACAGACTAGTGGGTTATTCTTTTCATTCAAGAGGTTTTAGACTGTACAATGAAGCAAAGAGAGATGTTGTTGTCAGAAGAGATGTTATCTTTGATGAAAGTGATATTCAAAGAAAGAAGGTTAGTGAAAAAGATATTGAAGCTGGATATGCTCCAGATGAAAATGAGAGCAGTGATAATGAGGCAAGTGGGAGTATGTCAAAGACATGCAGAAATGAAGAGACTGAAGATGCAGAGATACCAGCACAGAATGATATGATAAAAGTGAAAGGTACGTGGCTACAGAGAAGGGAACTTTCAAGTAGAGCAACAAAGGGAAAAAGACCAAGGACTTTTGAGGAAGAATATGGACATGAAATGGCAGTTCATAAAGCAAGTGAGATTAAGTTTGAAGAAGGACCTCAATGCCATTTTGCACTTATTAGTAGTGGAGATATATCAGAACCAACTACAATAGAACAGGCCCTCGAAGGAGAACATGCTCAAGAGTGGAAAGCAGCAGCTGATGCAGAATACAAAGCACTAATGGAAAACAAAACTTGGGATCTAGTTGATCGACCAAGCAATAGGAAAGTTCTCACAAACAAATGGGTATTTCATATCAAATATCAAAGTGATGGATCTATTGAACGATTTAAGGGAAGACTGGTAGTTAGAGGTTTTGAGCAAGTACATGGACTGGATTATGAAGAAACTTTTGCTCCTGTGGTAAAATTTGACACTATTCAAACCCTGCTGGCCTTTGCTATTCAAAATGACCTACTTTTACACCAAATGGATGTAGTAACAGCCTTCTTAAATGGAGTAATTGATCAGGAAATATACATGGAACAACCTGATGGATATGCAGTACGTGGTCAAGAATCCAAAGTTTGTAAATTGAAGCTTTCACTTTATGGTCTAAAGCAATCCCCGCGTTGTTGGAACCAAGTTTTCGATACATTCTTATTATCTATTGGCTTTTCTCAATCGGAGGCAGACCCATGTGTCTACATTAAGTGTGATCCATTTGTTATTATTGCAGTTTACGTTGATGATCTTCTAGTATTGACGGAAACTCAACATGTTATGGATGAAATTAAAGCGATTCTTTGTGACAGGTTTAAAATGAAAGACATGGGACAATTGCACTACTGTCTTGGAATTTCGATTGTGCAAAATAAGGAGAACAGCACCGTGTACCTTCATCAGAATCAGTACATTGAAAACATGCTAAAGAAGTTTAATATGTCAGACTCAAAAATTGTGTCAACGCCTACGGATATTAATGTAAAATTATGCAAGGATGATGGTTTCAGTCAGCCTGTGGATAAAGTACTCTATCAGTCATTGGTTGGGAGCTTGTTGTACACTGCTATTGCTACAAGACCAGACATCTCTTATGCAGTGGGAGTAGTTGCACAGTTTTGTGGCAGTCCAAATCAAAGTCATCTTACAGCAGCAAAACGTATTTTACGATATTTGAAGGGAACTGCACAGTATGCTTTGTCATACAGAAAGGATTGTGACATTGTTGGATTCTCGGATTCCGATTGGGCAGGAAACTTAGACGATCGAAAATCGATAAGTGGAAATTTGTTTGTTTATGGAGGTGGAGCGATTAGCTGGCTTAGCAAAAAACAGCCTGTCATTGCTTTATCGACTTCGGAAGCAGAGTACATTGCTTTGAGCTATGCAGTGCAGGAAGCTATATGGTTAAAATTATTGTTAGCCAGTTTTGGCGTGATTGTTGATAAGCCAATTATCATCAAGGAGGACAATCAAGGCGCAATTGCGATTGCAAAAGACCCAGTTAAGCATACTCGAGCAAAACATATCGACATTCGTTTTCATTTCTTGCGTGATGTTGTTAAGCGTGGTGACATCCAACTCGAATATTGCATGACAGAGAATATGACTGCTGATATACTAACAAAATCAGTCTCAAAGAACAAATTTGTTAAATGTCGTAATGAGATGGGACTTCAGGTTTATCCAAAGAACTGAACAAATCAAGTGGGAGACTGTTAGACGTGATTTGTCAAGTTATATTACCTATTGTATTGTTTTGTTGGGGTAATCCCCTTTTAATGTTATGTTCGCTGTATCTCAGTAAGGCTAATAGTAGGATAGGACCATATTAGTATAGACGGTAAGATATCGATCAACATATACATATATATATATATATATATATATATATATATATATATCTATATATATATATATACGTATGTATATTTATATTTATATTTATATTTATTTATATTTATTTATATTTATATATAATCTAAGTTATTATCGTAATATCGTAAATCGTAATTCTAGTAACATTGCTGTTGAATATGCTGCAAAGGAAAAGTATATTGAGATTTCTATACTTTGAAATCAGCGTTTTATCAGCAAATGAGGATTATCAATTTTGCCTACCTGCGCATTGCTTAGCCCAAGCTTCTGCTTCATTGGATAGTTCTTGATTAAGCACCAAGGGAGGAGCATCGTGTACGGATCTATATTTGTTGTGCACATTGAGACCGGACTGCTCAAACTCTGGAGAGGCAATTGTGAAACATACAGAGTGGAGTTCTTATATTAGTAATATCAGATATGATACACAACACTGATTAAGTAGCCGAGATGCACCACAAAAAAGAATAAACATATCAAATTAAACGAAGCAATTTTCCGATAAAAAGGAGAAGCAATTCATGTTGAAAATAAGTGTGTATGAAAATATATTTAAATTGGGAAATTTGACGGCCTTGTTCATTATGTAATATATTAAGATCATTCTGAATTTTCACTCCATGTAAATAACCATGCCAGGGCACAAATACTGTTTTAAAAGTAGTCCTCCAAGAACCTACTTATATAGTCAATAAAGCAAACCACATGAAAACAAAATTTTATACGGGAGCGAAAAATGAAAATCAGGCTTCTATATCCTACTTGAATTTAGATTTAAAGATATTGATATAAGGGCTTCACTTATATTGTCCGAAGTAAGAATATGCCAAAGATTTGCTTCGCAATATGCAAAGATACTTTTTTCCTTACCTGTTGGTTTGTATCCTGAACTGGCCATTTGTTTATCCTCGGCTGCTTTGCTTAATGCTTGCTCGCTATCAGCAGCCATATTAGACGCTACAAGGCCACTGACTTGGCCATTATTACTTGTCAGTTCATTGACAGGAGGATTTGACGCCCCAACTGCTGGTGAAGCTTGGTTCAGTTGGGCTGCACTATTTCCCATTTGAATGGGAATACCTCCTTCAAGCTTGCTCATGCCGGCATTGATGCTTCCGGCTTGGTTCCCTGCCACAGCCATATTCGCTACATTATTGGGCAAATCGGGAGATGCAACACTACTTACAGACTGCGCAGCACTCTGAAGTTTTTGCACAGCTTGGTCCACTTTTGCAGCCATTTCCAACGTCAGAGGATTTTCTCCGCTTCTAGTATTTCCAGATACAATCCCCACGGGTTTTGAGTCAGCCAAAGAAGAGTTTACACCTCCCTCTTTTGCTCTGATTCCTGGGGGTAAAGTTGGCGTTGACTTCTTAAAGGAGTCTTCCATATTCTGGAACCCAACTCTGGCTTCATCGATGTCACTTTTTGAGGGAGTACCATCCCCCGTCTTGCTTTTGCCATGGGCAGTTCTTTCATCCAGGATCTTCTCCACTTGCTCGTGTAGCTTCGCTGCAGCATCAGCGGACAGAGGTTCATCTTCTTCAGCTGGCTCTTCCATTGTTTTATTTGCATGTTTCTTCAATTTGCTTTCGTAACCAGCTTCGACTCCCAAAGGAATCATTCCAGCTAGATCGCTGCCATGGAGACCGGGTTCCAAATCAGGCAGCCAGACGGAGTTAGCTCTGCTGATGATGGCATCGTCTATTGTCATTTCGTGAGACTTATCATCTTGCACACCTCCGAAGTCAACCAGCGTCTTTCGAGAGACCTTTAGATGTTTTGGACGTTGAATCCTAGATCTTCTTACTGGCCTGGAAACCATTGCTCCTACCTTTTGCGCACTTGCAATGGTGCTCTTTTTGGTCGAAAAACTGCATTGTGCTCCGTTAAACTTCCCCTTGAGCACATTCTTCGCAAATTCGCCGATGAAATTACCAGCCGGTCTATATCTTGCAACTACGTAGGTGCAAAGTAACCCATCATGCATTGCTTCAGCTCTGCCTACACCAAGTTCTGTTGAACCTTTCCATACAACCTGTGTGAAATGGCCAGAGCCACCTGGCTCCGTTGATTTGAAGTCATATCCAGGATCGCACACCTCTTTGTACCTAAAAAGAATGAAAACATAGGAATCACGTGGGGGAAAAGTAAATACTTTTCACGTTAACATTGTCAAGTCTCAAATCAGTCACAGCTCTGAATATGACCACTGCCAAATGTTTTTGATCTAACTCTGACATGTCTCAAATCCTCTAGCTGTTTAGATCTAGTTGTATGTGTTTAGCTGGCTATGTCTAGCTGTTTATGTTCGCATATACACTGGTATTGGTAAATGAGCAATCAGTGCTACTTAAACAGTTGTCTCTACAATGACAGTCAATATTATACTTGCCATCAAGAATAAAGAAATAGTTAACTCTCCTCTATAATTTCTAGACATTTGCACTGGCTGGTCATATTAAAAAAGTTCCGTAATGTGAAAAATTCTTTTTGCCTAAGCAAACTAGCAAATATTTGATAAGTACTCAGACGCCAAGTTGAAGTTCCATAGGGTAACATATTGCTTTGGAAAGCATGTGGCACTATAGAGAAATATCGAAAGCTACAGTTGATGAAAATCAACTAAAGTGCTGTGATTAATTATCAAAAATGTAATATAAAACAAAACCTCAGAGTATCTGGCATGTGTAAGATATGTATGAATTAAAGGAATCTAAGAAGGCAACGACATAGATATTTCGAAACTTTGATTTGTAGCTATACGTTAACCTAGAATGAGACTACCTCGTGCCTGAGTTCTGTTGTGCAGCTGAAACTGAAAGAGTTGCTTTTTGCTAATATAGGCTTATCTTCGTTTACGTTTCTGTTTATTTATGAATTAAGGTCCTTAGCCTGTGGGAGCAAGGACAACATGTGGAACTATTTTATGTGTTCAAATTGATTTCAGGTGTTGACACCTTACCAGATATTTGTTGCCTCCATGCCGGTCATCAAAGAATTTCCCTTCCTGCAAACGCTTGCTATATTCTCGCCATCATCTGTCCCCGAATGGTCAAGCCGTCCACTTTGGGCAATCTTCCTCGCATATTGCTCGGCTTCTATAGACATTCTGTAGTCAAGTTTTAAGGGACCCACGCCATGCATTCTGCGATGCATATTATGTGACTCCAAAGATGTTCTCTCAAATTCTAGCAAAGGAAAGCTACCTGTTATATAATATCCTTTTGACCAACAATGTAAAGATCATACCAAGACTAGCTAGTGATAGCAAGCAAATTTATTGCCATAAATTATTCGAAGCTAGAGACTCCTAAATCATTCTAAAGTGAAATTAAATTCTTTCAATTCAAGGATTCATCTTTAAAGGTTGTTCCACGGAGAAAAAACCGAGATAAAATGCTAGCGTTCAATTGAGGGAAAACTATTTCCTCATTCAAGAGATTGCTTAGTATGTGAAAAACGGAAAAACTAGAAATTCTCCAAACAGCTCTTCACCCTCAGTATTCAGAGTATACAATCTATTAAGACATGGGGTAATTGATTGGGAAAAGCATCTTGAACTTAGGGCAGGTATTATGGTTCTGGAGGACTTTTCAAAGAATTTGTTACTTCCATGTTAGACTGGCATTACTTGATTTTCAAGAAAAGCCAAAAGCAATACGCCATACATGGATACAGTAATCGTGGTAAGATGCCTCTAGCGTTGCCATTTGTGTAGGCACGTGTTCACATGAAAGAGTGGGAAACGCACTACCGTAAGAACCGCTCTAACACAGGATACGTTTCAACACAGGTTGCGATGTGCAAAGTACAACAGATATCTAAAAGTACGGAAGTCATGATTAGGCAACTCTTTAACTTACTGATATAATCACACTCACCTTCTCGGTCCTTCTCTTTGTCAATATAAACCAACTTTCCATCCGAATTCGCAGATGCATAAGGGCTGTAAGGCTTTAAAATATGAGGATTCACAGGACTAACAAGAATTGGTTTGACATCATTAGCAATATTCACGGATTCAAAGTTGGCTAACGATGGACCTTTTACACCAGTTGGTGCAGGCCTATTTGCGGCAGCTGTTGTTGTTGTTGTGAATTTTTCTGGGAATTTACCACCAACTATTGTTCGTGCAGTTCCCAAGACTGGGGTGGGTAAAGCTGCTAAATAAAATTTCTGTCCTGGCTGTTTATATTGCTCTGGAGCTTTAGCAAACATAACAGTCGATTGGCGCTGAACAGGACTCTGTGGAGCGTACGATTCTATTTGTGGATAAGACGTTTGTTGATAATTTTGCCATCCTCTCACTCCTGAATCAACTCCTTCGTCAGGCCCAGGATCTTCAGCCTCGCTGTCATATGCAATATCTTTCGGAGTGCTTCCTATTGCAGCTTTCGCTTTTCCAAGCCTCGCACCTTTCTTCCCTCCACCGTGTTTCAGTGCATTCATATTTGTAGATTTTAGTCTACCACTTAAAATCCTTTTTAAACTTTCAGGTATCTCTCGATGATTTTGCACGATTGTGAAAGGCTTTTCTGTAAGGTATTTAGCTACTCTGGGGGCCTTGCCACTTACTGCATTTGCAGTTAGCATTTTAAACAAGCTGTAAGGCACCTTATGTCCATCAAGCATAATACTGTACGGTTTCTTAGTCCAATACTTTTCTGCCAATTGGCTTGGCGTGGGACCATTGGCTTTCTTTGCTTGCAGTATTCGCTGTAGGCTGGCAGGAATTTTATGCTCTGGATGTTCCAACTTGTGTGAGGCAACGCTTTTAACTGCTACCGGATTCTTCTTCAAAGCCTTTGACCTGGCGTTTATCATCCGCAACAAACTTGGTGGCAATTTGTGTTGTGCTTCGTGAACAACTGGATATACAACAGCACTTGGTTTAAATACTTTAGAAGCAGTGCTCACTGACTTCCCTTTGAGAATTCTCAGCAAGCTGTTTGGCAACTTATGTTCTTGAGTATGCTTTGCTATAATTCTAGGATGCATTGCAAAGGGTAACAATCCACTGGAAGCAGGCTTCCCATGAAGAATTCTTATTAAACTTGCTGGCATGTAGTGAGGTTGAAGGAGCTGTGCCGGCGTTTTCAAATTCACAATTCGCCTTGAGGGCAGCCACGTATGAAATTTATGGACGCTTAAGACTTTCGGAGTTTTATACTGCCCCTTTAATGTTGCAGGCTTCTTTTTTACCAAAAGTTTACTTCCTGCCGATTTTGATTTTCGAGAATTGCGCGTGGGGATTCCCATAGTATTTTGTTTGAGACCATTAGCGGCATACGTCTTTGTGATTTTCGCCTGTGGCTTCAGTTTCCTTAGATTTTGTTTTACATTTGCAGACATCCCAGTCGTCCAATGTGACAGTGAAGCTCCCTTAACAAAACTGTTCAAGTTTTCAAAATCTTTCTCGATGATTCTTCCTGTCACTGGGTCAAAAGTTGACGATGTCAAATGTGGTGAACTGTACCATCTTTCATTGCTAAAGCTCTTTGATGGTAGGCCCCTTTGTTGACTCTGTCCTATGGCATGTGGAGTCTTAAAAGGATTTTGCGATGAGCTCTCATGTATGCCACCTAAATTTAATGGACTATCAAACTCATCTGATTCTTCATGTGTGAGTTCTTTATTTACTTGTCCATTACTCATTAGGCCAATTCTAGAATGGCCCCGTTGATAATGCAATGGAGCTCTCCTGCCGTTCGCAACTGTCCCTCTTGCAACAGGCGGTCCTTCTATCTTTCTATACATTAGACCCCCACCACCATTATTCTCAACAATCTTAACAGTAGGTCCAATATGCATTAAATTATGATTATCTTCCACTATGGTCCTTAGGCCATTATTTAGAACACCAGCTATGACATGTGACTGTTGTTTTGGTAATTTACGCACTGAATTGATCGTCGAGAATTGTTTTCCGAGTTGGTGTTCATTTTCCGGCTTTGTCAGTCTTCCCTTTAGCTTGATACCACTCTGTAAGTTCCCACCGATTCTATTTATAAGATCAAAGAAACCTTTAGCTTTTGACTCCTTTTTTGTGTCCCTTGACTTTTGATCTTCTTTTCTGCTCTTTGGTTTCTTACCTTCCTTTTGACCCTTGTCCTTATTCTGCTTTTCCATTGCTTTCATCTGCATCAGTGCCATTATTTTCTCTTGAACTTTAGCCTCTGCTTGAGCCTGCTTCAAGCCTTGTTCCAAATGTGGAACTAATTTCTCATTTCTTTGTTGAAACTTCAACAGATCACGCATAAGTTCTTTGCACACAGAGTCATTAAAGCCTCCTTTCTCAACATTTTTCTCAAATTCTCCATGAATATTTCCTGCAGGAGAGTATCTTGCCACAATATAGGTGCATTTCATGTTACCATGCATCCTGGTTTGTTTGGCAATACCAATCTTTTTAGTCGACTTCCAAATGACTTGTGTAAAGTGTCCCGTGCCGCTCTCTGCCATCTTACTCTTGAAGTTATAACCTGGCTGACATACCTCATAGTACCTAAAAAGAACCAGACAATTATTTGCTATCGTACAAAGATTACTAAAAAGTCTAAAGAGAAACAAGCACAACTGCTAAATTTTCAGATGAGAAGGTGACACTGATTGATTTGCACTAAGACCAAAGCAAAGAATGGAAATGCATAATATTAGTAAAAAGTGGCCTAAGTGATGAACTCAAGCATTGCTCTTGAATTATCCTCGCATTCAGGCTGATCTGGGTTCTTATCGGAAAAAATACCCCATTTCATATCAAATTATCAAATTATCCAAAAAATATTAATCGCTTATAAGAAATTTCCTAGAAACAATGGTACATGTGATAATCTAGTTGAAGAATGAATCATGATCAAAGAAAAACACTGCTAAGGAAAACACTTGGAGATTTCTATCCTTCTTTGGAATAAATATACACGCTGCAGGCAGCTCAGAAATGGTCGAGGACATCTATAATTACTTTGAAATTTTACGAAGCAATGGGGTTACATGCGGAATATGAAGGACGTAAGGACCCTTTTGATAAGCACAAAAAACAATTTACCATCTCGAGACGGCATCCTCCGCAGACATTTCAGAGTTGTTATCGAAACATCCAATGACGAGATTTTCTCCCTGATCTTTGGGCAGTTTTTTATCATGCTGCAAGTACCCAATTTGAGTTAGCTCAGTAGCATACTTGAATGCTTCCATAGTTAGGCCAAGATCCAACTTTACCTCTGGGGCTCCGTGGATTTTTCGCAGCTTATTGTGAGTTTCGACACCAATATTTGTAAACGTCTTTGGACCTGCAATAACAGAACCAAACTAGAGATTCTCAACAAGAAGTCAAATACAAAGTCCTTTCCTGCGCTTGTGGCAACAGATACTCTGTATCTCTATACTCCTTCATTTTGTAACAACACTATATGCTAAGGAATAAGAAACCATTTCATTTCATTTTCATTTCATATATTTTAGGAGGGTGACCCTTCAGCAAAGGCTGTTTTTCAAGGGGCCCTCCAACAAAATTTACAATGTACCATGAAGGTTAAATGCACTATGAATGTGCGCCTTATGCAAGCCAATCATGATTGGACTCATCTTGGGTTAAACCAATGACATCCTGTCCACAAAGTGAAACTGACTTCACTGCTAGTTCATTTTGTGGTAAGGGGAAAATATACCAAACAAACCAAGCCTACTATAGTAAAACCTGCGATGTGAGCAAGCTAACATCTGACAACATTGAATTTTGGCGTTGACTTTGCTTTATAAATCCGGAAAGAATGACAATAAAAGGCAAAGACAACTTACTTTCAAAAAATCCGGTAACACCATGATATACTATAACTGGACTGCCAGTTCCACCAAGGTCAGAAAAGCCTACTCTGTTCCCTGTAGTGATGGCTCCATTATTCGCCTTAACAGCACTCTCACCACTTTGCTTGTCTAAACGGTGAAACCCTCCACTTTTGCCATTCTCTGAAGCAACCAATGCCCCAGCATGGGACAGGTCTTCAGCTAAATTCTGAGCTGAAGTTTTGCTGGAGCCATCTTTTTCTAAACGGTTAATAATCTCAGTAACCTTCTGGATTTCATAATTCAGCCTGGCTTTCTCCTTTTCTTTTGTCATATTCATTGGCTTGCTTAATTTGATCTTTCCAGCATTTTTAATGGCATTGTTCACATCAGTTTCAATAAATTTTCCTAGTTGCTTATTCTTTTCTTCTTTCAGATCACACTGTCCCAAATCAGTCTTCTTATTCAACTCTCTCGCGAAATTCTCACAAGTTCGGTCGCTGTAGCCCCCTTGCTTCACATTTTCGGTAAATTCGTCCTTTATATTTCCTTTAGGAAAATATCTAGCCACAACAACTGTGCAAAATCGTCCGTTCTTCTTCAGCATTGCTCGTCCGATTCCGAAGTCTGTGGTCTTTTGCCAAACAAGTTGGGAAAAATGTCCTGTCCCTTTCTGCACCACATCTGATCTAAAGTCATAGCCTTTGTCACAAACGTCGCTATACCTATAGAATATAGAGATACAAACGCCCGATATTAATTCCAGCTTACTGCATACTTCTTTCCTTAGTGTAAAAGGGCTTTTTCCATATAATTTTAAACATTCAAAAGAGCTGAAGCAATATCTTGCGCAATGAAAGGCCATGACATTAAAAAAACATTCTTTGAGGATATTTCCACAAAATAGGGCAATAAAAATTCTAGAAAAATATTTGTGCCAATCAAGGCGAAATGAGTTAAACGCTTTTAAAAAGCAAATTAAATCATAGATAGGTTCAAGAACAATTTTAACATTTGTGGCACAACGAACTGACCGAAGAAAAATTAGTGTTCATAAAGGAGAATGAGAATTATGAAAATGAAAATGAAAAGTGAAAATGAGTTATTTTTTTCACGGCCCCCTGAAAAACGGCCTTTGCCGACGGGGTTACCGTGAATAAAGAATGAAAAATGAAAAATGAAATGAATGAAAGAATATAACTCGTCAACATTTAAGTCTATATATAGTTTGGTTCTGGAAGTCCTCGAAAATATGATAAGTAGATATGCATAAGCATTCATCTGTGAAATATGAAACTCAATACACATTTATACATCATCTCTGTTGCTATCAGTAACAGCAAACACTGAAATGGTGGGTACGAAACACAGAATAAATTCAAATACAGGCACTAAGCAGGAACTAATAATTTCTTTTGTCTCGTTTTCTTCTGTTTGTTTTACTAAAAGATTATATCAGAAAAACTTTGCCATATTATATGATACATATCTAGAAATTTACTTTTAACACATCAGTTTGGAAAACAGTATTTATGACTTAAACTCTTAATTTGTTTAAAAATTATAAATGAAAAATGAAATATAAAATTAAGCATATTAATGTGAAGAGGCTGAGCTTTTCTGCTAAAATATCAACGATTGGATGTATACAATGAGCATCACAAACCATTTAAATGTGGCCTCGGCACCAGTAAGAGTCGCTTTGTTGGCATGGCAAGTCATGGCAAGGTTCTCTCCTTCATCCTTCCTTGATTCCATTTTAGAGTGATCCAGTATTCCGTTATGCTTAGTCACAATCTCGTTTGCATAATCATCAGCCTCCTTTGACAGCGTTTCGTTCAGCCGTAAACGGTCAGCGTAGTGAACACAGCGTATTTTGTTATGCCACATCAGGGCATTCTGCCTAAATGTTTCGATATCTGAAAGACAACTTAGTTTCTTATTGACTGGTGTATGTGTGCGTGTGTGTGTGTGTGTGTGTGTGTGTGTGTGTGTGTGTGTGTGTGTGTGTGTGTGTGTGTGTGTGTGTGTGTGTGTGTGTGTGTGTGTGTGTGTGTGTGTGGTGTGTGTGTGTATTTGTGTGTGTATGTGCCTGTGTGTCCGAAGCTAAAGGAAAATACAGTAAGAAAGAGAATGCACTATACTGAAAACATACATTTTCAACTGTACATATTCAACAACGGCTTGCTCACCAATATTCAAATAAAGCAGTGTGCTCAGAAAAGGAATTACGAACTACATTTATAAGTCTACCATTGAGAATGAGAGCAGTTGTATGTCTACGTCATACAAATACAATCAGTGATTAACTCAATGATCAATGATCAAATCAATCGCATTCAATGCAAATCTTTGTCTCCGTTCCTCTCTTTATAATTCCACCACTATTTCTCGATCAAATATTCTATTATATTTATCAAAAAGATTAAAAACAGTACGGTGGAAAGTCTACTCTAATGTCTGAACATCGCCTACGAATTTCGTGAAAGAATACTACATGTCATATAGTGAAATTAATTAAAAAATGAAATGAAATAGATTGATTTTTACCCTCTTTAGTAGTCCTTGGCACCGAGCTGGCGTCCTCTTCAAGATTTTTCTCTGTTAATAATTTCATGTCATCATCAAATATCTTGCCTTGAAATTTAACAAATTTCTTTTCCTTTCCATCCACCCGTTGATTCAAGCCATCGTCGAGCCCAGATCCATTCTTATATTCATTGTGGAACTTTGAAAGAATATCTCCACTAAATGAGGCATTTTTCAGAATTCCACTGTCTGCTTCGGCGCGTACTGGATCATTCTTAACAACTGTATTGCCGAAGTTATCAGCAGCATGTAAATTGATCTCTGTGGAGTGTTCATTGAGCATTGGTGCAATTT
The DNA here is from genome assembly GCA_964019165.1 of Mastigias papua. Taxonomy (NCBI): domain Eukaryota; kingdom Metazoa; phylum Cnidaria; class Scyphozoa; order Rhizostomeae; family Mastigiidae; genus Mastigias; species Mastigias papua. The sequence goes on from OZ025272.1 coordinate 1,632,277, forward strand.
TAAAGTCATTGGATTTTTCTAACCTCTCCACAAGATCCTGACCAGATATGTCCGACTGTTGCTTTATCTCTTCCTCGTTTGGTAACCCCGGGTTGTATGGTCCAGACCATGCAATAAGTCCAGACCGAAAGTCGTTCTGGTCTGGAATGATCTTCTGAAGCGAGTTTATGCCAGTCAAATCATCGCCTTTGAACATTTGGGCAACACTTTTGACTCCATATGTTGCCTGGCGGGTTAAATCTCCTAAATGCTTAGATTCATAATCAGTGACAGGCCCAGTCTCTTCCCCAGGAGTTAGAACGAGGTTATCACTTTTGTCAATAACAAAATGGCGCGTTCTGCTTGTATCGTAGGATTTCTCAAAGTCATAACGGTCACTGTTAACCGTAGGAACCCTGGATAGTACTTCTTTCTTTGTAGCAGCCACATCCATGACTTTCCCATCGTCATAACCATTCATTACAGACAAGGCGTCCTCAAACCCAGTCTGGAAACCAAGACGAGACTTTAGAGGTTTATTTTCGTTCACAAGACCTGAGACATGTTCTCCAGACTTATCTGAGCTGATAAAGCTGATCTCTTTCTCAGTGTTTCCTTTTTCATTCAATCTATCCTTATTAGGAACATAATCAGCCGACACCTGTCCTATCCTTCCCTCCATTTCTGATGCTAAATGGCCATTTTCTGCTTGTTGATGCGTAAACTTAGCAACAGGCTTCTCGTGTTTCAGGTTGCCTTGAGCACCCTCTAGTGCCTGCTGCTGGTGAACTTTTCTCAGTCGTTCCCTCTCTTTACTTGACTTATTGCTGGCGTTCACGTGTCTTTCATGACTTGCAATTTTACCCATTTTCTCTCCAAGTTCTTGTGAAAAGCCCTCATACATATTTTCCCCCTTGCCATTTTCAGGCGTATTATATCGATATTCATCCATGAGCAGTGATGGCATCTTATAATCTTCAGGACGCTTTTCAAACGATACATCCACTCTACCCTGATTCACAGATTTGATTAATCCCTCTTCAAAGCTTTGATCTGAGTTCTTGACTCCAACATCAGAGAGCGATTCTTCTATCTTCTCACCTTCTTCCCGAAGACTATTCAAGTCTATTTGTTTATCAAGTTCCACTCCGCGTTCGCTTTGTCCATCATTTAGTCCTACACCATTTAAATCTTGTACAGTTCCTATTCCAGCATAAGCTCTTGAAGAGTCGATAAGTCCCTTTGGTTCATCATAAAAATCACGAGCGTCTGTACTGCTTCCCATCGCAAGAGCAGCATTTATACCACTGAGAAAGCCATTATCCATTTTCATCGAATCACCCGGGTCGATTTTCACGTTCGTTTTTTGATGAATGTGCATTGGTGGCTGCTGTGAGCCAATATGCATTGGTCTTTTGCTTTGCATTTTGTATTCCTTATTTTCAGAATACTGAGTGTCACTGTGGAAATGATTTGCTTTGTTGTGCCCATTATACCTCCCCTCTTTACCATGATCCATATCTGGAACAATCTTTGAAGGTTCTCTTTGGGATTTTACTTTCGAAGGAAATATGTTTCCATTTTCATTTTTTTCGTGTTCTTTCAGCATGTTCTCAGGATTTTGGCTTGTTACAGAACTTACAGATTCTTCTTTCTTGGGTTTTTTATTAGCTTTCGACCATTCATCTAACAGCGGACTCCCTTGCTTTGATCCAACTTCGGGCTTTCCGGGGGTTGGTGCAAACTCCTTGTGCTTCATGCTGGTAAATCTATGGGCAACAGTCGGCTTGTTCAGGTTATGCGAAGGGCTAGTTGACGGTGTCGCTTTCTGTTTTTGATGAAACGATTTCATAGGTGGAAGCAACAGATGCTTGCTTTCATCAGGCATTCCAAGGCGTTGCTGGCTGCCAGTCGAGCCAAATCTCATCGAATTATCAAAATTCTTTGACTTTAGTTGCGATTGAAGTGGCCTGGTCTTCTGAGGATTCCCAAAGTAGAACTCATCGCCGGAATCTCTATTTGAATATCGCTCAGGACTCAACAACTCATGTCCTCTGTAACCATAGACATTTTCCTGACCATATTTGGCTGTTTGGTATGCAGCACCAGCTGAATGCATCGACTGGTAACCAAATTTTGGCTTAGATTTCATTACCTTAAGGCCATCTGTTGGGAACTGTTCAATATCTTTGTAATTATGCTTGCCCCTTCCAGCAGACGTATAAGCCTTTAAATATGAATGAGAAGGTGAATACCTGATATTGTCCATAAAATTTTCCTTAGTCTTTCCTGTTTTTATGTATTCACCACGGAAACCCGTACTACCGGTATTTTTCCATTCATTTCCAACACCAGCATACCACTGATTACCTTTCCCTGCGACTGCCTTTGCGTGCCTCGCTGACTCAACAGTGTTGGAACCTCCTGCATGTGCTTCCAAATAACCATGGTTTCTAGTGCTATGGTAACTGAAATGGCTCGGTCTTTTCGTAATATGCCTGTACCCATACGTCGGTGTGTGATGTGTACCACTTTTGTACTTCTGTGTTGATTTAGCATGTTTCCTTGGTGACATAGAGTAACTGGACATATGACGCACGGTTGGACGGGTATTTTGGTCTAGCCTGTTGCAAGAATGGAAACTTCCTCTGGCTACATTACTTCGGATTGTTGAAAGATCGTTGCCTGCTTTGAAATAACGCGCAACAACGTAAGAGCAAATTCGACCGTCCGTTTCTTTGCTGGCGGCCAGGCCAATACCCAAGGACTTCGTATCCTTCCATACAACCTGTGTAAAGTGCCCAGTACCGGACTGCTTCCCGTCTCTTGTAAAAATGTAGCCTGGATTACAAACTTCGTTATACCTAAGAAGAAAAGCCGGAGAGAGTCATTGAATGGTTTTATGAAGCTCTTCAAAATTTTGTAAACATACTAAACATTAACTATACTATCGGTTCAACTGGAATGAATCAAGAATAATAAAGACACAGTTAGGATCACAAATGAATATATATATATATATATATATATATATATATATATATATATATATATATATATATATATATATATATATATATATATATATATATATATATATATATATATATACAGGATTGTCGACAATTATCTCTTATCACCAAATTGAAGTTGATAAGCCTATCTTTCATACTTTTTATCGTAAAACTAAATCAGTTCTGTTCTAATCAAGACACCATTTCAATTAATGTATGTATTATTCTTTGTGGCTCACATACATTCATTCCCATCTTGCATACTATAACATTAGATAGGATCGCTGCTTTTTGTACTCGCTGAATAATCATATCAATGCTGCATTTCTGGGAAAGTAGCTTTTGTAAACTTCTTTCAAAGTTCTTTGGTATTGCTCCCATTGCACAGACAGGTGCTACTTAAATGTTATATGAATATGCGTCGTACAAACCTTGGATTTTACACACTAGATCTACATATATTTTATTTGCCTCTATGAATCGATATGCGTACAACATAAATGAAGCCAACCTAGATATATCGGGATAAAGAAAGTCTCTTAAACATACCATTTTTTCAGAACTTGACTTGCAGAAGGCATTCCTTCTCTATATGAGCACAATTTCTCGATGCTCTCCCCAGTTTCGGGACGATTTCTAGGAGAGGAGTGGGCAACACTGCCTTTACGTGCAAGCTCCTTCGCATACCTCTGACTATCTTTGCTTAGCTGTGAATCAAGGTGGAGGTATGGTGCATCGTGAATTCGCCTATATTTGTTGTGCTGCCTTGTCATATCCTTCTGGAACTGACGGATAGCTAAAACAGTAATTTTGGAAGATTGAAGCGTCATGCCTTCTAGAGTAACTTAAGGATGTTAAGGCAATTTACACTGAGATTCACACTCACTCATAATCACGCCACACTAAAACACGCAGACACAGAGAGACACACAGAGAGACACACGCAGACACACACACGGACACACGGACACACACCACACAAAAGCGCGCGCGCGCGTTTTATACATGCATTTATTGAATCGAAAACGCTTACCTTCTTCAGGAATGAAAATAAGCACATTGCCACTCCTATCATATCCAATGCTTTTGTCTCTCAGAAATGCGGGAGACTCTGTATGAGCTTCAACTCTTCTGTTGACCAAATCTTCATTGTCATAAAATTTGTGGAAACCAGAGAATCGATCATATCCAGACAGGAGGTTCAGCCCAACCACGTTGGATTCATCTTCTTTGCTGGAGGAGACATGTCTCAAAGGAAGACTTTCGCAGTTAGATTTGCAAACTGGCTTGCTGCTGGACGGTACGTTTTCAGTAATGCCATTCCCCTTTGCATCGCTATAAGAGCCATCCTTGCTAGGATCTTGGTTGTCTATATTAGAACCTTCATCCTGCTCTCTTCCATTCTTAGCAGTCTTATGGAAATTCTGACTATTGCTGACTGATAGACCATTTAATGCTTTCTCAGCAATATCAGCAAGAACTTCTTTAGAATGTCCATTACTAATTCTTTCTTGCTTTAGAATATTCTCAACAGAACTGAACAGTTTCTTGTCATTTATCATCTGAGCTGATTGCATTGATTTCGAATGCTTGCCTTCAACGTTCTGGTCGAGAGCAATTTTTCCCTCCAACCTATCAGCAGATTTCGCAAGATTCCAGTCTTCCTTGTGGGGCAACTTTTTATCAACTGAGCTCTCGTCTCCAGAATATGATGGTTTCACATTTTCATATACATTTTGGTTATCATTAGTGATAATATCCGATGAGTCATATTTGGCAAACAGCCTACTTCCACTGTTATGGTTAACACGAAAGATGTCACTCGTATCATCTGCAAACGATGATTTAGTTAAAGGTTTAAATGTTTTATTCTGACCTAAACCTTGCTGTACTGTATTTTGAGAGCTAAGTTGAGAATCCTGCTTCTGAATATCACCTTCTGTTGTTCCACGACTTTTCCATGTTTCTCCAATTCGTTTTTCAGGCAATCCTGAAATTTCATTTGTTTGACCGCTCTGCAGATCGTCTTCTTTAATTCCCTTGACATGTGGAGACAAAGCTTGCTTTTGCTCATCTGAATTTCCCTGTCTATAAACTGGCGAAGAAACAGCAGTCTTGTTTATGCCAATATCTCCCTCCTGTGCATTTCTGTGCTCTGCTGTGCCCAATGTGAATAAAACCCCTGTTGCAGTAACCTGGTCAGATGTAAATTTTCTGGAACTAGACGTTCGTTGCTTTACTGGCAAATCATACGGTCTTGTTGAAGGTTGCTGATATAATGGCTTATATAACGACTGTCTTTCAGGACTGGAGGCTGGTTGTGCAAATGATGTTTCTTGCCTATGATCACTTCCATCCAAACCAAGATCTCCGTTAACACCATTCTTCACATAAGCTTGCACATCTTCATCTTTCTTCGTGCTGGCTCTAACATTATCTGACATAAGATCTTCCGTGATATCGCTATCATCAGTGGTATTATCTCTGAACTTCATTCTTGGCACGTGCTTGATTTTCGAAACATCTTCAAACTCAGAATCTTCCTTGTAATGATTAAATGAAGATACAATATTTTCAATCTTGCCAGTACCGCCACCAGATTTCTTCTCACCATCCACAGAGTTTGTTGGTGTTATCTGTATCACAAAATGGTGGCTGTCCTTTCTGTTGATAACAGGAGAGAACGATTGCTCATTAGAGCTGTTATGAAAGCTCCCAACGCCATAAAACGGCGTTACTCGATTATACCCTGTACTGTTACTCCACCTTTCATTTACTAAATTTCCAAACTTGGATGCATGACCACTCTGATCATCTCTCTCGAGCTCTTTCGTCCCATACTCGGGGCCCCGCATATTATATGCGGAATAAAGAGAATCAGAATTCTTCGTGAAAGTGGTTGGAGATTCTCTATGAATCAGGTGATCATTTTCGCCTAAATCAGGAGTCCCCATAACAGGATTTGTTACTGATGGTTTCTCATATTTAATTTTGATAAATCCTGTACCAACATTAATTATTGTTGCGTTGTTAGCCTCGTCTTGATTCGTGATATTTCCATTTTGCCCCACTACCGCAGGTGAAATTGAATTATTTTTATCCGAATAAAAATTACTATCAGATTGGTTGGTAGTATATTCATAATAGCTATAATTTGAATGAGTTAAGTTAGCAGCATCAGATCTATTGCTGTTCTGCTCTATCGCTTTGTGCGTTTCGATTCTTTCCCATACATCTGCCTGCTTGTTTTCGCTTTCCATTTTACCTGTCGCATTTTGCATCTCATTTTCACTAGTTGTATTCATATTTCCATCAATACCTAATAACGCATTCAATGCTTCATCCTCCCTCAAGGTCTCTGTCTGATTGACATGTACAGTCTCATTTTCACTAGTGAAATTACCCTCAAGTAACATCCCCCTAGTTGAATGATTGTACAACTGATACTGCCCATTGTTAGAAATGCCATCAACTTCCAGATGAATATTTTCCTTGTGTGGATTATCCGCAAATGAGGTCTGATCCATTTGTCCTTTCCAGCCTCCGTAAGACCCATGACTCTGTTCTGTGAATTTCGCTATCCCATTCTCCGTTTCAACATTAGGTACATGAGAGCTAGAATTTGTACCATTATTGTGTATGAAAAATTCTGCTGTTTGCTCTTTCTCGACACTTTGCTTAAAGTTATTCTTTACTTTTCTATCATCCACTCCGTTGTTTATTGACAAACTTCCTTCCTTTTCTGCTAGATCGTTTGCTTTCTCCTTGTTGTCGAGTATTTTATGAAAGGTACTGACCTGTTTAGCTAATATATCGTCTAGATTTGAAAAATTATTGCTCTCTAGCTTTCCATGCATCTGTTTCTGCTTTTCGATCCTGTGGTCTAAAATCTCAGAGTTCATTGACTTCAGGAACTTTCTGTTATCACTCCTATCGCTCAAATCCTGATCTTTACCTTCCTTTGACGGCTGATGCATACTTGAATACATCGAAGACGAGATAGACTCAGAAGAACTTGCTTGATTTGCAATCATACCAACCTCATTTTCGTGTAGGTTCATATGGCGTCCTCTATTCGCCTGTAACCTCTCTAAGTCAGCTCCGGAATGGGATTTACCTTGATTCGTAGTTCCAGTTCTTTCAGGATAAAATTTATTGGCATTTACCTTGCCGCTATTAGACTCAAGAACATATTTCTGTCCTTTTGTTATCTGCCCCGCGTTCATTTGCGCCTCCTGTAAATAAGGTGTAAATCCAGAGCTCCTGTATTTTGTCTTCAAGTGTTCGTTAGATGAATGGAATTTCACAGACTGCTTTGGTTTCATACTAAAAGTTGAAGCGATTTTTCTTTGGGAACTTTTCTCATTACTCGTACTTAATTTTCCTGTATCAGAGTCAATTTTGGATTCACCATTATCATTTTTGCTTTCATCTCCTACCAAATTTGAAGTCCTTGAATGTGAAATCTTTTCAGCGATTTCCTTTTGATAATCTCCTTCATTTGAACCAAATCTAGAGCCCTTCGCTCTATTTTTTGTAAAACCTTTTTCTTTGAACGCCTCGGATTTTACTTTTCTATTTGAAAGCTTTAGAGTCGAATGATTTCCATGCATTTTTATTTCTTTCGCTTCACCTTTGCTTTTGAAACCTTCAGTTTTACTTACTGAATAATCATCTTCTTCCTCAGATGATCCAGGAGAATTTCGCGAGTGAGGCGATTGAGACGCATTCACATCTTCTTGACTGTCTTTAGTCTTATAATCCTTATCTTCATTGTCTTTATTTTCACTATCTTCATTGCCATTCTCTTCATTTTCACTATCTTTACTCTCACTATCTACACTTTCATGGTCTTTATTTTCATTATCTTCAGTATCATTGCTTTTATTTTCATTGTCTTTATTCCAATCATCTTTATTCTCTTTGTATTTCTTCTCATTGTCTCTATTTTCATTGTCTTTAACACTCTTCTCGTCATCATCGTCTTCTTTATCAACTCCAGTTCCTTTGTTCTCTTCGATCTCTTTGTTCTCTTGTTTTCCTTTGTTCCATTTGTTTTTCTTGTTTGAATATTTTTCTTTTGTCCCCTTGATTCCACTATAGTGATTTTTCCAACTGTTCTTTAGACTTTCATTGCTCTCTCTATCTAGTTTATTTACAATTTTCTTTTTTCTACCTTCTTTCTTCAGCTTGGTTTTGCTGCTAGGTTTAACTTTCTTATTTCTGTTGCTCGAATTGTCCTCTTCGTTCGATTGGTCAGTAAACCCATAATCATTTCTCTCCCTCGAGAATGCTGTTGTTGCTTCTCCATCTAGTTGCTTTGGTATGAAATAATCAAGATTATCATTTGTGTCTTTATCGTGCATCAACTTCTTTGCTATCTTCAAATATGTCACTGAATTGTCCCCATTCTTAGAGTTCATTCCTTTCCTGTCCTGAAACATATGCTGCGGCTCCATGTTAGCTGCTGTTTCAGTGAAAACAGTCGGTGCCTCTTCAAGCGAAGCATTCTGTGCCATGGCTCCTTTTCCAACATTTGGAAAAGTGCCGGACTGCTTCAGCATATCAAACGCAAAGTCATTTAACTTATAACCCACGGCCGGTTGTGCGTTGTGCATGCTGTTCTCCCCTACAAATTTCAGCGCATCTGCATTTACATTTCCTTCATGCTGCTTTCCATTTCTGTCTTCCTTGTCAAAAAATTCTTCATCACTGGTCGCAACGTGATCCGTTCTCCCCGAAAAGTTAACAACGGTTTTGAAGCCAGCTTGTTCAGGAAGATTTGTCTTACTAAGACCATCATCTCCTACTGTTATTTGAATCATGGAATTATTCCGAGTCTGTAATTGCTGTGGAAATGTTATATTTATAAGCATCGGGACTTTAGATGTCGGTGCTTTCGATGTTATTTTTATCCCATCTTTTAGATTCCCATCATTACTATGTTCTTGGTTTCTTTCTTGCGGTAAGCTTCCCTTCTGAGGCAAGCTTGCATTTGATTGGTCCTTTTGGTGTGAGTTCGCAGTAGCAAACTCTTCATCTGTAATCATTTTAATATTGTTGCTTGGCGACTTCAATAGCCCGTGACCGGCGTCAGATGTTGCAATTGTTGCACTTTGTGCATTAGCTTGCGATTTCTCTCCTGCTGTTGCCGGAGGCTTCTGAACTTGTTCGGTCATCTTCTCCTGCTCCTTTTTTCCCCGGATTTTAGTGCTACCCTGGGCCGCATGATCCATATCATCTTCAAGTTTGGGCCACTTATCTTCTACCTTCTTTATTTCCGGTTGAACAGGCGTCTTTCTACCTTTCTCTTCTCCCTCCTTCACATCTCCAAGCTTTTCATCTTTCAATTTCCCTCCTGCCACTCCTGAAATGGTTGGTTTGTCGTCTCCCTGGCCACTGAACTTTAGCTTATCCGTCTGGGCGACCTTTGGAGCTAAAAAGGCAACAGAAAAGCAGCAAATATTAAACAATATTTATAAATGAATTCCCAATTCTCAAAGCATCGCAAAAATGGGATCAATTACAATCTACTTTCCATATTTCATACAAGACCTACTCATTAAACTTGAGATTGCAGTTTGGAAAATTATCACTGATGAAGCAATTATGCGCTGTATAAATTTTATCTGCTTGGTTTTGAAACACTCTATCCATAACATGTATACGTCGAGGAATCCCTGAGAACTCTCATTGACAACAAGGGAACTTAAATCGATTTAAATCTTTAGGACAATATTCCTCAAGTATGGAGCAAGATAGATGTTGGGCTTAAAAAAATCTGCTTAAAGGAATTAAAATGAAATGAAATGAAAATGAAAGCAAGCCAACAGTTTAGTCTCAAACTACATTCTCCCAGTAGTGTAATGCTGATATGTTAACAAGCGGGCTCAAAACAGAATTTTGTTTAGAAGCTCTTTAGGCTTCCGCAAAATTAACCCAATTCATTTTTCAATATTCTACTAAACTTGAACTGAACAGTGCTGAATTAGGAATTCATTTTTACAGTAGTTGGAACAAAATATTTAAAAAAGTTTGTAAATCTCGAACAAAGTAAGAACAGAAAACACATTTCAAAGAAATTGAGATTAAAAGAAGGCTGAGCCTCCCTGAAAGTTCCAATAAATGTAACCAGGTGGGCTGCACCCTCTGAGCCACCCCCAGGACTGCAACTCAGATTGCTCCTTCGCAGGTAGTAAATACAAAATATGATCTATAAGGCCAAGTCTGTATAAGACCATGGGCAATGCCCCATCCTGAATTTGCTTTCTAACATCACATAAAATCAGATTCTAATGACACGCCAGGAAACTTCTGAATTATCCGAATCGATCATTTAGCGCCAGCTGACAACTGGAAAAGCCACTTGCCAAGCTAAGGAATCTCTCCATGGTACAAAGCAAATGCTTTAAAAGCAAGCGAGTAGAAACATTCTGAAAGTTTCTCGGTTGACAATTCTCAGAGCACATACAGTTTCAGCATAGTGATTCAAATGAATCTGGCAAAACCTATACTCAGCTTTGGATTGAAATGCACCAGTCTCTAAACGCAAAATGCATGGTACTGTTTTGCAACAAAGATTAATTCCACGAATTAGCTACATGAAAACAAACCGATTCGCTAGGTAGCATTGAAAAAATTATTTTCAAATTCAGTAAAACATGGCGATTACTACCTTCTGCATGGATGATATTTCCTTTTACTACGCAAGATGATCCGCATATGCCATTTCTAGAAAAGGTTCCTTTAGGGACATTCTCTACAAAACTGTTCTTGTCTCCCTCCGGTGAATATCTAGCCACAATATATGTACACAAGTTCCCATCACGATTTGAAACTGCTTTGCCCATTCCAAGGAATGCTGTTGATTTCCATACCACTTGAGCAAAAGGCTCCACACCTTTTTTGTAACCATTGAAGTCAAATTCATTCTGGCAAGCTTTACTGTACCTTTCGAAAGACAGAAATCTCCATTGTAAGACCCTGCCCTTAAGCCTAGTGCACACAGCAAAATTTTTGTCGCTTGCAAAAAAATTTTTGTCGTCAGCGACAAAACATGTTCCCCGCAGAAAACAAGATGTATGTTGAAAACTTCAACTATTGCATCCTCCGTGTTCTTTTGGCAGAAAATAAACTGAAGTACGTGCTCCGACAAGTTATTGTGATTGGTTGAAGCATTCTAATTTTGTCTTAAGTCCTCGCACACAACAAGATGTTGGTCTTTTGTCCTCAGCGACAAAGACAAATATCAAACAAGTTTGATATATCAAAGATCGTCGTCAGCGACAAAAATCTATGGTCTGTGTTCCCCGCACACAGCAGGATTTCGTCACCAGCAACAAGAATCTTTGTCATGAGTGACAAAAATCTGCTGTGTGCACTAGGGTCTATAGAACTAGCATTTCCATATAAGTGAATAGAGAGGTTTCAGATATATTGCTCCAAAGCTCAGGAGTGAAACAGCACTGATTCTATAGATGTCACACAACAATATATAACTTTGTTGTTCACAGTCCGTATCTTTTCCGGAAAAAGTTCTCATAACATTGGACTCAACAGACAACTTCACATATGGCAATGACAATTATTTATGACAAAAATGGTTTCGAAAGATCAGAAGAAAGTGAGAAGAGTTGGTACTCCAATTCATTGTTTTCAACATAAATTGAACTTTTGAGCCATCTGTGTCTACATAGTGGGCTTATTGTTTCTGAATGCATGCCTTCCTTTCAATCTCTGATTTGACACACTACATAAATGAAAATTTATTAGCTGTTGAAAGCATCAAACTCTGCTGGAATGAAATAAACTGAAATTAACGGAAGGCAGATGTGCTCGCTAAAGAAATTAACACATAGATACCACTGTGATATTGCTTCTTTTGCACGCAGCTCAGATCCAGCCGATGTGCATCCGACGGCAATATTCTCGCCTTGACCTGGTCGGTCTTTTCTCAATGAATGCACTGAAGAAGCAGCTTTTGCTAGATGCTCGGCATAATCTTGGGCATCTTTACTGAGCCTCTCATTCATTTCGATGTCAGGTACACCGTGGATTTTCCTGAACAAATTGTGAATATTCAGCGCATTTTTGTAGAATGTATTCTGGTCTGAAATTGTACACAAAATGTATCAGTAGCAGCATGGATGCCGCAGGCAGAAGTATGACAAAAAGATAGTCAATGCCAAACGCAATTTAGAAACCAAAATAGAACGTAATATGCGTAGCCGTAAGCCATTGTGGTGCCTTGAGTTGTGTAGACGTACATAACTGGATAAAGGGGTTCATGAGATGATTTAAATAATAGACCTACTGTAAAGATAGATTCTTGCTAATATGACAAGAACTTCTAAGGACCAAATTCATTGCATTTACAGGCCTAAATCAGACAGAAGGAATTCACACACACACACACACACACACACACACACACACACACACACACACACACACACACACACACACACACACACACACACACACACACACACACACACACGCACGCACGCACGCACGCACGCACGCACATACACAAACAAACACACACACACACAAACACACACACAAACAAACACACACACAAACACACACACACACACAAACACACACACACTCACACACACACACACACACACACACACACACATACACACACACACACACACACACACACACACACACACACACACACACACACACACACACACCTGATTCATAAGGTCAATTTGTGCTCCGAGAAAACATATTTAAATGTTTTGAAGTTGAAAATCATATTTTAGTTTTCTTACTAAGAATGGCTCGGTGAATGCCCATATGGTTCAGCACCTCAAACAAGGTTCAGAACCAATGTAACTAGAGTTTTTCAGTTAAGACTGGATCCCATAAGATCGTAAGACTCTTACTAAGAGCGTCGGCGACAGTCTACGATGATCTCCCAACTTTAATGGGGACAAATTCTTGCTATCCTTACAAATAAGCCGACTGTAAATCGCAAGGGTCGGTAGGGTTGGTTAAAGTTCAACTTTCTCGACTCTTTCAGCGCTCCGATTACAGAAAAGTGAATAGAAAGAGAGGTCACCGATCCATAGATATTAAAAAGTGGTCACATGGATGTAAAGAACCGATCATCATGAAGGCATTTTGCGTAGCCCGTTACCAATGGGAACACTTTGATCTCTATGGAAGATGGAAGAAGAGGTGTGCGTCACTTTCCAGGGACTTAACGATCTTATGGGAACCAGCCTTTAATAGATTGAATGACAATTTGTGAATAGTACTTTTCGCGATAGGTTGACACAATCTTTTCAGAAATACACGAATATTGTTCGCCTCTAAAGACATTTACAGCTGCATGGTAATATGATACAATACACAGGTGAAACACTAATAGTAGCCAAGTGATTTTGCTAACTTAAAATGCAAACATGTTTGAAGATAATACATGCACATGAAGATTAGCAGATAACCGAGTGTTAATATTTTTATCGATCAATATCTTCCTCAGAAAGAAAATGATACCGGAAGGAGGCTGCTTCATTGCAGCCTACAGAACTTATAGAGATTGTTAATCAAAGACGCAAACAATTGGTGATTATACAAGATTATAGTTTCAGGCAAAGTTTCGAGAAAACCGAACATCATATTACTAAATCTAGCAAAAAGCTAATCTTCTCTAATTTTGCAGCTTTAAACAAACTCGAGTCTACACCATCTGGAAATGTGACTGTGGCACACGTGTAGAGGCTAGAAATGAAAACTACCTTTGTCTTCAAATGGAGAACTCTGTGTGTGTGTGTGTGTGTGTGTGTGTGTGTGTGTGTGTGTGTGTGTGTGTGTGTGTGTGTGTGTGTTCATATCTGTATTTTGGTATTTTGTATCATAAAAAATGCAACGTGAATCAAAGCCTTGTTTGAAGAAGACACTTGAGCTCAAAAATCAAATGTAGAAATTAAGTAGCTCTTGTGAAGAATATGAATATCTGGTTAGCAAATAGAATCTCTACATAAAATCTCAGAAAAGCCAAAGGGATGGGGCTTGTCATCTACATATGTCCTACAGTAAAAGTTAAACTTGGAAATGACATAAGAAATTAAGATCATTACCTTCTGGCGAGCAAACAGCACTTCTTTTCTTTTTGCAATTGGCAAAAATCGATTTCGCACTCGGCTGACATTCCTGCTTCTTCCCGGCAGTTTGCTTTTGTCCTTCGGCTTGCTTTCTGCCTACATCATTCTTTTCTTCTTCGTCGTCTTTCGCGAATTCATCGCTCAAGAGCTTCAATTCCTTATTAAAGTCTTTATCATTGTCACTGTTAAGAACTTTGTCGATTAGCAGGGTATTGATTGCATTGCTCAGCTCTCCCATTCCATGAGAAAAACCCTCGCTGCTAAAAAGTTTCTTACTAGCTGATGGGTCGGCGATTTTAACTGTATTTGAGTCACTTTCATCCAATGGATCTTGGGGAGTGTCATATACTAAAAGATTTTCCTGAGTTCTAGGTGAACGACTTGGATACGGAAGTCCATCGCTGTACGCGATTTTATAATCTGGAGCGGCAATCGTAGGCTGTTGTGTTTCGCCCAGTGGTGACGCTTAAAAGAAAAATATCTTCCGATTAAAAATTTGAACAATGTAAGCACAGGAATAAAAGGTATGCCTTTTAAAACAAAATGCAATTCTGCATTTTCATGCATACGTATATATATATATATATATATATATATATATATATATATATATATATATATATATATATATATATATATATATATATATATATATATATATATATATTCAAAAACAGTCATTTATCAAATCACTCCTTTTTCCGTGACATCATTGAATTCGGAAGTGAATCTATAGATCCGTTTCTTTGCTCATTGATATTGCTACACTTCGATGGAAAATATCTTCAACTGTCGACTTTGCAACCATTTTTGAATTTAAAATAATTGTTATCAGGGCTCAGTACTGTTTTTTGCTTTTTCTTTATATAGTTTCAAAGCTAACATCCAATAGCTAGATGCTTTTGATTGTGCCCCTCATAGTGAGAAAAGACTAAAGGTCATTGCGTTCCCACTATGAGAGACACTCACAGCAGACTAGTAAGTACAAAATAAGTAGGGTCCACCAGAGCAAAACAGGCAACATGGAAAAGCGGGCAAAACGACCACTATCCACAATTATTGGCCCGTGGCCTCTCTTCCATGCTTAATTTGTGAATATTTTGTAGAGAAGACAAGGACTGGAGAGGACCCCACACCATGGCATAGCAAACTGTATGGTGCCACATTTCAGTTTCATAGTACTGAAAAATAAAACATGGAATAGTCAAGGAAAGAGTATGAAGTGTGCACGGAAATCTTCCTTTCCACCCACATTCAAAGTTATGTGCAAAAACTCAAAATGTTTTAGTTTACAAACTTAGTTTAGCATTTGGCATTAGTCCGTAAGCTTACCATTTTCGTCAATCTCGGATGCAGGCATAAAAATGCTTTGTTGGCCACCAGCTTCGCTTCTAACACTAGGATCCTCTTGATTGGCCATTTGATTGCCAAGTGAGCCAGTATCCAATAGGTACTCTTCGCGTGAATCAACAAGATTTTCTCTGTTGAATCCTGAGATGACATCCCTTCTTGATGACGTAGGTTTACTGCCAACATTACTTTGTTCTGGTTGTGAGTTTGCTGCCCTCAACAGTTGCAATCCTGGGTGAGAATTAGCAATTAGAAAGACGACAGACGCAAATGAGATGTTGTAAAAGAAATAGTAGGCCTTTGTATGGTAGAAAGGAAAATATACTGATTTAATATTGTCTTATTATGAAGGCGACCCTTGAAAATGAGAATGGATAGCATAACTTGATAAACAATATATTTAGACTTCTAAGTGTCTTGCCTGCAAAATACACTGTAACGATAAAAAATGACACGTGAATGATTGCTCATCTGCAAATGTATAGCATGTCAAGTAACAACCTACTTACACAACGAAACTAAGATTTACTACAAGTAATTCAATCTCTGTTTACTCAGCGCTCGCCAAAAAAGAAAGTTAATGGTCAGGGCAGTGGTTGTTTTCACATCAAAACTTTGTCATTAGTTCTTATAGCTTTTGGGGCTTGCCATGACAAAGCAAACAAATTTCGTATTATTGTGGGATCTGGTAAGAGCACCGCCCTCTTACAAGTTAGCTAGCAATGAAAAAACTCTGAACGCACAGGAGCACCCAAACGCTATGAAAATCTACTTTATCGATAATATGAGCAATCAAGAATAATATCAAAACTCAGTTGCGTTGTTGTTTCTTTTGGCTATAAAGTTGGCGGTTCAAATCCCTACCCCAAAGAGTATGATCCATCATGGCAGGGAAGAGGTTTCATAAAACAATCCTTTGATTTTTCTCGTTTGCGTACTTAAAAGCTTGTTTTACCAAGTTGACGAATCGTGATACACCATGGGTTTCCTACAAAATTCAACTGAAAGAACCCTCTAAGAGAACAGTTGGCCTACGTTTTTGGAACTTTGCAGCTCATTTCATATTGAAGTTTCCCTGTATGCACCTGTAATTACTGGTGTCTTTATTCCGAATCATTATCACTTAAGCAGAAATAAAACTAATGATAGTACCCAAACAAATAAAATTCCTCAGCGAGAAGGAAAATAGTACTGCAGCTCCTCTGCTTTAGGCACTAAGATGTAATGGGTGGTTTATTTCCGAGCTGTGACACATTGCAAAAAATCTGGGTAAAATATGAAGCTTGAAACAAACCTTGAAAGAGCATTAGTAAGATAGCAATTGAAAAAATGTGCTTCCATGGGTGATAATTCTGGCAGCTCATAATGTTTCATCGCTCTGTAATCTGTACAAGTATAAGGAGTATGATTGGTTACGGAAAAAGGGCATGAAAATACATAAAATACATTATTTCTAGAGATCTAAGATAATATATTATATCTGGGTAAAGGGATAAGCCAGGCGGAAGAGTCTAGCAGACGATGTATGGACTGAAGGCCAGATTTTAATGAGCCTAATTAGGAGGAATTAAATCTCTACGGCATATCACAAAATTCACAATTTGGTAAATCTGTTGACGTCTTCTACTTGCATCTGATGAAAACTGCTCGTTAGCATGCTAATGTCATTACAACGAACACGTATAATTATGTTTTAATGCACATTGCAGAAGCATGATCGTATATGTACTGGCTCTGGGATTTATCTAGGTTTACCAGGTTACGTCCAATAACATAGCGCAAGAAATGAGCAGATTTTGTTATTCCATCTCATCTTAAGGCTTGCTGCAATAACATTCTATCTTTCATTAATCTAGTAATACCTCCAACGATCTCGCTCTGACAATTCATCAGTCTCACTGCCAAATACAACTTGTGTGTTGTGCATACTTATATCGAATGAAATTCATAGTGAACAAACAGTACACCTACATCTACCAAACCCTGTCTGCTTTCTATTTAGAAGTTTCTGACACCGACTGAGCTCTGCGGAGCACATTCGTTCATTTCAATAGATTGCTAATGCCGTTACGGCGGAGAGCTGCTCGATTGACTAACCATTTAAGAACTTTTGCGATACTCTCGCACGTGCGTTCACCATACATATGACACAAAACATCCTTCTATTTCCATTCGAGCAATCCGGGTCCTTTTAGATTCCAAAATAATTCTAAATAACATAAAAATTGAAAGGCAGCCCCGAAAAAAGGAACAGTGTTTTCCATCATTCGGGTAGTTCGGACAACAGTACACTAATACTCCTGAAGGAAGGAGGTGGGAACTACCCACGGACAATCATAGCAGACCACAGCAAGCGCGCAGTAACAGCAATAAAAGAAACTGCAAACGAGTAGATATGGCCTAAGATAAGATATCATTGAGTAACTGGTATTTAACTTACCAATAGCATGCCTCTGGAATGCAGTCGTTGCATAAGCGATATTGATCCGATCGATATTACCAGCGTATTTTGTCTTGGAATGGCTAGGAAATTTGCCTTGCAATCCGTTCTAAATAGATAATACTAAGTTACAGTAATTTTTGAACCACTTAACAATTAAGATTCATAATATCCAAGTTTTCTACGATCCACGAAACTCTGGTATGATTCACATAAGTAAACAATTGAAGGCAGGTCAACCGTGTCACTTTGGTAAACACATGAGCGACCAGTTTGTCTGCCGGGTTGCTGGGATAGAGTTGAGCAACATAAACCTAGCTGAGAGATGTTTTCAAATGCCATCTATGTTCACATTTGCTCAAATGTACAGCCGGAATAATCTCTAACTATATCTTCATTACATCTATACTCCATGAAAATATTCATAAAATTTAAATGGAATCCAGTTATGGAATAACTGCTCCAGAACCAATACATTAGTGTCTTAACGTTCCGAAATATCAAAAATTGAATATAATAAAGATGCGTAAAAGATGTGCTCACTATTAAAGGTTATGCAAGTAAAGAGCGATGGTTTTTTCATATCATCTGGGCATTGGTAATTCAAATACCACTGATAAAACCAAATTAACTTAAAATAAGATAGTCTCAACTGAAAAAGATGTACTGTTGTGTTATGCAGTCTTCGAAGCTTGGCAAAGAATCATGGAGTTATACTATGTGTATGGATACGACGGCTAGGGAAATTTCCATTAACATTGCTCGCAAGGTTAGAATCAAAGAGGAAACTAGCCGCTACGAGGTCTGACCAATTTACAAGTTGTTCGCCATGTAACCACGTGAATAGGTCTGTAAGATAGGTAACGATAACCAAATGAATGTATCAATAGCAGCAACTATATATATAAACATTTATTCAAATATATATATATATAAATATATGTATATATATATATACATATATATATATATATATATATATATATATATATATATATATATATATATATATATATATATATATATATATATATATATATATATATATATATATATATATATATATATATATATATATATTTATATGTACACATATATACATATGTATATGCACACACGCGAACATATTTGTACAAAGTTTTTCGGTAAGGGTGATAAGTTAGTTGGTGTAAACTTCCTAGTTGCCAGTCACGTATGGTTTAAATTTTTAGAAAGTCAAGCTACGTATCGAGCGCTACTGGCTTCACACCCATCAAAAAAATCCCTTATCAGTAAGAACGTATGGCAAATTTGTCCTCTTCCTCTGAAAAGGATAACCCTATTCGTGTATTGACATAACAGTTCTTATCAAATGAAAAGGCCCGTGCAAAGGTCCCTTAACAGTTCAATATAGAAAAATCTTCTTGGATGTCTAGAAGGTACGGTTTGAGGCCCTTGCTTTGATCAATTTTCATCCTAGTTCTCTTGAAGTAATAAAATGTGAATAGCTTCTAAGTCGTCGTGAAAACTGCCAGTTGGCAATAACTTTGCAAAATGTCATGGATCATCGTCAAAAAGCACAATCAACAGATTGGAGCTGGTTGTTTGTATGATCAGCATAACTTCTAATTTCCCACCGAATGCCAAGACGGACTTAAAAGACGACTGAAAGTATAGAATCTCAGGCAAATTAATTCAAAGGCAAGCTCAGATAAACAAGATAATTAAAAGAAGACATTACTACGGGAGTCTGGAAGAGGAAGGGGCATGTAAATTGAAAAATGTCTCCTAAAGTTTAGTTGCTCTCTCATTATTTCCATAAAATTAGGTCAGAACAAGCCTAAAAATGAAGAATGAAAAATTTTCTGAAACTTCCTAAATTTACTTTGATCATGGATTCATCATAGCTAGAAATTTCAGTCTCAGTTAGAAAATCCGGAGAGACAGACGGAATTGAGAGCGTCGCATTCTCAGGTGTCATAGGAACAAACCTACGGAAAGAAGAATCAACCTTTAGGTATTTCCAGATATCTTTATGCTCGAAAACAAAATGAGAAAGATGGGTAATTACATAAGATGTGTTTACAAAATGGCGAAGTTGATGTCAACAGGCAAGAAGTCGGAAAATCCAAAGAAGTCACTGCGCGATATTTAACTAGGTGACAAACTCTCACGATTGGCATTCAAACGCTCAGCTATTCCTAAGAAGCGCAAAAAAGCAATTAATTTCTCAACGGGTTTTATTACCAACTAACTAATCTTTATGAGACGAACCTCTATTCATTTCACTGTAAACATACAGAGTATTATCCAAAGACGACACCCAAAATTAAATCGTCTACGTAAAATCTTTCCGACTGAAAATGGGCTTATACCATTAATCTATTTCAAACAATATCTGTTGCAGAACTCAAAAGGACCAGACATAATTATGACACTATCAATCTTTCTATTAAAACGTAATCACATTTGTTTTACTTTCCCTTTCCATCCTGTCAAGGCTGATCGAAAGCGCGCGGCTATTGAATAATCAATAATCGAAAGCAAAACGGGTAGGGTCATAATGAAACTGTTATAATCTAGAGGATTGTGGACAATTAAGGCTTCTAGATATCAGGTAGCTTAGTAGATAAAAGGCAATCTATAACCTGCTGAATTTTGTGTGATGCAGACATTTACTCGGATAAAATGCCCCAAAGTTTCAGGCTACAGTCCAAATATTGCAGCAACCGGCTTCGAATTAGTCAGTTGACAATATATTAAATTTGCCTTCAAATTCAATAAATTCTTCCTGAATGTCACAAATATGTACTTTTTACAGCATAAAGTCAATATTTGATCAGGCCGTACACTATATAACGCTAAGAAAGGCCTAGAAAGACAATCAATAGCGAGGTATTCACTTGTGAGGCTGGGCGTAATTTGCTCGTTAGCTTCTTAATTTATTTTCATGAGAGGTCTCCAAAGCAGCTGCCGTCGTGTCAATATAACGGGTGCCTAAATGAAACCTAGCATTAAAGGAGAGTAGTCTTTCTGAATGCTGCGTGTTGACTGCTTTCACCTTGGGCGATTGTATTGAATATAAGTTTCACTTGTAAAGGGCTACCTCTGTTAGGAAAGAAGGTGTCAAGGAAGAAGAGCCGGTTTAGGGAATTCATGCAGGTTGAACTGAAAGCAGATGCGTCAAGAGAATTGAAACGGAACCCAAGAACAAACGAATAGAGGTACTCATAAAAACCATTTGTATTTTTAAACTAAAAGTCATATGGTAACCATCATGTGGTAACCGTCAAGCGGTGACCGTCATATGGGAGCCATCATATGGTAACCGTCAAGCGGTAACCGTCATATGGGAGTCGTCATGTGGCAATCGTCATATGGTTACCGTTATGTAGTAATCGTAATGTGGCTGTTCGTATCTAAAGGCAGAATCATAATTTTAGACGACCGTAAGATGGTCTGAAAAGTAAAGATATTCAGTTTACTTTGTTCCATCGTTTGTTTGAATCACTGGGAACGATATCCATAGCTGAACACATTCAAGTGCTTTACACAAAAAGGCAGAAAATTACAACTAAATATATGAACAAAAACATAAAAACACGATGGCTATCAAGATAAGGGATAAAAATGAAAGTAATTATATATGACAAAATTTACAAATTGCCAAAGGATTCAGAACTTAATATATATTGTGGATTATACTCAAACATTTCTTGATATTTATGAATTTAGTCTCTTTATTTCCATCATGTGTGCTCTACTAGTCTCTGTATGTTATAAAATCTTTTTGTGTTATAATGAAGCCAGAATATTGGTATTCAGTATGTAAGAATTTACACTCCGTCGAAGGGTCGCATCCAGTAAAATCAATGAAAACACAATTCTCATGAAAATAAAAAAAACACATCTTGATACAAAAAGATATCATAATTGACTTCTGCGGGATAATGAAAATAATTTGGTATCAAGAAAAGGGCTGCAAGCGAATATGAATTGGTTTAAAGATAAAGTCCATTATACTATCACCAAATTAAAAGAACAAAAGGAAAATAAGCTTGAGCTATAAATAAAAGGATAAATAATTGAAATCGAATATATCATAATAATAACTGCATGTTATGTGGTGTACAGCATTTTTATAAGTTCTGCTTTGTTGGTTTGTCGATGGATGCGATCGAGAAAGACCTGTGAGAACTTATAAGCATTGTTGATGTGTCCACTTATAGCAAGTTATAATGGACAGAAATGTCTAGAAGAAGGGAGAAAGTGGCTAAGAGACGGTAGGTGAGACGGATCACAATATCCACATGGAAGCGCTAAAGGTAAGAGCAGTCAAACTGAAAGAAAGTTCAGACCGGTTTGAAACTCACGCCGCCCCGAGTTTCATTTCGGCTGTTCAAACCGGTTTGAAATTTCAAGTCGGCTTGAAAGTGTTATGTGAACGCGACTTTTCAAACAGGGGCGAACTGAACAAGCAAAATGAGAGCTAAACTGCATCCTGGGATAGAATTATGAAAGCAGAATAATTTCTAAAAACACAGGAGTGTTGTTGCTTCCGCTTAATGTGAATTCAAGCCGGTTTGAAATATCCATGTGAATGCAAAGGAAAATATCCCATCCGAAATGAACTCAGGGCCTGCATGAATTTCAAACCGGTCTGAAATTTATCATGTGAAGGCCCTCTGAGTCACTGATCTCTCGTCATAGCAAAAAAACACAAAACAAAGGCAATATCAATAAATCTCTGAACATCAGAATATTTTCCAAAGACAATACAAAATAAATTTTCAACAAGACTGGGATCTTTGTGCAAAAGAGCTGGTATCTTGAATAATTAACAGGCAGATATCAAAAGGCTGGTGTCGGTCTAACTATTCACTCTATAACAGCCCCACTGCTTATATCTATACAATTAGAGTCTACCACTAGTGGCACAAATTATATTGTCTACCGTAGTGTATGTAAACCCAGCCACTTTCAAGTAGATAAAGCCATTTGACTTGTCGGCTCTGTAAGTCCAGCCATTTATCATCATACTAGGAAACCCGAAATTGAAAAGCTATTTCTTTCAGGATCAAATATCTAAGCTGCATATGATAACTGACGGACGTTAGAGTGCTATGGAAAGTGCTTTTAGATCCACATATCAACTGGAACAAGAAAAGCAATTGTTGTAACATGTGTTTATACGACAAGTTTCATGTAACCGATACTCGTTACTCGGCAACACTTTTTCGTTTACTGTTTGTGCACGTGGAATACCCGCTCTTATTCATAGAGACCAGCGTAGAGATACAAGCTCTGAATACAAGAGTTATAAGATTCTTCCTCCTACAAGTTGACAATGAAGGGGAATTCGTAATATTGGTAAGTATGATTTGATACAGTTACGAAAGACAACGTACCTTTAAGCATAACACTAAGGGTTCCCAAAAGATTGGGCCACGAAGCGGCCCCAAGGAAACTTCATGAAAGAGCGGGTTTTTGAATGAAAGGATATTTTTAGCATTCATTTTACAGCGTCGTTAAACTGAGTGCAAGAATTAAATTTTATCTTTGAGTAGTCACAAAATGATGATGCAAAATACAGCTTGTTATATGCTATGCTGCAATTTGAGACCAAATAAAGTTTGATATAGAATATGTTCCTGTACTTTATCTCCTTCAGTTTTTCGAAAAAAACCGTCAGTGATCACCTAGGTTCTAAAATGACTCAAATATACCTTAGTATAGGGACCCTCAACTATCAAGTTCATTAAGGAAACCACACAGCTCAGTTACGCTACTAATTTGATATAGTGATTTTTGAGCTAAATTCTGTACAAGGAGGCTCTTGCAATGTCGAAAGGGCGTTGACGAGATCACACCCTTCAAAGTTTTCGATAACTTTTAAAATCACCAATACCTTATTACAAATTGGTGCGACAATGACGTTTCCTAGTAATAGTGGAAAGATCAGCTTGTCCTCTCATCTTATTAGGACTCTATGTTACTTATAATCCTCCTTCATTTATTAACCTTACTCAGAAAAAAGAGAAGGTGGCCTGGCCCCTCTTCTAAATTTTGAAGAGAGACTCAACTCATCCTGTGTCCCTGCCTTTGTGGTCCTCATTTCATATGACTATTAAGGAGGCTGTTTAAATAACAGGGTTTGTGGGAACTAGAGTGTTATGAAGATACAAGTTATCGATTTCAGTAATGATTAAAGCTGAAGGAAAAACCTACATTTCTCATTCCATTAAATTGGTCAAAAATTTATCTTTATAGTGGCTACTATACTACAGACAGCATTCTGGACCAACCATGTTACAATGGTGACCCCCGGGCCAAATGCGTCCGGGACGCCATTTTCAAGTGGCCCACAAGAGCCCTCTTCGTTCCATTTGATTTGTACTTTTGAGTATTGATTGTCATGAAGCTGAAGAGCTAAAAACGACAATTATGTTGGAGCCAGAGTTTGGGTTGACACGAAGGTGCTGGCTGCTGCAAATTTGAGGCCCGGCTTAAATTGAGTTTGAACTGTGGTTGATCCGAGTGAACACCCAACTGAATAAACAGTCGTATTTTTTCTTATGAGTCTTTGACCATTTTTTAATGATTAATTCAACTTTAGGTCAATGGTACTATGTTTTGTAAATACTCGAACGAGCCTCAAAAACCAATGTTTCCAAGCTGGAACAAGATAAGAGGCAATTTTCTCGGAGATCTATGGGATAATGAGGATGTTCACGATGGACACACTATACTGTATGCAATTCAGATTTCAACAAGTAAGATGCAGACGGTTTCTTGAAAAAGGGAACACATGAATCAGTCATTATTGAAGCAAACAAATTTTGAAACGGATAACACACACATTTCTCTTCTATAAGATACCATTCTAAATGGGAACTACAGTAGAAGGCCAGAAAATTAAGGAACTATTACTGATAAAGACAAACAATATTTGCATCATTGCAAACAGTCGAGAATTGGGAAAGCATTCCCACTTACTGCATTTGAATCTCTATGACATGTGCCTAATCCATGTATTAGTGTCTCACATTTTGGGGTTTGCGTTGAAACTTTGACTACATATAGTATTCTGCCTTTCAACTCAATACTTTTAGTAGTACGATATGTGCTTTTACAATTGAAAAATCCAACGCGCCCCCGCAATAACTATCCGCTTTCTAGGAATTTCGAACTCCTGTTGTCTAGGCTACTGGATGACAATTAAGTAGAAACCAAAGAGTTTTATCCGACTATTTGTTCCATCAGCATAAGTAGGCCATTTTGAAAAACCTCTAGGGCCCTCTAATAATGAGACTGCCCTAGGAAACAGCTGCAGAGCAAGGAGGCCGTGAGTAAAGACTTTGAAATCACTGGTAGCGCTTTCAATATTCTCCCTAGATATTTCCTTAACTGAATGCAATACAGAACTCCGACTGTGCAACAACTCAAAATCACTAAATAGACGAATGTTATTCAGCATAATACAAAGAAGTTTGACTCTGCAAAATACCTGAAATGGCTGGACACAATACCAGATCATAAAGATACTTCTCCAACCGAGAAAACAGGGCTAAAATCAGCAAATTTTAGTGCCTAGTACAGATCTAGAAAACAGATAATGAAATAGTTGAGCTTCCCTTATCTTGGAAACTTGTATGTCACTCACCGGCGCCTGGCTATCAAAATCTCCCATTTTTGCTGATAATTACCCGTGAACTTCATCATAACAGCAGATCTGTATTTAAACAAGTGGTAGACGTAAAAATAAAAATGATCAGATGACGAAGTCTTGCTTCATTCTATTCATTATGATCGGACATATGTTTGTACTAGCTTCTAATCACATTCACAACCAATCTCAATTTTCAATTATATTTCAGGACTGTGCGAAGAGACTAATTACCTATTAACCAATCAGAGTTTGTGCTTATTCATTCATTTATTGAACAGAGATCCCGCAAATATGTACCGATCAAACTATAATTACAGTTAGGAAGGGACAGTCATTACTCCAGCAGGCCAAGCAACAAGTAATCAGAACACAAAAGCAAGAGTTAAACCTGGCGATGAGAAAGTAAATATATCATCTTTAAACCACATTATTTCAATTAGTTAAAGATCTGTTATACGAAGGCACCTTGATTTCAACTGGAACAAACTTAGATTGTCAGAGAAGACAGATATCGGTAATTTAAACGGACAGAAAAGGCGACAACATGAACAACACCACAGAGGCAAATGGAGGGATTGTATTGTACTGGGATGTCTGGTCAGTGTTCATAATTCTGGGTGTTTTAATTCTCTTTGGGAACTCTCTCGTCTGTGCGATGTTTATCGTCTGGAAAAATCTGCGCAACCCAACAAACACATTCCTTGTCATGTTGGCAAGTGCTGACCTATTGATTAGTCTTGTATTCATCCCACTATACATTGGTGGGCACTTCCTAGAATATTACCACACAGTGCATGTGACAGAAAATATTGATTCTATCATAAAGTTCGTGCTTTTCGCGTCCGTTTTCAACTTATACGCGGTAACATGTGATAGATACATAGCCGTGATGCACGCGTTGAGATACAACGCACTGATGACAAGGAGCACGGTTTTTACCATCGCAGCGGCAGCTTGGCTCTTTCCCGCATTGCTAACAGGGATCCTACTGATTATCAAATCTACAGCAATGGAGGCTGTGCAGTACACTCTGTTTGGAATGGAGGTTGTTTTCGTAATCATCCCTGGCTTTCTCATGGCCATTGTATACGCAAAAATTTTCAACGAAGCCAAGAAGCAAATAAAGCAAGTGGCATCACTGGAAGTCTATGACGCAAGACAACAGAAGGAGAAGGCAAGGAAAAGGAAATCTGAACACAAAGTAGCACAGGTAAGAGATTAGAAATCTTTGTAGGGTGATATTTAACCGGTACCAATAATAGTCACAAATTTGGATACCTTTGAATTACAATGCAGATAAGAATGGCATTTGTTGACATTCAGTACATTTGGCAATTCAAGATGAAACTGCCAGCACTGAAATTCATGTTGTGTTAGTAAGCAAAGATCAGGGTTGCCATGACTTATGAGAGATGATTATGGTGATTGCTGTGATTGGCTAACATGATATCAATGATTTATCATGATGGATAACAAAGAGAAAGAAGGAGGGGAAGAGAGAAAGACAGAGTGACACATGGTTTAGCAAAAGTAGAAGTGGGGTTCTTGAAAGGCAAACCAGGGCATTGAAAGAATCGTTGGTAACATACAGCCCTTTGCTTGTCTCTGACCAGCGCTCGTGAAAAGTTACCTAAAAATTAAACAAAGAAAGTATTTCGGTGTTGATTCCCATGGTATAAAGCTGCTTTTATTTTAGAGTTAAAACTTAATATATATGCATTTATATAGCATGGCCCTCCTCCATACGTTCTGCTTCTCATATGATCCCTAAAAACATTAACTGTTCACCACTGCTTTAAGGGGTAATGCTCTGAGTATAAAGGGCATCTTTACGTAATACAAGAGGTTTCGGCAAAATCAGAATATTGCCCATTATGAGGGAAGAGGACTAGCTTGGATGGTGCTTGTAACATAGTGTTCTGTACGCTGGCATTAGTTTATTATGTCAGTGTCGTTAAACGAATAGACACCAATCGTAGGGTAAACATATGAAAAATTGAATAAGTATTAAAATCATGAAAAGAATAATGAATTAGTAGACAAATGAATGAATAAATGAATGAATGAATAAATGTAATAATAAATGATTGATTGAATGAATGAATAAATGTGTTCAAAATGAATGAATGAATAAGTGAATAAAGCACATGTATTAGTAAATGAATCAACTAATGAATCAACTAATGAATGAATAAAGAAATGACTGAATAAATAAATGGATGAATGAATGAATTAACAAGTACATTAATGATTGCGCGTTCTTTTGTAGACTTGTGCATTACTCGTCATACTGTTTTTTATCTGTTGGATTCCAACCTGCGTTGAGCAAATTCTCTACATGGCTAGTATTGAAATACCACAAGTGTACTCAGATATGGCGATGATATTGATGATTGCCAACAGTGCTGTAAACCCTTTTCTCTATGGATTGACCAAGCAGGATTTCAGAAGCAAACTTCAGATAATATTCAGGTATCGAACAAAACAGAGCAACTTGGAAACGACAGGTAAAAGTGATAGATCGAGCGTGAGTCTACGGGAAAAGTCTCCCAAAAATCGCACGGATGCAGAATTAACGACTATGCACTGCCTACAAAAGTAGGGAAACAACGTTCAGAAAGATATCTAATTATCAAATTACGCTACATTGTTGGTAAACATCAGTCTAAAACAGATATAGAACCAAGAAAGATGAGGTCAAGAAAGAGATCTGCAACAAGAAATATAGTATCAAAGGATAAAAATTAAGGGAAAATTTATGAATAAAGAGAAGCAAATACTGCGGTGAAATGCAAACTTTCCAATTACGGCTTATTACACCGAGAGAAGATGGAAGCATCAAGAAACACGATACGCTATTGGTCAATCAAAAATCAACCAATCGAATGACCAAGTGATGAATGAACCAACCAATCTATGGATAGAATCAGGCAGGCGTCTAATCAAGAAGAAACCGACAAAAGGCAGGTATATCAATCAAACAGTTTCTCAGTGATTCCTATAACCGATCGTGGCGTTTGCTAATCAAGAGTATGCGGTATAAAGTCGGGGGTCATGCCAAAACAGAATGCCAGCAACGCCTGATTTGCTAGCAACCAGTAAAACCTAAAGAGGGATTATTGTGAATAATCCGTGTGTCTTGGATTGAGCTGATATAAAACGAAACTGAAAGAATGTGGCTCTCAAAAGAAACCATGTCGTGGTGCAAGTCACTTTTACCATGAATGAAGCTACGAAAATCGCTTCAAAAATCTGAAGCTGGGAATGTACTTGTGGATGTAAGTGGATGTAAGAAATACACTTTTTATCTTTGGAAAAGCCAGGTACAGTTGCGATAAGACATTACTCCGATGACAAACGTTCAACGATATTGTCTTTGTGTACTCCACCTCAAAAACAGCTTGCAGTGTAATGAATTGCTATCACTTGCTGACAGCAGATTTAAGTCCTATGACATTAAGAAATCAGCTCTGAGACAGCTGAAAAGAGGGACGCAGAAGTTGGCTGAATATATAGCAGTGTTATTGCTTTATTAAGACAAATGGTACAGATGGTATAAACAATTCAGTTTCAAGGAATTTTCCTAGTTAGATGAATTACTAATTGAATCAGCTAGCCTATCAGGTTGACGAATTTAATGCAATATACATTTGAAAAGGCAAATTCATTACCAAACTAAATTAAATAAAAACATTTCATGATGAATGTCAAATAACCTGTTATTATGATTTACGATAAGGTAAGCAATATTGCAGAAAGTGACATGTTTTTCCTCTAAACATAATCTGAATTCTGACGTGTAAAGCTATATTCTTATACACCAAAAATATTGAAATTATCCATAGCCAGAAAATTATATACAATGATGGTATACAAATGTTAATTATAGTATTATATTCTCTAAAACGTTGTAATGATAAATTATCTCTCTAGCTTATATTTCATGCTAAGTGTTCGTGCTGCATTGATGTATCTTCGAAAAAACTGCTCTCTTTTGATCCCATTCAAAAACAGAAAACAGCGAGTGGGACGGTAGCTTGAGCGCCAAAATGTCCGATATTGAAATGAGAAGTGGGTTGGTCTTCCTTATCTTGAAGCATGTTGTACATATTACAGATGCATGATGGGAATGGAAGCAGCGGACTGTAAAAAAGTCCCACGATCCAACCCGGCTGTCAGTCACATCTCCACAGTGTCTTTGTTTTCGTACTTCACTCAAAATGAAGAAAACAAATTCCTACCTAATCATCAACCTCCAACGTCTTCACTTGTAATGTCCCTTTATATGTTCTTACAATTCATTGAATCTTTCACATATTCCTTAATAATATTGACAATAGAATACTGACAATAGAAAGATTAGAATTTGAAGACATCTGCTATGTCCGGTCAACTTGACTTGACAATTCTCTTACCTTTTGTGACCAGTACTCACTACTCTGCTGCAATTGAACAGAGAGCTGTGAAGAAAGAGAACTAAAGTTATGCAGAGCAACAACGACAACAATGAAGAACATTGTGAAAGATATGACGATCAACTATGAAAACAATAAAGAAACAATCGTTGAAAATATTAAGAAATAGTATGATAGAAACGAAGGAGAAATCATGAAAGCAATGAACAATGTTAAAAAAAGCAAGAAATATGCATTGTAAAAGCATAAGTTAAATCGACAAGCGACAGCTAGTGTTGTGTATTCTCAATGGCCTAAATTTGGTGAGGTAATTAAAAATATTTAGATAACATAGTTTCATAAAAACATCAAAGATGAGATTGTGAAACAATAGTCAAGGAAATTGTATAACTCAGGAGCGGATCTAATCAGTGTCTTGAAAGCAGTGAATATGTATTGCTCGATAAACCGCGATAGAGATTGCAAAGGAAGTCTAGATTAACGACACAAGGGCGGATATTGTTTGTGTACAGAAAAGAATTAGCCTCTATTGCAACATAAACACTTATAAGCAGTTGCTGTTAACTGTCAAAAGAAAGTTAGGAATCTTCTTAAAAGAATTAAAAAAAAACACTAGATAATTTTATATTGATCAAACAAACTATCGCAAATGTTTGCTATGATTACAATCAAAATCAGCGAAGTGAAAGAGAATACAAGAGATGACAGAGGAAACTAAAACTGCTGAGAAATTATCAAAAATCAACACTTCATCTCACCTCTCCAACGCGTTGTATCCAATATGACTTATCGAGGGCCTCTGGAGAGGAGACTCCGGCTTTTTCTAGCTCTTTTGTGACGGCTGGTCCCAGCTGTACAAAAATACAAACTCAAAATAGTCCAAAGACATAAGCATAGATTCATTGCAAAAAATGAAAGCGACATGGGCTCAT
Source organism: Mastigias papua (assembly GCA_964019165.1). NCBI lineage: Eukaryota > Metazoa > Cnidaria > Scyphozoa > Rhizostomeae > Mastigiidae > Mastigias > Mastigias papua. Next base: position 1,663,181 of record OZ025272.1, read on the forward strand.
GATTTTCACTAAATATCTGCAACTTCAATACAATCATCTCTTCACACATCCAACAAGGAGAGTACATTTGCTAAGATGGTACAATAAACCGTAAAGTGTTCTGTGCGCAATGTTGCATCCGAATGAAGCTCCAACGAAACGCATTTCATAGATACCAAACAATACAGTATGCGTGATCGGCGTGATTTTTCTAATGATAGTTCATACTTGCACGACAAAGTAACTCCTCTAATAATCATCTTGAGTGGGAGCTAACTTAGAATTAATAGGCGGGGGATGGAATAAAATGTCCTCGGTGGTACTCAAGAGTATATGATATCTTTGAAATCAATGACACACTCACTCGAGTGAGTATCTAAATTCTACAAGACATCAATCGCCAAACAGGCCGAGAATTTGGTCGCCTGACAAGAACAGTAACTATATCAAATTAATACATAACATCACATTTAAGCAGGACCCACCTTGTCACGTCTGCTTGCTGGCCCAGAATAGCTTCGATCATTGTTGCTGACATAGCTTGTGTCAATCAGACCATACGAATCATTCTAAACGATAATTTGAAATAGAATAATAACAACTCTTTTAATTGCTAATAGGAGAAATGATGGACTGAGCTAAAATAAAAGAGATCAGAGAGTAAAAGTAAAATAGAACTTGTGGAAAACTGATGCAAGAACTGTCAGGTCGCATACAGTAGAAATCCGCATATAAAACAATCATTTTTAAGAAATGACAGCCTGAAGCGGTATACTCTGATGTCACTAACTTAAGACCATTTTAGTTTAAAAACTAGTTTCATATAACTTGATTTCATTCTTTATTTACTGGGAAAGAAATCCAGCCTGTTTATTGGTCCACCCATTTCATGTATGCTCCAAAAACACAACATACATAGCTGTGATAAGAGCATGTATCCTAATTAACTGAACTGCCTCATCGTACAACAGCATGAACAGGCTTATTTCAATATCACATATAGGTCTTTATACGCGGGTTTTTACTGCATTACGCAAAAAAAATAACATTCTATAAAAACAGCCGTTGTAGGTCATATATATGATCGATACAGTAGGACGTGCCAGGTAGAGAGGATGCACCAAGGGCTGCAAACTTTGTAAGGCAGGGAGGTCAGTTCCATTCCTTGCCACCTTTATCTCCCGATTGATGTCACCAGGTAGCCATTGCTGCTGGGGGGAGAGCAGTAATTGAGGGTGCAAACTATAGCCCACCTGGAAACAACGATCTCGCACACAAAAAGGCAAGACTTCTAACCACTGAAGTACTCGTCTACGAATTATGCATAAAACGCAAAATTGATCTATAGGAAATATTAAGTTGGATTGCTGGATTCCTATCATTGGGATGAATCAAACCTAAAGCCATACGATAGGCACGTAAGTATCAGGGACCCAATTCACATATGCAACTGTGGCTTGACATGTTCTGTATGAAGAGGCACGAACATGTGCTCACATTAATGAGTCAACAGTTGCTCGACATTTACAAGTTTCGAGCACGACATCGGAAAGAATGAGTGTGCTGGAAGTGGCTGAAATAGGGAAGAAGAGTGAATGAAGATGCAAAAATATTAGTAAATAGACGAGTGTTTGAGTACATGAATGAATGACAGAATGAATAAATAAGTAAAGAATGACTGAATGAATGAATTAAGAACTGAATGAATGTATTCAGAACTGAATGAATGAAGAAATTAAAGACAGATTGAATGAATGAATGAATTAATTAATTAATTAATGAAAATAAATAAGTGACAGAAAAGATGAAAGAATGAATGAATGGATGGAGGGATAGATGAATGAATGAATGAATGAATGAATGAATGAGTGAATGAATGAATAAATGAATGAATAAATGAGTGAATAGGCAAATGAGTGAGAAAGTGAGCAATGTACCTAGTGAAGAGAGCAAGAAGTGCGTCAGCAGTTGTGAATTGGGAACTGAGCAAAGATGACACCAGAGAAGGTCAAAACTGTTGAAAGGTTACCTGCACAAAGAATTCAAAACAGATACAGTTCAAGTAAAACTATACAAATGAGAGCGAAGTTGGTTCATAATATTTCCATGATATGGAAATACCTTGCGTAGCTCTTTGTCATTATATTTACTGGTGTCCAACTCGCTCCTCAAGCTTTCTATGTTCTGTTCACGTGCTCTCAGCTGTGTTTGCAGTCGCTATACAAGTGAGAAAACAAGCCGTTTAATCAACGTGAACATTTGACGGAATAATCGTTGACGCAAGAAAGAGGCTAGAAAACAGACAACAAGACAAAAGCTCGATACATTAACTCTAAAATCAAGCTATGCTGAGAGAAAAACAAACCAAGTAGGGGTTGTTCTTGAGATACAAATATCCTACTGGACATATGAAGAGAGGAAACCAAACTTAACACTCAAACATTCCTATTCGTTGTATTGCGATGATGAAAGAACAAGATCAGTCGTATAGTTATTAGCTAAGACATAGGGATACAAGGTAAAAGATTCTATGTTGTCAGTGCCATTCCGCGTTCTATCCCGCGTTCGGCATTCCGTCCCACGCTATATGAGATAAGAATGAACTACCTTACGAGCAGCAACTTCGCGATCAAGCAGTGCCCGTTGCCGAAGATTTTCTTTGCTCATCTGATTCAGCTGAAACAATATAAAAAAATACAGATATATAATAAAAGACAAAAATATTGCAAGATATATCAACTTTGGGGCTATATTTCTGAATTTTATTGATATTTATGTTATTTCTTAGTAAACAATTGTCATCATTAGTATCAAAGTATTTTCAATTGGTGGGCATCTTATTGTAAACTAATTCAAGTCAACTATTTACAATACTACGAAAAAAGACATTTCCAAATTTGGCTTCGAATCTTCAACATATCCTTTCTTCACAGTTCACTGTAGGTCTCTCTCTCTCATTTGCAAGAGTGCCCATATGAGTTTTGATCAACCTTTTCAATATCGCTGTTGACTTTGCTTTTCGGATGTCATCTAAAGAGTGTCTCAAATGAGAACAACTCTAAATTGCACATTGAGATCATTATCCAAAATTCTTACTGCTCTCTTGTGAGTAAAACCTTATTACCAGATGTCCTCTGTCTTTTATAGAAGCTCCAAATATGTAATGAAACTAAGTTCTAAAAAGCCACCAAAGTCAGAGATCACTTACTTGCGTGTGAAGCTGTTGAACTGTGTCCACATTCGTTTTAAGCCTGCTGTGAAGGTCATCTATCGTGGCTGACTTATTGCCTCGTTCTGAATCCAACTCGGTTCTTCAAACAAATGCAGATATCATCAAACGAATCTGATACTGTATTCCGTTTGAAAAAACTGTCTACTTAAATCATGAAATATACTGAAAAGGAAGGGCTACAAGTTGCCCAACTGAAAATTAATATTTTTTCAATTCTGATTAAATCAAGCTTAGAAATTGCCAAAGAACTGCTGCAAAAAATTCTAAATAACAGACAGAAAAGTCATGTTGGGATAGGGCTTGTTGACAGCTTGGAAAAACTATTCAGAACTCACTTTAGGAAAGAAAAACTCTGCGATAGGATTCCCTAATAAGTTTCAAGAGAATAAATATCAAGGTTAGTTAAGCCGATCGATTTCTGTCTCACGCGTTACCTACAAATGAGATATTGGATTCCTAAATCACATACTCAATTTCATTCAATCTGCTCCTCAGTTGCTGGATGATAACTTGTTGCTGCGCAGAATGCGAGCGTATCGCCTAAAAATTTGAAAGCAAAATTAGAGTGTAATTAACAGAGAATAAACTTAACAATGACAATCAAAAATAATATTACTAAGAGGTGGAGAGAGTGACAGGAATAAAAAAAGTATCATGAATGCACTAGCCTATTGAAGCCAAGCATCGATTCTCACATTTAAGAGAAACTGTCGTTCATGGGGCAAAATTTGCGTGACTAAACAAAGTCCAGTGACAACAGAATGCTATTCCCGTACCTGATACTTCTCTGATTCGACTCTTTTCTCCTCTACAACAAAAATCCATTGTACTCACATGAAAAAGCATTAATGAATAGTTTACAGTAAGCCAGTTAACTAGTCTTTTAACTGAATATAAAAATAGGGAGGGGGAGTAAAAGAAGCAATGGAAGATGTCAACGTCAACAGAGTAAGTGCGCAAGAAGGGAAAAGATGAGAAACAAAGAAAGAACTTAAAACTTCACAGAAAAACCAGCTAAAATGAAAGCCTGCGGGAAAACATGTACAAAATATGGACTTTGATAGTAATAAACAAGTAAATTGATGTTCATCTCATATGAATGCAATAATCATCGAGTCTTCATACACCATAGACCACCGTTGTAACATCCTGGCTCACATAAAGAGAACATTATCACACTGAATGCTACATTGCATAGTAGTGAATTTTCAACAGTCTTATTAACGTATAAAAACATACAGAACAAGCGACTGGAAAGGAATGATTTGCAAATAGCTTATTTTCTAAGCAAAGAAACAAGGATGATTAATATAGCTACAAAAAGGTCACTGACTCTTGAAACAGTGTGAATAAAATCAAAGAGGTTGTTACCTAGTTCTCCTCGTAGCCTATCGTTAGTTTCCTTAAGTCTTTCATTTGTTTCTGATAACAACCTAAGATGAAAATAAATCTAAATTTACTTAAATTTCCACGAGGACAAGAATTTAAATAGAACAAAATCAGCAAAGTGGACAAAAATGCTTTTAATATCGTGGTACCAAACTATGGAATAATCTTACAAAAAAAGACTCTAAACAGGCAGGCCCTTTATATGGTTTTAAACAACTGTTTTGATTTGTGCAAATTCTATCTCATTTTACTTGTTACCTTTTTACTGCTACTGTTTCCTTCAATTTACTCTTGCACGTATACGTAACTAAGAGTTGTGTATTGGTTTTTAATTAAATTAGTATGTTTCTTATTTTGTATCTATTTTGATGGAGGGCCCCTTGAACATCAGCTTTAAGGCTGAAGGACATCTCTCCTTGGATATCTCAAATGAAATGAAATGAAATAGAAAAGTAGAATAAACATACACACGGATGCACACTCATGTACACGCATACGGGTACAAATATATTCGCATAGAAAGGCATTAAATCACACAAACTAATTAAGGAAGCGCACTCTCTCTCAGCTTCAAGGGATGCGATGCTACTGTTCTGGTCCCTATAAAACAACAATAAATTCATTTTTAATAAAATAGCAAAAACTTGCCACTCATTCTAATTACACTTAAAACACATCTATAACAAGAAGCAGAACTTTGATGTGGTTATCGGTCGTTGCCAATATACCTATAATTCAGGGAATTTCAATCATAAAAGCACCAAGCTGTAATTTTCGATATTTTCAAATTTAAGGACAGGCATAAGAGTAGAGAAACAAACTAAAATAGGAAATATTTAGTATGTTTGTTTAAAGAAACTAATGCAATATGATGCAAGTCAAGAAATGACAAGAGCTACTAGTGCCCAAGAAATCATTGAAATTACGGCGTGCTACCAGATAAGCCAAAGTTTTTATACGAACTCTTATTGGGCAAACATCAACATACAGTCAGCGAAACAGGGATATTTTCTGATTACAGAGCTGTTCTGCGCTGAAAATAGCATTCTCGTATGGAATATCTTAATCTGATAAGAAGTACACTTTGAATCAGGATATACGTAGGAGCGAAATAATAAGACATTATATACCATATATATGAACATATTCTTGTTAAGAGGACAAAGCTAGTTGTATGGAGATTTGTATTAAATAATGAGAAAAATGCAAACTAAAATAGTTCTAAATTTTCATCCAATGTGTTAAACATTGGCTGCGATATCAATAGATGGGGAAAAGAGATCAAGATGGAGAGAAAAGGAAGGAAAAGTAAGAAGAGAATGAATGAGACATAAAGAGAACATCAATCCTATCTCTTTGTATGTCCACAGTAGATTTCTACACTGCATACCTTAATTTGGCAGCAATTTTGGAGTTTCCCTCTCTAGAAACAAAACAACCAATCACATAAGTGCACGCGAAATGGAAAAAAAATTCTCATAAAACTTATGGTAATAAATATATAGCATACACATAGATTGAATAAGTCTTAGCTACTAAAAATCTAGCCTAAGTTTTTCTGAGATAAAACAGTGTTTCTATCAGTTTCCTTCGAAGAAGTCTTCTGAGGCGTAATGGCAACATATTTGAAGCATCTGATAAATGCGTGGAAGCTCATAATGGATTTGTTTACATACCATTCACAAGCAAGCCAGGAAACCAATATGTCTTAGAAAGATTAATTTATCTCTTCGAACCACAATGAAAATAGCATTGCATACATTTTTTAACTAGCTGAGCACATTGCATTTAATGGCAATTGAATACTAATTCTTGGCACACCACTTTAAATTAACACACTATTGCCGAAAGTGAGTGACTAGTGAGTGACGTAAAAAATTCAATAACCCGAGGCTTCTGAAAATGATAAGATAATTCTTGCAACGTCACTTTCAAACTCTCTTAGTCATTAATCTCTTGTCTTTTGTAATATTTCTACATATTGATATTATCACTCACTTGTCCTATAATTTATATAGTGCTCAGAAAACCAACAAAACTTTCATTACAAAAAGTGCACACGGAACAGAATGCGGAATAAACAAGCATATTTTAAGAAATAAAAAACAAGTCTTGTACTCCAACCTCTGTTCTTGCACCCAAGTATTAACATTCTCAACAACAGCCTCACTTTCACGGGTCAAGCGATCACTGTTCGTTCTAGCATCATTCAGTTCTTTCCTTGTGTCTTGAAGCTATAAAGAAATACAACATTTCATCACTTAGGCATGGGAAAACAGAATGTTATTCAGATAAACAGCAGCCATTTTTTAAACATTTGCTCTGATTATTCTCAAAGCTAGATGTTCGGTTTGCTGTTGCTAAACAAGTAAAATTAACGACAAAAACAAACCTCCTGATATATACGATTGTTTTTGTTTGATGATGATTTAAGCTCTTGTCTTAATCTGTCCACCTAACAAACAACAAAAGCAAGTAAATTTGCTAAAATTATACACTCATCATAGATAAAAATTTCCTCTTAAAGATTCAGAAAACTGTTAAAATGCCATAGTAACAGATTGAAAAAAAACAAATTAAAATTTGACTACCACCAACTCCCACTTGATACATTAAACCAGCTGATATTTAAAGTTTTCATGAGCATAACATTCAGAAATTGCAACCAATAAACTGCAGTACACTGGCTAGAGTTGTACTTAAAACCTAATCTTATTCTAGCAAAACATGACCCAATTGCTATATTAATTTTTATTGTACAGGCCATTAATTTCATAATGAAGATTAAAATTTTTTATTACTTCCTTAAATAATGACAATATTGTAGCATATTTTCATCTCAAATCTTAGAAACATTTGACAAAATAAGTCTGCTCCCTGTATTTTTTCCTAAACAATTGCAAATCCTTGAAGAAGGATCAGTTCTCTCTTGTCCACGTGTAACAATTATCTAAAGATAAACCTGCAGTAAAGGCGATGGAAATCTACTTTGAAAGATCAGACGGAAGGCTTTAGAGGCAGAAAAAGAGAGACAACCATAAAGATAATAAACCAGGGCAGCACCAGAATGAAGATTATTGACGAGGAACTTCCTTTCCAAGTTATGAAATGAAATAAAAACTTTGAATGCACAAGATGAATAGCAAAAGACTTAATAATTGGAGAGACATCTTACATGTGGCTCACAGAGCAACATATGATGAAATGATATGACATTTTCCTGCCACAAATGAGGGACAACAACCACATTTGTATAATGTATTGTACAATGTTTTGAGTTTGGAGCAGAACCAATAGGATCTGAGCTTGACTCGTTAGCACTATTTCAAGGCTGCCCTCTAGATCAAATAACGTTCTAATTGAAACAGTAATTTAGATAGTACAAGTCATATGCACCTCCTCTTCCCTCAGCTTCAGTTTCTCTTGAACGGATGCAAAATCGGTTTTTAGGGTGATGATCTGCTCGTCTCGTTTTGTCAGATCCTTATTTGTCCTTTTAGCTCTTTCATGCCCAGCGGACAGTTGTTCCTTCATTTCCGTCATGGTGGTCGCAACTGATGATAGCTACAAAGCACAAATCATAGAAAAAATAAAGAATGAATCTCTGTTGTCTTTCTAGGCCATAGAATGGATTTTTGTGATGTTTGAATAGCAAACTTATGACTTAGCCACAAGGCAGGGGCAAAAATACAAATAGAGGGTGTAGTAATAAAAACTTTGATTAGCAGTACTAATTTCTTCTATTATGCTATACTGCAATTTCTATTGTTAACAATCTGTGAAGGGCCTGAGAGGTACTGTAGACACCAAAGACTTCGCCTTTGTCTTCTACAAAACTCTGTAACAAACTGAGTTAAAAGCATCACAAACTGATAACTCCCTAGAGGTAAGAATCGAATGACAGTACCTCTTCAGTCGCATTTCTCGTTTTCTCTTGAGATTTTTTCAATTCTGATTTCAGCTTCTTCACTTTCTCATCGTATGTCACGAACTGGAAATAAAAAGAGGAGCATTTAGTCAATCGAATTTACAAGCTTCGATGAAGTAAGAAAGAACACTCTATCAGAATAGCTTAACTCTTAAAGTGAAAGCCAGAGACTCGCCCATTGCTGATGACTGATAAAAATACTCTTGATTTCCGTTCAAAATGTGATAGACTAAAGAAATTTCAACGTGACAACTACGACGTTGCCGACATTTCTCAGTGTGGCCTAAGAGCTGCACAATGTAGTAACAATGTCTAATCTGAAGATAAAAAAAAGATACAAATGTGCTTTGTATCTAGATATAAACTTTTTGATAATTTTGCAACATTGCAAACTTCTATTACTCCTTAACCACTCCACAAATCACTTGGTCATTGCTAACCAAAACCCATACCCGTTTCCTAACAATAATGAGACATAGCACGAAAAAGCGGACACATTCTTTTAGCATACTGAAAGCTTTTTTCGTCCGACACTCGTCAGAGTATGAAACGTCGGATAACGACCGAAAGGTGAACCGAAATATATAGCCAGATGCGGGTGCACGTGATATGATGAATAATGCGTCTATTTGGCACTATGATTGGCCAATTAGCAACTATTCACCATTGTTTACTTGAAGAGTCCAAGTGAAAAAACGAACTCTTTTTGTTTACACAAGACTGGGTTTTGAGTCTTAATGTAAACTGATTCCAAAACACCTAAATGAAAGGACGATCATGCTTGCCCAATGATCCGAAAATTATCGTCTGTATATGTTTTGGCGCATTCTGGATTTGTAATAAGATGTTGTCCTATGGCCGAATCACTTTTCATTTTAGAATTAGAGTTTTTACACATACGAGGTGGCTGTTCTCTTGTTGTAGTGTTTTTCATCCTGATGCTCGTGGGTACATGTTGTTTTATTCTATCTGCTAAAACATGTTATCCGACGTTTCATACTCTGACGAGTGTCGGGCAAAAAAAGCTTTCAGTATGCTAAAAGAATGTTTCCGCTTTTTCGTGCTATAGTGAAGTTCTGTAGTACCAACAGACTTTTCAAATAAAGAGACAAGGTACTAAAGCTTTCACGAAACGAATAATCTAATAGGAGAGAGCTATAAAGGAACCTGTTGCTCCAGAGCTTGTTTCTTCTGCTTGAAAGATGAAATCTCACTTTTATATGAGGCTATTTCTTTCGATTTTGATGATAGCTGTAGATATACACATGGGATCAAAAAGTTAAAACTACGTACACAAGATGCAAGAGCAAAGAAAGAAAAAGAATGAAAAATAAAAACAAATAAAAGAACAAATTTAAGAACAATAAAAACTGTGTATGGAAAATACCACTCCATAATATCATTCATACACTATATATAGTTCATATTTAGTTCATACACTATATTTAATTTACCATCACTTTCTTATTGTTTAAAGCTAAACAATGAAAATGTAACTAGGCATCGCTGTAACTACATACATATTACTTGGCACAAATGGCATTGAAAGCTTTGAACACAGCTCTTAAATAAAATCAAGGGTGGAAGAAATAGGTCACCTTTTTCAAGTAATAGATTCCATTATTTTAAAGATGAATAAAAATATCTTGTAAGCAGTACTACAATGTTCTATTCTTCGCAAATGAGTAGTACTATTCAAGGGCTAAAAATTACGAAATTTTGACCGTCGGAGCTTTTTATAGCCTTTTTAAGAGCGCAAAATCGCATAATCTATATAAATCTGAATGCTTCGAAAAATATTTGCTTTTCAACCTCTCTAGACCGCCGGACATTTTTCTTTTAGTTTAAGCTCGATATTGTTGGCAGTTTCCTTAATTTTGTCGAAAATATTCTATGTCCGACGGCTCTTTACAGCTCTATTATTGAAACATCTGTTTTTTCAGACTTCTATGCAAGACCATCGCTAATTAAGTCTAATTCTAAAACATCATCAGTCAAAATGGTCATGAGTTAAGTAAGCGGACAAAATTCTAAATCTTAAGTAAAGGTACATATGTTAAAACGCACCTGTTCCATACACTCGCGTAAATTGCCCTGTACACCGGACAACTGCACCTTCAGAGTTTGATTTTCTTGCTCATGATTCGCAATCTAAAAATGGTGATTTAATTTTGGCATATATAACTCCATGCAAGGAAAACAATCGACCAGAGCCTAGGCTGCGAATGATGAAAGGGTGAATCAAGAGCTAGTAGTATAAATGGTCCACATGCGAAGTCAATAAAAAATATGTTTACTGTGAAAGAAACTGGCTAAAATGCTCCATTTTGAAATCTTTTAAGGGAGAATCAAGAAAATCTGGCACCTTAATTTAAAAAGTATCTCACAACTAAAAACCTGCAAAGAAAAATGTCATACATTGAACACTAGATAGCTATTGTTATGTTAATCAAATGAAAGAATTAACTATAAACTATAAACAGATGAAAAAGCAAACTAAAAGAGCCAAGAAGATATCATTCATTACCAAATAACTAAAAGATGCTTACATTTGCTTGGAGAACTCTCCCCTTTTCCTTCACTTTACTCAACTCTCCTTGCAATTGTTGCACGACCTCATCATGCCTTGCGATCTGTTGTTAGTTAAACAGCAAACTCGATATAATAAGCATAAGTTGTAAAACATGATCTGATCTGTAGGTCAGTCAGACAATTAACAAGCTTTTCAACTGCACTCATAGGAAAACAAAAAGCTTCATTTGATTGGTGTACATCCTAAAGAAGACACCCAGTACACTTAAAAGGCGCAACTTCATTGAATTCATTAATTTTGGGAGCATTTTGCCTTCCCTTAATGAAACGGGTAATAAATAAATATTGCAAGGGGAAAGTGCGAGAAAATGACTGACCCGAGTGGGATTCGAACTCACGATCCTGGATTTTGTACATCAAATGTTCTATCACTGAACCATCGGATCATACTTTCAAATCGTTGCTCAAGGGTAAGTCATTTGCTAGCACTGTACGAGTGTCACAGGTTTGACAGCCGCTCGAGTTAGCTATTTCTCACATATTTACTTTACAATCTTTTAGTGAATAAGTAGAATTATACACTCACTTCACTATTCTGGTTTGAGATTTTTCTTGTTGCACCTTGGAGGTCAGCACGAATGACTCTAACTTCGCCATCTTTCGTAGCCAACTGTAATCAACTCGTGACTGATTAGTTACAGGAATCTCATTTTGCCGTCAATATAATAGTTTATCAGTTAAACTTGAAAATGGATAGTTATCAACACAACATTTAAAACAAGTTGCTTGGTCATTCATAAGTTGTAATGTTAATTGATGCTTCGTATAGTTTCGATTCTAAAGAGTATCAGAAAGTAGGCGGTATAAGAGAACGTAATTAGTGAGAAAAATAAATACAAAAAGAAGCAGATGATTTTAGATAATATCTACCTCTTCTAATAGACTTCGATTCTTTTGTAAACACGCTGTCAACTCCTCTTTTAGCTGCATGTTGGAATTTTCCTTTTCTTTCACCTAGATGACAAGATGTGTAATAGATAAAGTCCTTCCTTACAATTTGCTGGCAAGCATTAATGCAACACTAAAAGTAAACAAAACGGGAGAACTTCAAAGCCACATTGTATACCTGGATTTTCAAATCGGCATTATTCTCTTTCAAATTTATAATCGAGTTTGCCTGTTCAGCGTTGACACCTTGAAGTTGACGAACCTAGATTATCAATTCATAACATTAACGGAAAGCATAACTATCAATGTCATCACTGTCGTCTGATAATTTCGTCAAATTGCTGGTTAGCTAACTAACCCATTTGCTAGTAGGTTGACTTGCTGGCTAACATACTGGCTGGCTGCACTTACTCACTCACTTACTCACTCACTCACTTACTCACTCACTCATCCACCCACTCACTCACTCACTCACTCACTCACTCACTCACTCACTCACTCACTCACCTACTATTAACCAACTAACTCACTGATGTATTCAATGACTGACTTATTGATTTACCGGCTGGCAGGACTAAAAAATCCTGATATATGTGTTCTCAAAATCTACAAAGTATAACATGTTGAAAACTCAATTTCCATTACCAATTTCTGTGCATCTTTAAGCTGAGATTGCGCCGTGCTTAATCCATTCTTAATATCATCCAACATTCTACTTTGATCTCCAAGCTGCAAAAATAGCAGGAACCAATCTATCGTAAGATTATAGCCCAGGTGACATATTCGATTTAAACGGTCAGATTTATACGTGATTCATCATAACAGCAAGACTTAGAAAGTAGGTAGCTGCAAATTTGGAATAGAATTAATATAGATGTCTTATGTTTTCGTATTTTAAGTAAGTTACTTTAAGGAAATGCCCTTGAGGCCCATAGTAAACCGCCAATTCAAAAAGAGAGAGCAAGGCTAGGAGAAGGAGACAAGGTTTAGTTTGTTGATTATAAATTTGAGAAAAGACAATTGTAGGATTCTGGGACGGAAGAGTAATGCAGGATGTTCTATAGTTTACAAGCTCTTGGATTAGACAACAATGCCAATAAACATATTATCATTGTGAAGATCGTCTTTCATCAGCACAACAGTAAGTGAATGAGACGGATCCTCTGTACAGATTCCCTATAGTGGCTGGCCAATTTCTCTGCATCTGTTTCGTAAGGATTATTCAAGTGTGATAAAGTCGTGTATAAAGAAGTTTCAAATCCCATTGAAACAAAGCAAGCATACCTACAGAAATTAATTGACCTACCTGCATTTGCATTGTGTCCTTCTGCCGTTGTGCTTCGCTCAGTTCCATTTCATAATGTTGTATTGTCACTTGTGAATGGGAATTCTTAAACAGACGAAGGAAAGGCCTAAATTACTAAAAGATACACTGGATTCATCTCTTGAAGGAGATCAAATTAACAAGCTGGCTGCAGTACTGAATATTTCAAAAGCAATATTTTTGATGAGCTTACTAGAAAATGTCCGAGATTAATACCTCATCTGATAAGTCTTTGAACTTCTTCTGTGCTGTGGACAAATCTCCCTTCAACTGTTCAATTTGTTTTTCATATCCACCAATCTGAGGAAGAGATGAAATGCATTAGAGCAGAACTGATTGCATTTCTTCACGAAGTTTGCAATTCCAACGCAATAATTGATACTCTGTTCACATTTCAGTACCCGCCCACTGAAACCGCGAGAGACAGCTTTCTTTAAATTATAGCAAAGCACATACTCTCCATACTTATTAAACGGTGTATTTACATGACAGAAGTAATATATTGTAGATGAAGAAATAAATAAAATGAGGTTTGAAACAAAATATTTATGTAACCTCTTGAGCCTTCAGGAGAAGCTCATCATTGACAGCAGCCAGATCTGCTTGGAACTTCTTGGCATTCTTTTCCAACTTAACAGCCTAGAAATGAGACACTGAAAGGATAAACAGGCATACGGTTACTTCTGCAAGAATGCAATTAACAGTGTTGTAATCTGTGCTGCAGGTACAGTAAGCAAGCGACGCCAATCACAAGCTTCTTAAAGCATTCTGAAGGGCTTAATGGATTAAGAAACATAAAAAAGCGGTGGGGCATACGAACTGCAACAACAAACAAGTAAACTGAAGGATTTTTATTTCCCAGGTGGTTTTATTGTTATTCGCACGTAAACTCGCAAGGATATAACGAAGTTCGAGGCGTCTTTGCCCTATGATAATGGGGAAGTTATACTACCGAGTACCGCATTTTCGCATGGTTCAGAAATCTATCAAAAATCTGAGTAGTAACGCCATTGCGTATATCTGGCCTAAATGTTTCATAGTTGGTAAATCCTGGTTTTTATCAGAAATACAAAAGATCATTGAAATTACGGGCTTAAAAGATTTGGGGAGATGTGCGTGCGCACAAATCGTAGACTCAAACAGCAGCATACGAGCTGTGCCATGCCATAGTCCAGTATCTCAGAAACCTGAGCACATGAGTGGACAGAGCTCAAGGAACTTTAATACTGAGAGCATCAAGAAATGCAATTGGAAAAATCCCCCAGTAATGATATGACAGTGTTGAATAAGTTCATATATTTCAATTCAAGAAAGTTCATTCATTTCTTAAAATTGCATCCAAACAGCGCCACCAACTTTACAAACCCATATCAATAACAATGATAAATTGAAATTGACTGCAATATTTAACGTTAAAGGAAAAAGGACAGGATGATATACTTAAAGCAAAATTTTGGATCAGGAGAATCTGCTGAGGGAGGGGCTCCCTCAATAGGCAAGCCAATCAAGGAGGGGACACCCCCTATCTAAAGAGAAATTGGTTTGTCCAGATGTTTTTTGAAACAGCAGACAGAAGGACAGCAAGGCACGCTGCACATATTATCAGGACTTGTTATTACAGGACAAATCTATTCCTTCGCTTGGACAATCAAGAAACTCTCTGCATCCAGCGCAGTTGCACAAATGAAATTAAGAAGAACAGCGATACCTCTGCGACTCTGGAGCTCAGTTGTTCCTGTGTAGCAGCGAGATTTTGCTCAAGCAGTTTACCTTTCTCTTCGTGGTGTGCAAGCTAGTAATGATATAACATACATTCTATGAAATGAGTGAATACAATGAGTATCAAGGAATGAATATGTGAAATGGGTATATAATAACTAAGATCAGTAAAGGAATCCTCAGCTTGTTAAGTAAGGACGGTCAGTTTGCATTTAAGTACACATTAAGTTAGCCACTGTGCAAAAGGATGAATAAGGATATAATTGAAATAATCAATATATACAAAATTGTCAAGTGAATGAATAAATGAATGAAAGCTGGAATTATTGCTGAAATAAATGTATTTTACAAAACAGGTCTGGCAATTATTTAATTGCCGAAAATGAGAAGTCAATTAAGAATGAACAGCGATTAAATTAGCAAAAACATAAAGGTCATATTAAGGAGAAGTGAATTATAAATATGACGTCATGAATATTGAAATAATGGGCCATAAACAACTAACTTGCTGCGCAGTGTCTTTGTATCTCTGTCGCAGATCGTTCAATTCATTTCTGATTTGGCTGTGCTCATTTGAGATGCTTGAATTCTGTAAAAGTTCGAATTTTTGACAATTATCTAGTATCTATGATATTCCTGAGATTTCAAAGAAACATTTACAGATCTTGGGAAAAGAGAGACATTACAAAAATAAACCATACCTCACTCATTAACGTCTTTTTGTCTTCCAGTAGATTTTGTAACTGTGCATGAATTTCGTTTATGGTTTGCTCGCAGTTGTATATCTAAAAGAGGCATGAGTCTGTACAAATATTTCGTCCAAGAGAGAGTTGAAGTAAATACAAAAACTATCAGAAATCAGGACAACAGCTTTGAAAATAAGTAAAGCTCAAGGTTTATTTTGTTAAGTATTCCTAAAGAAGAGAAGACCGTGGGTTGAATCCGTATCAGGGCCACTGATGGTACTCGATGTTAGAGATCTAGGTTTATCGCTGGCTTTACAGCTAGGTAATGAAGTGTAAAGGGTTGCTTCTGTGTTCCTGTTGGCTCCGGTTTTTGATAGTCATCCATAAAGTGCATCTTATTCTTCTTCGTTTGGTAGTACATCTTTTTCGCGCTTGCAAGTATTGAGCAGAACGATTATGCGGACATCGCTTGTTACTCTTTCAGTTATTCGGTTCGTTGTTTATAACATTTGGTGATCCCTGCTCTGGTGGGATAAACTGTCAATAAATATGATATTCCTTTGGGAAAAATGCATACTAGACATAGCACAATTAAATATATATACCTCATCAGTTTTGAGATTATTTTCCTCTTCCTTCTGTGAAAGCAATCTTCGAAGCTCATGGCAATCTGTATCGAGTTGATTTACCTGAAAAACAAACAATCCACGTAAACAACCGAAACAAAATAAGTTTTAAATTAAGATTTATTCACGTTTGAATTCGTTCCTTGCATTTGATTAACTCTTCAATTAAGTTAAATAACCCACTCTAGACTGCACATTGCCTAAAGAATTTCTTCTGCATAAATTAAGAAGTGAAAAAGAATGCCATATAGTGTTGGTCCCTAATCGAACATTATTTTGCACGCTATAATGAAATCTATCAAGAGCAAATGAAAAGAGAAAGAAAAATAGATGGCGCACGATCAGCTTCGTCGCCAAGAAGACACTGAATGCATAGCCAGGTAAGGACAGCCTACAGAAATCATTACACATGTATCAAAAATCGAAAGAGTAGTAAAATGCTGATTTGCTGCAAAAACCTGGTTGACAAGTTGTTTGTTTGAGTCCTGTGATGATTTCAGTTCCTTTTGAAGTTCTCTGAGCTTGTCTAAGTTTACTTCATTCTAAGGAGAGATGGAAATTGAGAACAAGAAAGGAAATAAGTGATGAAGTGGACGACAAAAATATACCTATTAAGAAATTCTGCCGGCAATCTACTACTTGAAAAGCTTAATTTAACTGGGTCTGGCGAGATATTACAATTAGAGAAGACTTCATATATTGAGGCAAGATAAGCCTAAAAAGCAGATCGTAGCAAAAATGGAATGATGACAACAGCCATAGAAAATGATGTTAAAAATGATTGAGATTCTCTCGAAAAACTATCCATACAGACTCTGCTTTAGCAAAGAGAGGATCCAGGAATATTTGGTTATACTCTCAGGAAATAGAGCGATTTGAAACAACTAAATATAAAAGTTATTCACCAGCATAGCCATCAAATGCTCGAGAACCTTGACATGTCTATTTTCTCCCATCCTGACTAACAAATCATCATGCAGGATTCTGACCACACATGCTAAGACCAGGCCAATTTTGCATGATGATTGGTCAACTAGGCTGGAAGAACATAAACCAGACAGGGCTCTTAAACATTTGGCAGCAATGCTTTATACACCAAATTACGTGCTGCAAATTTCTCAAGGTGACAACAGATTCTGAGATGAGACACTTATAATTAGCCAGCTAGTTGATTCAGGAATACTAAACTCAAAGGCGAAACAATTGCTGCGACCGAATTGTAATGGAGTTCAAACGTCATCACATTTAATCAATCGGCAGATAAAGTAAAGAAGGAATGTACATGCTATAGAGAATATTAGAATATTTCAAATTCATGAATTGGAAAAACAAATCTAAAGAAGGAATTAACATACCTCTGCTTTCCTTTGCCTTTTCTCGTCATCAAGGTTCGAGCGCAGAGTCTTTGCACTGTCACTTATGCTATTAAGCTGGGTAGGAATATTGAACGGATGGAATACATTGTCATATACAAGTCATGTACATATACAAAAACAGTACCTTCCTTTTAGTATTTTCTAATATAGCATATATCATTCCTGTCGACAATATCATAAATAATACTGGTCCAGAATAAGTCAAATTTTTTGGGATACTCATTGCTAAAACGAAGTTAAACGAAATTATACGAAATTAAAGCTCAAACATAAAGCTATATTAATTGGAAATCCTATGAGCTGTACCTTCTCCATAAGGCGTATTCTTTCATCTTCCAAGGACCTGACGGTGCTTTGCGAGCTTCGAAAGTGGTTTTCCAACTCTAAAATCTAATGCAAAAACAACAAATTGAAGAAAAAGATGCTAATACTCATAAACTGGAGAGTTATCGAGTCAAAAGACATGTGAATGAGAACAATTACTTTGTAACAATTTACAACAAGATCGAATGAGGTCATATGGAAACAGTCGAAAAAACTCTCAAGTGAATTGGGGAAGTACCATGGGTAAAGAGAGCTTCTTTGCAAAGGCAGGATCACAACAATGCAATTGGAGATAGAGCGAGATATCAAGCCAGTCCAAGAAAGGAGAAACAATGCATTATAGAAAGTGAAGTAAAGACAGGAAATTCTCTAAATCTGGAGATAAGGTTGTTAGCGATCGGGCAGTTGTGAAATTTCAGAAGAGACATATTGAACTTCCTGCCTGTTCCTTCTGTTTCGTTCCAATTTCTCTGGCGTTAGCTAATTCACTCTCAAGTCGCTTCTTCCCTGTCTCAAGAGATTTTACCTGAAAATGTATAAGTAAAGATAAACAAACAAAAAATTCTCCATATTCCTCGGAGGATGGTAGCTTGCTGACAATGTGATGTGCACACTGAAATTAATTGAAATCACTGGTGGTCCATAAAATAACAAATCACAAACAGCGAAATGAGTAAGTAAGCAGAAAATCAGTTTTCTTGCGATTCTAGTCGAAATCTTTGGGAAAAGCTATAGAAAATACCCTTTCATGCATACTTTTGTATGAACTCAGTCACATACAGAAGAAGTATTGTCCTTCTATGATTGACATAAAGAATGGTTTATTACTAGCAAAGATCCTATTGAGCGGTCGTCAACACGAATTCCAATGCATCATACACATGGGATCAAAAACTGCAATAGAAAAACTGGAACATACCGAAGCTTGGCATTCTCGATACGAATCATGCGATTTCTTGATATCTGCTTGCAACTTTGAGATCGTAGAATTCTGAGTAAGGGACTACGGCAAAATGGAATAAGATATATTTTAATACACTATATATACGTTAATATGATTAAAGATAAGATAAGATAAGATAAGATAAGATAATATAATATAATATAATATAATGTAATATAATATAATATAGTATAGTATACTATAATACAATATCGTATAATAAAATATAACACAACATTATATAATATAATATTTTATGATATACTACTATTGCACTATCAACAAGGCCAAGTAACTAGGCTGCACTAATACCTAGGCAACACAAGATCGCATATATGTGACGAAGGGAAACTAAACAATAAGGTAGGAAAAGTTTTCTCCCTTTGTTGAAGAAAAACTTTCTAACAAACGTGCTAAAAAGATTCAGAAATTGTTGTTAGTATCACAACCTCTTTTTGTTTCTCTGCAAGTTTCTCAGTTAAATCTTGCAGAACCTCTTCGCAACGATTTAGCTGATGTTCACAATCTTGATTCTTTGACTGAACTTTTTCGATCTCTATTTGCATTTCTTGGATCTTCTTCAATTGTTCATTTGCCTGCAAAGGATTAGATTAACTCCAGATTCACTTCCATTTTAACTTAGCTCTGAAAAACGTATCCTATCTACTGAACTACATTGAAAAATCACCCGTACATTCTCTCTTAAAATAATAGGCCGCGCGACAAGAAACCCTCTAAACAGTGTCAAGGTACCTCTGGTTCGATTCAATGCTTGAGAAAAATCATAGAAACCAAGATTGATATACAGATATGACGTCTAAACAATTAGCAATATACAATACTTATATTTATATAGTCTTAAATATCGTCTTAGTCGTATGTTCCATGCATACAAGCGCTGGCCCGGTAGATCCCTACTGGGTGAAATTACTTAACGACAAACAAAAACGATCTTTATGCAGCTTCACAATAGAAATCGCGGATCCAATATCAAAATAACAAGTATATTTATCAGCTGATAATTATGTATGTGGTTCATTATGAAAGTTTTGCAAAAAAGCGAAAACTGGGGAGTGTATAGATTGTGTTGAGATAACTCAATTAATTTCGTAATCATACCTAGAAGAAGATAAACTGCGAGAAAAATTTTAATGTAATGTAAGTCACCTGGTGAGATTTCTCATTCAGTTGTTTATTGAGGTTATCTAGGTCAACTTGTTTCCGGACAAGTTCTGCATCACGGGATAAAATCTGATGAATTAAATTATGGCAACATTTTATTGCCCAAGGTTTAACGTAAATGTGAAATAATACAAAACATTCGAATTATGAATAAATATGAAAAGGACAAACTAGCAAACTGAGTGAAGTTGATAAGAAAGCGAACAAAGATATAAAAAAGAAAGAGAATAGGGCGGAAAAAGGAAGTTGTTGATAGCCTTCATAATACAAGTGGAATAACTGACAGAATGGATAGAGTTTAAAGGACACCTTTTCTTTCGCCTCCTCCAAGCTGTCTTCTGACGCTTTCATTTCGCCCTGACAATGGTCCACCTGGAAATAATGAATGCCAAAATTAGAACTGACTGATACACTAAAACGTCAGCAAAACGCCAAGAAATCAAAATTGAGATAGAAATAAAACATGATATAACAAATTATTAAGGTGTAGCAAGGTATGAGAGAGAGCAAGTTATTATAGTAAAATATAACATATATGGTAACATGATCTTACATGAGAGGCCAAAAAATAAGATATCATACTATATAAAATGTAGAACATTGGTTTAATATAATTAAGATAACATACAAAGAAATAACATGAAAAATTCACAGATACACACGACAGAATACCGTGAATTGCAGGAAACGTCTCATGCAAAATTCACGCATGTTTCACGAACATTCCATGCAAAGTTCATGCATACCATCCGACAAAACAAAGATGCAGTAGCAATGACAACAAACGATAATTCCATTATCTCTTGCCTTACATGTACTATGGATCTTTTTTCCAGAGAAGAGAAATCAGTTTTTGCGTAAGGAAAATAAAAAACTTGCCCTGCAAAAATTTTACATCATCGGCTAAAATATATCAAATATGTAAAAAAAAACCTTGTTTTTCATTTCTCTCAACTGCTCCTCAATAAGATTCAATCTGTTTTCAAGCTGTTGGCAACTCATTTGAGAGTCATGCAAGTCATTTTCTGTGTTGTTCAGCTGTGAAAAAGAAAAGAAACTTTTAAATCAGGGCACGGGAATTTATGGCTGGCGAGCCAGATATCGCTCTCTTGATAAGTCCATATGGTTCGCAGCTAAATTCTAGCTGGCATTTTGCAATACAATTACTAATGACTAAGTGCATTTACACCATGCAGTAAAGTGTTACAGAATTCCCAGTGCAAATATGTCGTTCACAACACAATGCATTCCTGTGCAATTTAATCCATCCAAGTAACCATAAATAGCTTTAAAAGTTGCATTAACGTTTCAGAGTATTTTATCAATGACTGGCTTGCTCCAGCATAACGACGCTGCTATAAAGATTAAATTCATAGAAACAATATACTCTAAAATTGCGGGCCTTACTTAAAATATCATTCATTTTGTTGTATTCATAGGTAGGACTACTATATTAGTAGCTAGAACTGTACAATATGCTATGTGGCTGTCACATAACTAAATTTTAATATATTTGGCTTTGGTAGCTCTCTAAGCCAATAAGGTTTGAGGTTGCTGCTTTAAACAAACGAACCTACTTCACATTATTCATCAAAGAATTTGCTGTTGTGCAAAAAGTGTATATATTAGATGTACCTACAATTATTAGACCACTAGAATCTAGAGTTCACACACGGCATAAGGGAGAGAGGAAGCTTTTTTCGATCTGTTACTATACATAAAAAGCTCATATGAACTCCATGGAACTCTTTCTACTATTCATGGTTAAACATTCATTTTAAAAGCCAGAGAAAAGTTCTTAATCTTAATGAACAGTATCTTCATAAGAAATATACTATAATTTATAAAACAAATAAATCTGTTAGAACTTTCAATACTAGAACATACAACAATAATATTTCATTGCACAATACGTAAAAGAATAGAACAAAAGAAGAGTTAGCAATATGGGATTGCAAGGCACAATCACCCCTATACAAGAAATTACAATATAGCAATCTCCCCAAATATAAACATTCTTAAAAACTGGGTGTTGAAGTATCAACGGTTCTCTAGGCAAAATGAACAGGAACCCACAAAAAATTCACATGAATAATGAACAGACAATTCTTATATTTTACCTTTCTCGACAGGTCTTCGATTTCTTGGTCCCTTCTTCGCAATATTTCGAGATTCTGATCATTCTTAAGAACAATAACTTAAGTCAACTTTAGGAATGCTGCACAAATAAAACTAACACTGAAGTTTAGTTGTGACAAATACGTCTGGATTTTAAACAAAAGTGCTCCATCGTTAACTTTAAAGAACATTCAAGCAAACATTGTAGGCAAAGGAAACAAAACGTTATGTTTGGACGCCCTAACAAATACATGAGTAATTTCAAATTTGCATACAGTTGCTCCCAAAATTTCCATGAACTAGTTATAGCCAATTATGGCCAAGAAATTGAAGAAAGTATGAACTGGCCTACGAGGTATTTTGGTTGCTACATACATAAATAAACTCTTGCTTGGTACTTAAAGTCATTAAGTCTGCACATTTCCTACTTTATAAGTAGATAAACTCATTTGTGAGTGATAAAATAACTCCTGAACGATCCACCTCCGGTTACTGATTTTTCAGTTACCAAACAATGCTATATTAACTTATCGGCTACTTCTGAAGTCAGTTAATCTACATAGTGCTGGTAATTTTTCCGGTCATATCGGACCGGCCAAAAACTCAGTCATTTTTGAACCAGTCAGTTCACATAACTGAACGGAAAATAAATCAAAGAAACGAATATTAACCTCTTGCTTCACTTCTCTTCGTTGTTTTTCAGAATTCTGCAAATCTTCGCTCAACGATTTTATTCTATTTCTTGACTCTTTCAACTAGAAAAAATCGGCAAAATTCAAAATCTTAGATATGACAAAAATACACAGCCTAGAACCATACAAAAACAAAAGGCCTGCTAAATGATCAAAAACATAGATGTCATGGCACCGAAGTCTGTAGACGAAATGTAGCCTCATATTCGACCCTACCTGTCTTTGTGTTTCATCATGTTCTTCATTCAGTTTATCAAGGTCGTTCTTAACTTCACTCATTTCTCCATTCAAAGCTTCCACCTGCAAAACATGCAGTAAAAACAGCCTCTTTCATACTAGGAAGGGGAATGTTGGAGCAGTGGAACCTAGCTAAAAGAAAAGCAGCTGTCATCTTGAGACAAGAGCAGTGACTAGAAATTGGAACAAGGCAGTGCCAAATATACGTAAGACTCATCATATTGAAAGAAAAACTACTGAGACAAAGATCGGGGGGGGTGGTACTGGTACGAAAGAAGAGAGCAGGATCAAAATTCATCAAAAGCCCTATAGGGAAGAATGGAGAAGGCAAACATTATCAAATTCTTCAAGGGGGGGGAATCGCCAAACTCATAGGGTGGATGGGAGAAATCGCCAAATTTCTGAGGGATGAAGGTAGATTGAGACCAAGTTCCACCCCCCCCCACAACGAAAACTAAGAAAATCAAATATTTACCTCATTCTCGTAATTTTTCTGTTCAATTATCAGGTTGTTCTCGAGTTGTTTTATCTTCTGCGATTTGTTCTGGATCTGGAAAAATATGACAATCCACGTTTTTATAAGAAGCACTTTCATAAGAAAATAAAGATCTTGAAGGAACTGCCCAGGCTCAGGCTAGAAAATAAAACTACTTTGTTTAGGATGAGCTTTCGAATACAGCACAAAATAAAAAAGATGCTTCTTCGCTTTTATTGTAACAAAGTCAGTTCTATTCCATCAGTTTCCTCTAAATACATTAAATGAGAGCAGCCATCTTGGTATAGTACCCTTGAATTCATTAAGCAAATGAATGGAGTACTAGATAACAGTTTTATAATAACAATACCAGAGAACAGTAAAAGGGACTGTTAGCTTAACGTCCAGAAAAAAACGAAACTCCAGCCGCAACTCAGACCTATAGCTCCATATAAAAACTTCGCATTTCATATGAAAAAGCTTACGAATGATGCAGTGGTGTCAGAAAAATATGCTCAATATGAAATTCGGAAACTTTGTCAATATGTTGATATTCCATATAACAAAGGTAACAGTTATATTCTGTAAGAAGATGTAGGATATTATGGTAAACAATGGCTATTACCTCTTCAGTCAACCTGGCTGTTTCTGACTGAGATTTATTCAATAAGCTTTCGAGGTCTTCTATCTATAGGAGTGAATATTATATTATGAAATTCTAGCTAAAATAAACAATTTTAACTCTCATGCTAAACAATAAACATGCAGCATGGCTCTTGTCTTAAACTTTATGTGTTGATAAGCTATTCAAAGATTGAAGAACAATCTTAAAAGGTAAAGGGGGGGGGGCCGTACAAGGTGATGATAGAACATTGGTCAATTAGGACTAAACGCCGTAAATACTCAAAATGTAAGGCTAATCAATTATTTAATCAACAGTGATAAATTCACTATGCACCCAGATTCTTCGGGCCTAACCTTATCCCTAACATGATCTGTAATGTGATCTGACAACCAAGGCATAACTTTTCCATGGCTTAAACTTAAAAGCAATACGAATCAGAGAAACTCTGAGACAGAACTAAAATCAATGACTTATTTCTACGCAGAAAGCTACATGAGATAAACTCTCTGCCAAAAACTCTTTAAATGTCACAAAATATGCTTATTACAAGACAAGCTTTTAGCTTGCGAAATAATTTGCTACATATTGCTCCCGCAAGAGGCTACAGCTCTCGCCCTTGAATCTCTACTTGGATACAACTGCACTTGCACTATATATTAACTCATTTTCAAATAGGTTTAGGAGCTAAAGTGGAACTTCATTGGGATTGAGGTCACAATTTACCAAGGAAGAGAAAATTGCTAAAATTTCCCAAGTAACAAAGTGTCATAGTTTGAATGAACATACTTTTGCTACATTTTCTTCTCGCACTGATTTCAGTTCCTTCAACTCGGCTTGAGCTTCTCGAAGCAGACCCTTAAGTCGACCAAGTTCTTCATCTTTCTGACCTAGCTCCTCAACAGTGTTTTCAAACTCTTGTTGTGTAGCATCTAGTTCCGATTGAAGGTTGAGAATAATGCCATCTTTGTGCGCAACCTACGATAGATTACACACCTTAAAGAACATCTGCTTTGTCTATCGCAACTAGAACCAATAGTGAACATTGCTTCTGACTCATTAACATCCAATGCTTTATAACAAACATTGCATTATACTAGAAAAATGTCATATTATGTATATTATATTATATATTACATTATATTATATTTTATTATACTATATTATATATATATATATATATATATATATATATATTACATTATAGTATATTATATTATATTATATTATATTATATTACATTACATTATATTACATTATATTATATTATCTCATGTGCTACATTACATTATGCTATATTCTACCATATCATATTTTACTATTATATTACAATATACAATATATATTATTATATTGCAAGCACATTAGACATATGTACTGACAAAAGTGATAAAATACATCTGATTTGCACAGTAATAAACAACAAGATACCTCTTGGATGCATGTTTTGTGTTTCTCATGAGTGAGACTTAACTCCATTTCAAGATGTTGAATCGTCTCTTCAGACGACACCAACTGCAAGTAAAACAAAATTGAATACAAAAAGGTGCTTTTAAGTGAATTTATCGAAATATGACAAATGACTACAAGCCAAAAGGTAACATCTTCAAATGCGTAAGCAATACTTAATAAAAGAAACAAGAGTCTCAACGATGACATTCATAAGATTTTCTGAATAGATACCATGGCAAAGATATTTCTGATACAGAATAAAGTTCGGTATGGAAATAAATTTTGATGAAGATGACGATGCAAAGTGTGATGATCAAACTCGTGTAAAAATCATGATCATGATTAGTAAGGTACGTGTCTCAAACCTGTGCTTGATTGAGCTGATTTTTATTCTCAAGTGCAGTCTGGTCATTTTTCAATCTTTCCAAATCCTCCTCTGCTTTGGTTAGCTAAAAATACATTATTAATCATAAAGAGCTTGCAAAATGATTAAATCTCCTATTTTACTGTATAATGATTGTCTTCTTATACGATTCTAAATCTTATTTTACTTTCTATACGTTCTTTGTTATAAGATCAATATAATTCTTGCCTAGGCTAGA
Organism: Mastigias papua; assembly: GCA_964019165.1. NCBI lineage: Eukaryota > Metazoa > Cnidaria > Scyphozoa > Rhizostomeae > Mastigiidae > Mastigias > Mastigias papua. The sequence goes on from OZ025272.1 coordinate 1,689,567, forward strand.
TGCTCTTGGCTTCTTGAAATTGTTCCTACTTTAACAGTGATTTTTTGCAACTATTTAAGAAACTGCATGCAATGCACATTCTCTTAGACATTCGGTGAGACCACTTTTGAAAACAAAGCAAATAACATTGGTGCTTATTAACAACCTTATCAGAATTTGTTTGCCAATAGAATGTGGATAAATGAGGCGCTTTTGAAAATTCTCATCTGAGGTTGAGCATGTTCAAATAACATTCCTATTTTATTGGCAAATCGAGCCTCATTATTCTTATATTGATTTCTTATAAAAATAATATGATATTTCGTGTGTGAATGCCCCAGGAGAATTTCACTGTATTACAACACTAGGATTTCTTCGTATGCCATAAGATATGACGTCACTCTGAGCCTGAGAACAAGAGCCTACCTCAAGTGCAAGTACACTCCAAGTAGTTTTCACAAATGAATTTGCTCCCTAGTTGTCATGGCAATGTACTAATCTTAATTGATACACTCCTCTTTCTAAAATTAGAAACAAACTTTCTCCCTTCCATTTGGGTGTTTCTTAACATTTTGTCAAACCAGCCTTAAATGCCTCTCAAAATTCCGTGCAAGACAAATTCGGAATTCAGTGTTTCATTTGCTTTGATAAACTTAACTTTTATTCATATAGTGTGAGCAAAGTGACCTTTCTCAACTGACGAATTTGCTTTCCTGTTTGATAAAAAGTTATCTCGCAAAAAAACTTTTTTCAAGTTTACGTTTGAGATTGAGCTTGTCATTGTTTCTTAAATATTTTTAAATTTTTGCCTGATTTGTGCTTCGTGTTTCTTATATACTTGTTTCTTTCATAAAAAAAGTGCACACCTCTTCATAAACATCTGAATATCTCTGCTGCGCAGCGTTCAATTCCTCCTCTATCTGCCTGATTCTTTGATCCTTCACAGCAATCTAAAATCAGAGTGTTAAGCAATGAAGTTGAAGAGAAAGGATACCTCACTACAGGAAAATAAGAATCTAGCATTCTTAAGGCGAGAAATGGTACAACTGGTCATCATATCTAAAGGACATCACATCCTTTGCTCCAGGCAAAAGCTCTTTCTGTTGAAAACTTGTTTCAAATCCCAAACGAATTGCTTTACGGGTTGATTTACTTCAAAAAGCTCGGCTAGAATTTAGATTCTTATGAACTTAGATTCTGGGATTCTTATGAAAAAAGTAATGATTAAGATTGAAGAAAATCGCTGCTAAAACTTGCTAAAAACTTTGATTAATGATGGAAATAACCTTTGTGAAAGAAGAAATGAATTCTTGTTCGAACTTAAGAAAAATTACTTTGAATTTCTCAGCGTCCTTTTCAAGTATATGAGGTTATAAAGCAGTTCAATATCAAAAGGACATTCCCAAAAAACATCCACTAATATATATCTTCCACTACAAGCAAATACAAGGTAATGTTTCGTTGCCTCTCTTCAGTCCCTGATATATGCAAAATTGTTGCTGTGCATTTAAGCATATCATCAAACAACTGTCATGGAAGTATATAATTTCTCATTTTAGCTATCTGCCAATTTCGATTAATGCTTTGGGTATTACAAGTCATTGAAAAAGCAAAGGAAAAGATTAAGCTTGATATGTAACGACATAGGGATTGGAAGAGGCAGGAAATAAGAAACGATAGGAAGAACTTCAAATTAGAAGTTGGAAGAGATTGACAAGTGTGAAGATATCGAAAATGTTGCATCCAGAGGAACAAGAAATGACATAAACGACAAAACACTCAACCCTATTGCTTATGCTGTCTACACAATATCACTTTTTAAAAAATTTCTGATAAAATTAGCCTCATTCATTTCATGGAAAGAATTTAATCCGTTCTTGATTCAGCTCTATCCAAAACCTCCAGTTTGACTCATGTTAGGGCGAAACATCTGTAGAGTAGGGGAACGAGTATAGATATTTCCTGGCATTCTCAATAGCTCAATCCTCAAATCTATACAGAATTGCAAAGTGATTCTGAGGCTAATACAAGATGTTTGAACCATCGTCTTCAAGGCTTTTGAAACTACTCTAATTTATTGGCATAAACTATTGGTATGATTGAGCCCTTATTCAAAATATTTCGCCAATTCATTGTACTACATTTTAACCTATTGTTTATGATGCTATTAAGTAGTGTTGTATTCTCAGAAAATTGAAATATTATGAAATTATAAGTATTGTTACAAGATGAGCAATTAAAACTAATTCAATCATGGTTAGAACATAAACGCCATAACATGAGCAAATCTATCATCGAAATGCCCCATGATTGGCTATCTACGATCACATGACAAGCAATCATCAGCCAATAACCAAGCCATAATTTAACAAAGGCTTTAACGGAGTCACATGGTGCATGGAATTGCCACTCCGACAGCCATCAGAACTGCTCTCCACAAAACATCACATGAAAAGTAAGGAAACTTTACTTTGTTAGCAAGTTTTATATTTCTGGGAATTTTAGATATAATTTTATTGAGTTAATGAATTTTAGACGATGGGATGAAATTTATATGAATTCACTGTTATCACAATGAGAAACCTAGATTTAGTTCAGCAGGGCAAGACGCATTCAAGACAAACAAGATTTTCTTTCCATGTTTCAATAGAGCAATAAAAAAAATTAGCCTAAACAATTACCCGAAGCTCTACAGATAAACTAACTAGGTTTATAATCATGCAACAGCTTTTGCTAGCAAGCTTACTATGAAATACCTAAATAAAATATATATCTAAATGGCTTTTAAACTATAAAAATTCAGCATGATGTACAATAGAACAATTTTAATATCTCTTAAAGATTGATAGATGTATAGATATATTCTAGTTTGTGCTCATAAAGTAATCATAAAGATCAATGTCTGTCCTGAATGCAGCTTGTCATAAGAGAATTAAAATCATTGTATAGGATAAATGAATGGCACGATAGTTTCTTATTAACGGTAAGAGTGCCACTACCGTCATTTGAAGGGGAAAAAGCACGATTGATTCAAGACATTTACAATCAAAAACAGTATTATTATAAATCGATTGTTAAAAGATGAGGATTAAATGCCACCTTTCTAACAAAACAGTGTGGGGTTGGTTGGCAGATAGCGTTAGAGTTTATTAATCGCCTAACAGGATAGATCAAATGATGATAGCTATGCCATACTGAAAGTGCTTGATTAGTTGAGTTAATTAATTGAGAAATTCCCTTTCTGGTTCTGAGTTCGGTCTCAAATCTGGCGATAAGGCAAATGAAATATGGCCGTATTTATCAGTTGATTCCGCACAACAAGGAAAAAAACAACTGCTATTTGCACCCATACTGTAGATATCAGTTGTAAAAAATATCATTTATCAGTTGTAAAAATATTACTTGTCAGCTGTAGAAATATATTATCTAGAAAAAGGTGATATTATGATACTGGCATGCAATGGGCAGCAAGGGTAATTGATACTATGGCACGGAATACAATAGGCGCTTAGGAAAGACGACACATTTATAGTTAGAAACTTGAGTTATATGGCTGGCTAGCTTGCCTAAATTTATTGAACGGCAGTGAAACTAATGAATATGCGCTAATTCCTATTGATCGGAAAATTAGGGATGAGATATTTTATCTTAAGCTAAGATTTACTTACATCATCAGATGCTTTTCTACGTATAGTTTCAATGTCCCTTGTTGATCTGTTTAGATCCTTCTCTAGTTTCTTAATACTTTCAAGATGCTTTGAAATCTGTAAAATACAAGGAAACAATATGCTCAAGAAAATTGACTCAAATTTGGAATTCAAATAGCTGATCTTTGATCCCTATATATTCGAAATCTAATTTCAGAGTTATACTTGTTTAACTTCATCAAAGCAAATGACATTTTCGAAGTTGATTGTTGTGATATTTTGATTTTCCAAAAAGCCCAAATAAGAAACTCTTCAATTCTAATCTCAAACCAATTTAAGAACAAGTTCAACAAAATGGACAAAAGGCCACCGGAAAACTCTCCAGCACACGAGATTACTGAGCAACTCATACAGTAATCAATCTGCAAGAGCAAATTGTGGTGGCCAGAAATAAAATAACCAAAGCCAGGCTATAGCCAAGTAAATTATGAGACAAAGATCACGCTCTGGCAAGTCAATGGCTTTTAAAATTCCAAAAGGAATCTTAAAAGGCACCATACACTTTTATTTATAAGAAACAAACATTCCCCCCTCTGTCTTGATGTCTATTGAGCCTTAAATTTTTCTGAAGTGTTTCTTAAAACTCTAGAAAATTCTCATAACAACATGACAACTGTGGAACAAGAAATAGAATTCATATTAAAAACATTTGAGAGATGGGTGTTCTCTGCATTTTGTTGTCAGTTTAATAAAATATTTTTTCGCAAAAACAGTTACTTCAAGTGTACTTCATGAACGTGAAATTCAGCCCCCTGTGTTTCCTAAATGTTTCTTAATTTTGCCTCATATAAGCCTCACGTTATATATATAATTGTTTTATAAAAACGTGAAATCACAAAAGATACACCACTTTTTGATCTCAACATGCATTTTCTATGCTCATCCACTCGCCCAAAGAGATGCATCTCCTTTCTTTTCTAATTTATCAGAGCCATGCCTGGCTAGTCCTGCACTATTTACAACTGGCAAAATATCATATGCTAACAAACCTCTCTCTGCTTGTCCTTTTCTCTCTCCTTTAGCGACGTGGACTCATTTTCAATTTTTGCAAGTTGGTCTTCTCTTCTCGAGAGCTAAAATTATGGTTAGCAATTACAAATGTTGTAATAAGTGGTCGTAAGCCCTCATCTTACACCACGTGTGGTGTTCAATGTTTCTTTTGCAATGTTACAACTGATATAAAGATTCTCCCTTTAAAACATCTCTTCTACTGTGGGCTTAGCTCAGGTGTAGGCTAAAATATTCACCATAATACCTAATATTGTTCATCATTACATACAACGAGAAAAACGTTACATTCATATGCAGGTAGGTTCCAGAAAATTACACCGCTCATTCAACACAAAAATTCCTATTTTCCCTCTCTCCCCTCTCTCTCAAACCTACACCCCCCTGTGACTAATGTTCCCAGTTTGATGGGTCTCATATGACAAACCATCTAATCAATTTGCAATGCCATTGTTTTTAAAACAAGGATTAACATGTTCGAAATATTGGATTCATTGCCAGTGTCCTATGACTGTTTCAGGGAGACATTGGTGGAGAACAATCTTGAAGGTCGACAAATCAAGGAAAATATTACCTACATACCTTTTCTAGAATATCGCGATGTTGTTTTTGTAGATTGTCAAGTTCACCTTGCAACTGATCAACAATATCTTGCTTCATGCTTATCTTTTTGTAAAAATGAATAAAACTGAACTATACAAGTGCTGAAGTATTAGGGCAAATCTAAAAAACACATCTGCAATAAGTTATCTCAAAACATGACATGGGTATGCTTATGGGAACAAGCATTCTTAAAACTCTCTACAATCCTGAAGAATCGCCTAGCTAGATTAAACCCTCTACCAATAAAAATGCCAAGAAAACAATATGAAGTGAACATGTGACCGTAATAACCAATAGAGCGCATTGTCAATACAGCTGGAAGTCGATCAATATGTGCACGTTCAGAACACTGGCAATTATTGCTTTCAAGATTTAAAAACTAGGACATTTTACCTCGTGTGCGTGAACCTGCTCCTCTCGCTCTGCCATGCTAACCTTCAAGGCCATGTCTCGTATCTCGTCTTCAAAATGCTCAATCTTAAAAAAGAGCAAGCAATTTCAAAAATATTATACTTTCAATCCTCTCTAACTTATCTTCTGTTCATAATTTACTGAAGAGGTTCAGGGTGGCAAAAAGTCAAGCCAGTTCCCTGCTCACAATAAAGCCAGGCTTTCCCTGGAAATGGGTGGAGTGAGTGGAGATGTACTCTACTAAGACACAGCCCGCTTCGCCTTTGTGCTACACTATATGATATAGGTAAGGACTATTGACCATAAAACTCATTCTGGTGGTGATATATTTATTCGTTCTTTGCTTCACAGCACTCTGAGCAACAACGTATCATGAGCATGCAAATTCAAATCCAAACCTTATCCGTGTATTCCTCTTGCTTCAATTTCATTTCACTCAACTTTGTTTCCAATTCATTGATAGTAGCATCTCTTTCCTTTATCTACAAAATAAAGTCAAATCCCCTTCAACCCATGGAATAATTGACACAGTTTTACCTAACATACTTTTGCGATACAAACAAGGCACCAAACGTGGCAACATTTTGAGATTCCAATACTTCAATTAAATTTTAAATCAATAAAGTTACTCCAAAAGAGTAAAATACTCTGCAAACACTGAGTACACAATGTTTTGCTAGTATAACTAAAATATAAAAGGCGTGTGCAAAATAACTACAAATTTGCTGACTGTGTCATCGCTAGAAAACAATTTTGCATGTACCTTATTCATTCGAGTCTATCTAGCAGTACTATTGCATTCAGATCATTAAACTTTGTGATACTATCAATCACTTCTTGCTGAGTTAAATCTTAGGCAATATATCTTACATCACTCTCCTAACATGCTTACGTGCTGCAAGCATCTATTTATCATTGGCATATAACTTACCATAAATCATATGGCGCTCGCACAACTATCAATTGTCTAACTTCCTACGTTCAAATAGCTACTAAATCCAGATGTAACATATGCAATCGAAATGACAAACAATCTCACCTCCTTAACGAGGTTCTTGCTCTGCTCATCCAATCTTGAGATAGTGTCAGAGAGTTCACTAATCTACAGAACAAAAATAAAACAAATTTAAACTTCCATGGTTGCAACATAGACCACAAGAAGTCGTATTCAAAATAAGTTCTTACATAATGCAACAAACTACCACTACCAGATACCTACCCCAAATTTTAACTAATGTACATAATATATATATATATATATATATATATATATATATATTTATTTATATTTTATATATAAATTGTATACTACCTTTTCCAAGTGTCTGCTACGATCTTCTTCCAACTCAAGTTTTTCAACCTTTAGTTTGTGGTTGGCTTCCTCTCTCTTAGCAACCTAACCAACAGATATTAAAACGACAAATTCAAATTTAACAAGAAGTAAATCAAAATTCGTACTAAAAGGGATTCCTCATTACAAACTCTCAATCTAAAGTGAATTCACAAATTATTAAGTAAATATTCTATGTCAATGAAATATCATACCTCTTCAGCTAAGACATCATTTTCACTTTGTGATGAAATCTGATATGTTTTGACACGCGCTTCGAGTCGGCCATTCTGCAAATCACACAAGCTGTCAATTTTCTCATTTATAATTCTGATGCAAAATGAACTTTTTCATTCGACATTAAAAATGATAAAAATACCATTTTACATTATGTGAATATGCAATGAATGTTAGCTAAATAATATAATCAAAGCAAATAAAGTCGAAGAAAAGGTTTAATGATTTAAAAAGAGATCTAAAAAGATGAGAAAATTGAAATCGTTGTAAGGGATAATCAACCTCTTCAACAGCTTCGTTATATTTAACTTTGGTAGCTTTTAAATCTCTATTAGCACCTTCGTTAACCTTTTCCAGCCGACCTATCTGTGAACATCAGAACAGAGTGTAGAATTACTTATCGAATACATACAAACATAAAGTTAACTCCATATAACATACAAATTTTATTTCATTTGATTACCCCTGAGTAGCTAGAATTATATAAATATTGTAACATCTATTATTTTCAAACATTACTTAGAATAATTTAGGCACTATAAGTAAAACAAACTCTGGTATTAATGTATCATAACATACACTCAACACAACAATACGTTATACATGAATACAAGACTTAAAACTACATCATTTTCTGTTAACCATTATCGGCTCCAACGGACAGAACTTTCAAGCCTCCATTCTGCTCTTACCAGTCTGAAATATGAAAATATCCCTTGCTTTTGTTTTAGAAAAGGGCGGACATAGCAGTAACCAGATTTACCCTCTAAGCTCTTCTACCTTTCTTCCTTTCGATTCCGAAGACGGATCAATCGCTTTATTCAAATGGACCAATAAAATATCGCTTAACATTTATGATTCTAATGTGGAGTATCCACTTTATGACTTCATACCTCATCAGTTGCCCTTCTGTGCTCTTCTTGTACTTTCAATAATTCTAGTTCTAAGTCCTGAATCGATTTTTCACGCTTTGCAACCTATGACAGAAATAAATAAAGAAAAATCGATGGCAAGAAGACAAAACAAAACCGATCACCCACTTATGTGAGGTGAACTAAACAAGGTAAACTGAAATTCCAAAGGAGGCGTTAATAAGGCAATATTGTATCTGGTCTAAAGTCCTCTAAAGAGTATGCTAGAGAGGACAAGAAGACGTAGCAGACAGATAACGGGAAGGCTAGATTTACTGAAAGAACAAACCGGCCTGGCATATATCGATTTAAAGTAAAAGCAATAAGCAGGCTAGATTGGAGATTGTTTACTCAGAGAATCGCCAAAAGTCGCTAGCGACTTCATGGTAAATAGCAAAACTTTTAAGAGATCAGCAATTCAACAGACAATGCATCTGTCAACTGTAAGGAGACATTTTAGAGTAAAACACCCTTGATGATAGGTTGCTTCTCTACTTTTCAAAGATGTACATATTTTAATTACATCGATCTTCATTCTGGTTCAAAATGAAAACTGTTCTAAAACGAATCAAAGGATAAAAAAACTTTACCAACCTCCTCGATGTAATCCTTCTGTTGATTTTGCAGCCTCTGCAATGCTTCGTTTCGATAGGTGACCTGGAAATTGAAGGAAAACTGGTTTTCAGATAAAAAGAAATACGATCTTATCAATTATATTCATTCGATACGAAATTTGCAACTATTTACTATTGTCATGTAGTTGCTATTAATGTTTTGGGTAGCAAAGAGGCAACACACTGGTATGTTAAATCGATTCACTAAGGCCTAGCAAAATTAACCATCCAATTAGACAAAGCCCCAGGGAATCCCCCACTGTAGTCAAAGCATTAGGGACAAAGCTCCAGCGAAGGAGAGGAACAGAGATATGACAAAATGGGGTGGGATGGCAGGCTCGAATGGATCAAAGAAATCATACAAATGGAGAACATGAGGGAGATAATAATAAAAAAGAAGTGGAACTTGAGGAATAGATAAGTGTGATTAAGTTTGCTCTCTTTCTACTCTTAAGAATTCATAGGCTTACGTAACAGTTAGCCAAACATTCGAAAATCACCTTGCTTTCAGCTTGTTTCAAGTCATCCTCCAGTCGCCGAACATCTGATTTCAAACTTGCGATGCTCTCATCTCGTGCAGAGATCTAGAATTAAAACAAATTAGTCAAACGACTAACACTGAATGCTGAAGCACAGAGTGCACACTCAAATATAGGCTTTAAGCAAATGAGCTTCCTCCTGCTTTGACATATTAGAAAGTATTGGAAAGTACCTAACTTCTGGAAGCCTGGAAGGCCCTTACCTTCTGAGTTGTTAGGGGAGAGAGTAAACAGTTTAGTTGTGAACTTCAATGTACTTAAGAGACAATCCCGATTATAGAAGATTTAATTGCATGGATTTCAAGAAGATGAAAGCGTTAAGCTGTTGAAAAAATAAATCTATATGGGCATTTTTCTACATGATGCATGTTGAATTTATTTTAATAACAGAGAACGGGAATGAATCAGTGCCTATGTCACAAGAGGACAGCAAATCGTACTTCCTGATGAAAATTCTTCTCAGATTCTTCAACCTTTGACATTTCAGCTGACAATTTCGCTTCCAAATTTCTCACCTATAAGAAAATTTGAAGTAACTTATACATGCGAGGGGCAAAGAAGCGGGGAAAATTAATTAAAGAAAGGAGATGCTAGAGATAAAGTGAAAATTGAAAAAGGCAAATGGAAAAGTATCAGGAGAACAAAGTGCAATAACACAGGAGAAATGGTTTGTCACATAAAGCCCTAGATTTTACAACTGATATGTACAGGATAGCTACTATGCGAAAGCATCCCATGTTTAGAACGATATACTGGTCATTTCTTTTTTCCACATCAAACTTTAATCAGATCACTACATACTGTAGTTTTCGCAGCATCCACTTGGTGTTCCAAATCTGTTGTTAAAAGACGATACGATGATTCCTACAGAGTAGAAAAACATGAACAAACATGAAATAAAGTTCCAGTGCAAATCATTTGAAGTGTAGAACTAACATATCAAACATTTACTGTCACAAATGAAATATCTGCATATGTATCTCTAGCTAATTACTTTATATTTTGGCATTTTTCTTTAATTTCTCTTTAATTTCTCTTTAATTTCTCTTTAATTTCTCTTTAATTTGTTAGATAGTACGCGTAAATTAGCTTTTGCTGCAGCTATTGCATGCTTGCCTACTGTGAATAAATTGATACTAATACTTCCAATACTGCTACTAAAACTATTACTAATGATGGCCAATAAAGTGCAAAAACTACCAGCCAGCTACATTATTCCTAAAAGATGTGCGAGAAAATGAGTGACGTAAGCAAAGTTGCAATTCATGATCCTTGACTTTGTACGTCAAATGCTATCCTAACTGAGTTATCTACTCTGTCTATCTGCACAAGGGAGCCACAGCAGCTCTACTACAGTGTTCATTTGGCCTTCAGTGAAGAAGGATTGTCAGCTCAGGGGGAGGGGACTATCGCAATATAACTCTCCGAGAAACACACAGGACATCAACTGACCTCTTTTGAGGCAGCTTTTGTGTCATCCCTGAGCTTTTTGATCAATTCACCTTGATATGCGAGCTGAAAAATACGAAGAATGCAATCCAATTTGATAAAATTGATTAACTATGACCCCACAATTTGAGCTTTCCAATGCGTAAATCATACATCAATTCAGAGGCAGAAATTGGGCAGTAAACCGCAGGACAACTAAGCCATAAGAGCATGGGGGAAATTCTGAGGAAAACTTTTAGCAACCACGCCTAATAACTTCATTGCTCCTGAACACTTTAGGGTATGACAATGGCCTTCCCAAATAAACACAAACACAAACACAAACACCCACACAAAAACACCCACACATACAAACACACATACACACAAACAAACACAAACACACAAACAAACACAAACACACAAACAAACACAAACACACAAACACACAAACAAACACAAACACACAAACAAACACAAACACACAAACACACAAACAAACACAAACACACAAACAAACACTAACATATATAATTGTAAACAGAATGCAGTTGTACCTTTGACATACTTTCTCTCTCTGTTTCTTCCATGCCATGAAGCTGAGATTTTAATTTTCTAATTGCATCCTCACGTTGAGCAACCTTAAAAAATCAGAGCAACCTAATACTAAATCAAGTTCATATGTTCACATAACCTTGACTTCGTTTGCTTTTGTAACAATTGCATGATAATTCATTTACGACATCAATATCATGTAGACTGACAATTTACAAATACATTATTCATAGAGTAGGTACAAATTATCTGCAAAAATTAGCCACACCACTCTAAGCTCATCACAAATAAAGAGATTATATCATATTACTATTCCAGATTATATTATATTATATTATATTATATTACATTATACTATATTATATTATATTATATTATATATTACATTATACTATATCATATTATATTATATTATATTATATTACACAATATTTATACTATACAATATATATATATATATATATATATATATATATATATATATATATATATATATATATATATATATATATATATATATATATATATATATATAATTATATATATATATAATTATATATATATATATATATATATATATATATATATAATTATCGTATATATTACATTTTACTTTAATAGATATACTATAATATATTATATCACATCATACTATACATCTTAAATCAAATATTACATTACAAAATATTATATCACATTATATTACTATATGACAATGTAACATATACAACAGCATATTTATTTAATCACATTCCAGCTCTAGGAATAAATGCATAGCTACTTCGAAACAGATAAGCCTAAGATAAGCTATTGCTAAATATCAGAATGGTGAATTATCGACTTGGTCAACATTGGATTAATTGACAAATGCAGATATAAAATATTCTGCGTAGCATGTTCAAATTGAAATAAAAATGGCTACCTCATTCGCAAGAACTTTCTTTTGATCATCCGAATTAGATTTCAACTGCTTCAGTTCAAACTGTAATTTTGTGATCTGAAAGACACAAGTATTGCTACTCATAAAATTCATGATAAATTAAATCTTATAGTCACAATTTGAAAACGTAACAAAACCTACAAAAAGTAAATCATCATATTACTAATTGTATCAAAAATAAGAAAACTTACTGTGATTCATGCTAAAAATAGCAAACAGGCTAAAAGTGGACGTTTTTGGGGGACTTGGGGGCGAATTTCCCTTGAATCAAGTTAAACTGCACTTTGGCATAAGTTGGAAGGTTCTAGAAGCTAAAATAGGGAAAGATGTCAAATCTACTTTACAATAGCCGGCAAATCTACCACCGATGCCATTGGTTCTAAAAAGCTTACAAAAATTCCCCATTGCAGGACAGATGAGAAAATGACTTGCCGCGAGAGAGAATAAGAGTGAAAGTTGCAATATAGGCAAAAGTCAATATATATCGAAGTATTGATGGATGCTTACAGAATGGAAGCCAGAATAGACTACTAGGTGAAAGATTAGAGAGAGATCATCAATTTTCTACCTCTTTTCAGAACTAAGTTGAGCTCAAAAGACATACAACGCTACTAACCTCTTCATTCGAATCCAGGAGCTGCTGAGCAGTGGCTGATCGTCCATTTTCAAGTTCAAGTACTCGCATGCGACTTTTTTCAATCTACAATGATAGGCACTTTAATGAATGCTTCTGCCAATCAACGAGAAGTCTGTTTACTCAAGTCAACCATTGAGTTCGCATCCTTAAGACCATAAGGCTAAACAGCTAATGGTTGCAAAGTAGAATGGCCATTCAATAGAGCAACAGATGCAAAAAGGCCTCAAAAAGAACATGAGATACTCTCGAAAACCCATCATGTGAACATGATATACAGTATGTTTATAACTGCAGCTAAAGCTACGTGAAAGATCACAAGGGTTAAAGGACATTTATATGACTATCTGAATAGGCAATCCTGAGAGAAAAAGAAAAGAAAGAGGGAACACAAAAAGGAAAAAACATAATTACTCAGTCGACTGGCGTGAAAAGCAATTCATTAAGTTACCTCTCCGGTATGCACCTCGTTCTTTCTTTTGCACAAGCGAAGTTCATTCCTTAAATCTTCAATTTCTCTTTCTTTCTCTTCGACCTGCGGATTTGGAAATTGATAAAACATTAATTTCAATATATTGATGAACAAGAAACATATGTGGAACGAAAATGGAGAGAGAATTCTTAGAGGTTCTGTTGCAACAGCCAATCAACTCTTTGCAAAATAAATGCAATTCTAGGCAAGGAAGACTTCACTGACTTGTGGCAAAATACTGGGACCGGATTAAGTGTAAATTTATCAAAAAACATCTCCAAAAAGATTTCGTTACATGCAGAAAGTGACATTGCTCTCGACAAAAGTACCAGATATCAACAATAAACGAGCAAAGTTTTTCTTGGGTCTAGAAGCAAGGGGGAAAAATGTTTTGAGCCAATCAGCTCATTTGTTTACAGCCTCATTTACGAATCAAAACGCGTACAAGACAATAGAAATTTGAGAGAAGATGATATTTGATCAGTTTCAAAAACAAAGATGGCGTCACAGGCCTTTTGCTGTATAAAAAACACCTCACACGAAAATTTGGTGTTGCACGCGATATTTCTCTTTTTCGGGCAGATTTTTACATTTTCTGGTAGAAGGAAGATTCTTCTAAAATTCTACCGCTTCCCTTTTCAAAATATTACTGCAAACAGGAGATATTTGGTCCTATAGTTAGCGGAATTTTTGCAGTATCTTCGCCTTGGACTCACCTTTGTAAGAACTGCTGAGTCGGCCTCCCCTAATCCATAGTCACGTATACTGATTTCAAGCTTATAGACATATTCCTAAGCTATTTTTTCTTCTACATTTCATTCTACCATACTCCTTGTATGTCCCTAGTTTCTTTATGCCAGTCTCCAAAAATTGAGGGATTAGTGAGCTTACCCCCAACCATTGAGGGATCAAGGAACACAGAAATCGTTTAGTTACACCTTTTGCATTACATGACATTTGAGTATTTGTTGTTATGCAAAGAATATGCATATTTAAGTATTATTTGACACATCTGTTGTCAAGTTACATTTTAATTGCTCTTTCTTTAGTAATTTCTGTAGACACAAACAGCAACTGTTGATAATGTGCTGGGGTCTTCCACCTCTATCTGCTTCCAGAGATTTATAAACTCTTAGAACGTTACCAAGTCCGTGAGCTCTCAGATTAATAACTTTACTGTCTTCATCGTTTTCAATCCAGGAGCTATGATACGGGTTTTGACACGTTTTCGCGAATTTTGGCATCTTGTTTCAGGCCTGAACCAGAGTAATTTGGAGAACTTTCACTTCCGACAGACGACAGCTTGAATTTCCCGCCAAAAAAGTTCAGGACGTATAATGCGAAGGACGAAAGTTTTTTTGGACGAAGGAGTCCCGTATCTGCCTCGGTAAATCGCAACAATACTTTGCCACAAAGTATTTCATTGCTATGAGTAAATAGTGTTAAGGTCATGGTGGGATTGTTAGGAAGAATGTAGTGGAATGCATTTGAAACGTGGAAGGGGAAGGCCCGTCTGTCAGGAGAGTCCAAGGCGAAGATACTGCAAAAATTCCGCTAACTATAGGACCAGATATCTCCTGTTTGCAGTAATATTTTGAAAAGGGAAGCGGTAGAATTTTAGAAGAATCTTCCTTCTACCAGAAAATGTAAAAATCTGCCCGAAAAGGAGAAATATCGCGTGCAACACCAAATTTTTGTGTGAGGTGTTTTTTATACAGCAAAAAGCCTGTGACGCCATCTTTGTTTTTGAAACTGATCAAATATCATCTTCTCTCAAATTTCTATTGTCTTGTACGCGTTTTGATTGGTAAATGAGGCTGTAAACAAATGAGCTGATTGGCTCAAAACATTTTCCCCCCTTGCTGGGTCTAGAAGGACTACGAAAAATTACCTTCGATGTAAAGTATACAATATGCTCCTTCGCTGCTACATCTGAGTTATTCATGGACGCCTTAAGACTGTTGAATTCGTTGATCGTGTCTTTACGCTGCTGCTCAGCGGCAACAAGCTCGTTCTCTAGCCTCCGAATCATGTTTTCGTATGCGGTGACATCCTGTGATTGTCTGACAGCCTGGTGTAATTCGTCTTTTAGCTGCTCGATGATTCTATCACTCTGTGAAAGCTATGCAATAAACAGGCGGCATTAAAATCACGCAATATTCCCTTGAAAATTGTACATTGTGAAACGGGGTTTCAAATCGCGTGCGTAAAATCAACAAGTTCGCGCAACTGAATGTTGTAAATTGAAAAAAAGAACGCCATCTGGCCACAAATAAACGACGAGGAAAAATGATTGTTTGATTTCCAAGCGAAAAATTTTGCTATGATCAAAGAACAACAGAATTTTTAATCGAATAGAACAAAAAACAAAAAGCAAATGCTACAAATGATGCAGACAAAACAACTCCCTCAACTTTGAATCGTGTCGCTGACTCATTATAGACACAATGGCCTTTCAACTCTCCAATTCGTGAGACAAAGTCATACCCACAACAAAAGATTATCTAACATAACTCTTCTTTCTAATAAAGATCTCTACATTTACTTGCTAGTTGAAGGAAAAACGTGAAGTTTAATGTTTCTATTGGCTGACTGCTCTCTCTTCACTAATCAAACAGTCTGCCTTTAATTTAAGGCCAGATATAGTTTAGACTTGGAGAGCATACCTTCTGCTGGCTTGATTCATACAACTGCTGCAATATCTGAATGCTCTGCTCCTTATTCTTCGTCTCAGCGACTCTCATCGACACTATATCTTGAAAGTCAGAAATCTCCGCCTGCAGTTCTGCGATCGTACTTTCACAGTATTGCAACTGCGTGGCAACATCTTTCTGGTGCTCCTTTGACAATTGAAGATCGCTCTTAAGTTTCATTATAAGAACGTCCTTATTTGTAACTGCTGATGTTGCTGTTCTGTGCTGACTCTCCATGGTTTTCACGTCCCCTTTTAACAGACAAAAGAAGTATAAACTGAACAGAGGTTAAAACTAAGCTTTTCTTCTCTAACTACAAAAATTCTTGTAAAATGCTATCAGCTATCACAAAAGGTAGGTAATGACAAAAATAGAACAAAATTAGCCAGACAAACAAGAGAGGAAGAGAAAATTACTGAAAAAAAAGGGAAAGACAAGGCTATTTGGCATATTATCAAACAAATGATATATCATAGCTACACTGATTTCGAGCGAAATTAAGTACGAAATACAGTAAGAACTGTGCCACATTGCAAATGTTGCAAGATGTGTAGTGCTACCAGAACTCATAAACAAAGAGTTAAAGCCGTAAAAAATAAAAAGAAGGTCGTTAAATTTCAAAGCTGTTATTTGACTTTCATACTTTTCATCATCACAGCCTATCTTGCTAAACAAGAACTGCAATAAGCATAGAAGTTAGCTTTATACTCTTATATTCAATCATCAGAAGAAATTGTGAGGAGGTCACCATGGCCAAAAACCTAATAGACTACCAGCGTACATAAAGGTGCGCATGTCATGCAAACAAAAAACTGAGCTATATTTCCAACAGAAGAAAAATGTCTACCGTCAACTATTGATTTATATGCTTGATCTTTCATGCCAAGTTTCTCTTCAACTTCTATGTACAACTCTTCTTTAGCTTTTAAATCTCTTTCCAGTCTTTGAATAATATCATCACGACCTTTAACTTGCTTTTTCAGCTCAGCTATATGCTCATTCAATCTTCTTTCACTGTCAGCCCTGAGAAAGAAGAAATTCACCCCACATGATCACTAATAATTGCATATGACTGGGCAGGGCGGACTTAAACTGGGGTATGGGGTGGGCATCGCCGGAAATTGTCACAATTGACATGGTACAGTTCCGACTAGATTGCCTTTCTTGCTTGATCCTCCAGTTGCTAAATGCTGTACAGCAAAGAACTATTATAAAAGAAAGAATACTTCGTTGCTACCCATAAAACATAGTGATCTCGTATGGAAACAACAAACATGCAATGATGTTTTTTCTATCAACCATATGCCACCGTAGTCTATATTGTAACTCTTAAAGAACGCAAGAACTATATGAGAAAGCACTCAACCGAAACCTAACAGACGTAAATAGCAGTACAAAATCAATAACTTAAGATTTAATTTACCAATTCTTCATATCTCAATGAATTACTTCTTTCTAGTCTACCGAATTCTTTAATATTTATAGTTGATATTTGCAACTTCTGAACACATTGCTCCTCTTCTGAATACTTGAAACTGGTTGCTTAGAAAGAGCAACTGCTGAAAGATGGCGTTGCGGGAATCAGTGAGGAAGGTTAATGTAAATAGAATTCAATAGCAACAAGCTTCATCTCTCCTCAAAATATTGAAAAAGGCGAACAAGTCTTTATCATTCATATGGAAGACTACCCAATTCTCTAACTTTCAAAAAGTATTTTGAATCCAACTTACATTGTCTTCAACTGGGTGCCTGGACTGTGCAAACTTGCTACTGATTCATATGGCACTGCACGGAAGTCTAGTTGTGTGAGCTAGAACAACAAATGAAAGCAATTGACATTAAGTAGACTTCAAAGATCCGATCGAAACAAAGCCTACAGAAAGACGAACTGAAGAAGTTCTTATAGAATCAGCTAGTATATTGAGAACTTCTTATCACAAGATTTCTGTTTGACCTGGCTCATCTGTGTTATCTTGAGATTAAATTTTTAACTATACAGAAAATGCAGATGGTGTGATGTTTTCTCTCTGACACATCTCAATTTTTGAGGTCTTGATAATGAGCTATTACTTTCTACACACAACAACTATCACCAAATACAGTTAAAACTGAGCCACAAGTTAAGATCATACGGTTTGGTGCTAACATACAATCAACTGCAAAGATAGAAAAAGATCCTATTTTTTAATTTGTTGAGTTATTATTTACCAACACAGCTTACAGCAAACAGGTTAGGACAAAAGCAGGATGATAAAATCTCAAAATTCCCAAAAAGGTAGTGATTGTATAGTCTGCACAATCTTGGAGGTAAGAATTTGTTGGTGTGCAGAAGAGGGCAAATAATATCTACCTCCCATTTTCCAGTTGTCTTTGCTTTGTTGATAACATCTATGAGGAGGTCAGTGTCATACTCAAGATTACCAATGTGACTCTGCAACTGTACATTCTCATCTGACAATGATCCTGCCTCATTTCTATATTCCTATCAAAGGAAATTTGCAAAATAATATACCTTTTTCACAGCACAAACAATGTACAATATAGATATTAGCTAACATCCACAAGTGTTATCAGAAAATTTCTGCTTAATATATATTACTCAATAATGACATAGCATACATATTCCTTTCATATCCAGGCCTCTCCGGGAAAAAATACAAGGAGGGCTATAAAAAGCCCTTGTCCATTTGGCTGCGTGGGCTATTTAGCCCTTGCAGAACTGTTGATTAGTTTTTACATTTGAGTATTTGCAAAGGCAAAAATACACTACCTTACCAATTCTTTAAACACTATTCACCTTAAGGAGGCATTTTTGTGTGTACTACTACCTTAAAAGTTTGCATTACTATGGTAGTCATGCTATGGGCTGTTCCTTTCATGCGAAAACATTTCGTATTCCATTGACAGTTTTAGAGGGTAGTACAAAAGTTGTTAACATATGTTATATAAGGAAACGGAAATATCCTATTTATAACGCCATGTTATAAACACATAGACGTTATTTGCTAACACCCTGATATTTAATGGTAGGTAGTTCAAACATTGGGAAGCTAAGCTGCGCGATTAAATGAGAACGTTACTGCGTGGGCGGAAAAAAGCCCTCGCAAATTCATTTTGCGCGTGATTTGCGCGGGCGCGGGCTATAGCCCGCGTCTCCGGGAAAGGCCTGCATATCCCAATCTTACTACCTCCACAAGAAACCATATACTCATGCTGTCAAATTCAATTAAAAGAAAGACAGATGAAAATCAAAGAAGTGAGGGAGGATTTGAAAGAAAGTAATTAACAAAGGAATTGAAATATTTACTTAAGATAATATTGAAAAAACAAATCTTTGCTAATAATTACCTCTAAAGCAGCTGACTTATCATCATTTTCCTTTTCTAATCTGAACATTGTCTCCTCATACTCTTTGCATTTACTTGTTTGTTCCTGCAAAATAAATGAAGTGATTGAAGATTTATGGAAATACAGTCAGGTAATACAGTAGTTTTTGACACAAACAATGGATTTTAATAATGAGGGTAAAAGTTCAAATCATTTAACAATTTCCTATTCAAGGGCACCAGAAGGACATATGAGGGACAGATTGTCCCAAAAGTTATCAAATGGCTCTCTGGAGATTGAAATAACTTTCAAATTCTGTAATGGCATAACCAAGGCCCCAAGTTTTGTCATCTACCCCTAGATTTACAAAGTCCCCAGGAGATCTGAAGATCTGATATCATTCAGCCTATTCAACACAAATACTTGTACAAATCTGTGCAAGATGTAGTTTGATTAATTGGGGAGGGGGACCAAACAATAAAAAAGAGGTCATCTTTTCTCATTTAATCTAGACCCTAGGGCTCAATCTTTCTAACATCTTGGAATGCTAAAACTAGAAAAACACACATATACCCTGGCATAGGTACCATTTTTCTACATTGAAATTAGTTTATTCAAATTTTCTTCAACTTCAAATTACATTACACTAAAAAACTTGCATGCTAAGATGGTAAATTGGAATAGGCTAGTTAAAAATTATTCTCCAACTCAGATTACACTACATGGCACAAAAATTTTTATTTCAAGATTCATATCAAAAACATTTAATGATCTATATTATCAAGCCCTTACCCTCAGTGATAAAGTAGTCTTCTGTAATCTTGATTCCAAAAGAGCAACTCTTTGATTGGCTTCTTTTTCAAGCTCTTCCACAGTTTGAACTAGAATTTCATTCTGGTCACTAAGTTCATTCACATAAGTCTGCAGTGACTTCAGCTGATGCTAAAAATATAATTTTACTGTTAGCACAAGGTATGCATTCTATGGAAGGGTAATATGAGATGCCACATTACTTAAAGCAAATACCCTTCTTTTCAGCATCCCACTCAAATTAACTCTTACCTAATGACTTTTCCCTTGAAAAGTGAACCTTATTTTTGCATGGGGATGTAGAGAGAATATAAAGAAAAGGATCATTTCAAGGATGTGATTATCTTGCTTGGGATGTCGATGGCTCAGATGATCTAATAGTCTCATCATCTATGGATATCCTTAAGAAAATGCTTGGAGTAATTTATCTTGCTCTTATGAAAGATGGAAATCATAGAGGATCTGCAATAAATATCCAAAACAAAAAACTTTTAAACAGAACTAGTTATTTACAATTCTAATATGAGGATTGGGCACAAAGTGACTGATAAAATATCAATAGTTCTCAAAATAAACCATATGTTGTGGGTTTATGATGGCTTCTCATAAAAGCGGGAATAGATAGGGAGTGTTAATGGAGAATCACCAAACGTGCTTGAGTGCAGATGCAAGCATGTGGCAAATTCACTTTTGTTCTTAATTGAGCAAGCTGATGACACTGGCCATAGAACAGATGAGACTCATTAAGTCAATGAACTCTTCTCAAAATATCACTGCATCTCTTCTCATAACCTTGAACATTGTGGATCTATTTTCGTAAACATTATTCTAAATATTGATAATTTAAAATTTGCAGTGATATTTATTATTTCTTTGGCCATACGGTTCAAATGCAGTTCAAAAGGTAGCGCAGTTCAAAGTCAAATGCAATAGGCCTATGGCTGAACAGCTACCGAATCTGATACACAAGTCTGCATGACATTTCCCAATATGATCGGTATCTACTGAATATAAAAGCAAACGCTGGCGTGAAGGCAGAATCTCAGTTTCCAAGTGGCAATCCAAACTACCGAATGAATGCATCACAAAAAAACGAAGAAAATGAAATGAACATATTCGTTCCCGCGCTTCGCTCATGATTGTTTCTTCGAAGAACGAACAAACCGTGCATCATACTCTATCAGTATCTTATAGCAACCTAATACTTTTCTGCTAGCCTTTGTCGGTTGTTTGGAATTGGGCAAAAGAACAACCAAGACAGAAAGGCTGAGATATAACTGCCATTAGTTACTCATATCATACCTCACAGCAACTTTTGTGAAAATAACCATCCATCCTCAGCACAGAGTGGAACCGATGTTATCAAATGCTTATGCACTTCATACCTTAATTACCAGTCTATTTATCTACATAACAAGCTCATATGTCAGCTGCAACAGTCACTTTTATTCGTTGAATCAATGAAGCCACTTATTGCAGGTAGCCTTATTTAGGCCATCTGCTGTGAAGGCTCGCTAGCGTTGGAACCTAAAGACGGGGGCCAATAGCATACTACCAGGGATTAAAGTCTAGAATAACTGCAACAGTGTGAAAGAAGTGAGTAAAATGAGCTTAAAATATGAAATAAAATATTAATACTCTTTAAATTTCAAGCTTTGCTATCAATAATGCACTGCCAATTGACGGAAATGCATCGATATTCTCACAGCCACACTAAACTGCCATCCCGTCTGATTATCCAATTTGAAAATGGCGCGCTGACTTTCAAACCAATACACTGCTCATAATGGTAGCAAAGAATAGAGCAACAACTGATATAATGACTTACATTGTAACGTGCTTCATCGCCTGTATTGTTCACAACTTTTGTATAAAACCCATTGAATTCTGGATTTATGCTTCCTTTACTCCCTGGAGAGCCCCTCTCCATTCTATAATTTTCCTTAGCGACAGTAGTCTAGCTTGATTGACGGTCTAGCCTCTTTCAAAAGTTGTGACTTTTTCTAATCCTGCTCCACGAAAATTGGTCCATACGGGAGCATGTTACGTGTAACAAGTCAAAATACCCAGACCCAAGCATCAACTCTCTCACCCCTTGCTATATCACACAGACTGTGTTCACAAAAAAGCAAACATTTGCTGCACAGATTTCTCGTGTTTAATTTGAATTGCAAACGACGCCATGCCACAACACAGTGATTGGTTGACGGGAACAAAAGTACGAATGAGATCACCATAACAACCTGAATCAAGCTTAAATTAATGGTGCCCTTTAGATCCCCACTTCCTGATCCTCAATGTCTATAGTATAATAGCAAATAAACCGTTAAGAATGAAACAGACTTTTGCCCAACTGGGGAGATGCTGACAACAAATGATATATTTTATTCATTTACTTTACATCTTCTAATTTTTTTATTAGTCATTTTCCATGTCTTCGTGACAAGCTAATAGTAAAAAATGGACTATGACAGATCTCCTCTACCATCTTGCTACGTAACAAATCCCCTCTACCATCCACCATTCAATTCACTATTACTTTCTACATTCAACTCGCATCGCATACATTATTTTCCAAAAGAGTACAATATATTTTACAACCATTAGGACCTACTAACAGAGAGCCAATACAATTCTCAGATCACACACGGACAACAGAAACCAGTGAAAAACCCCCAAAGAAGTCTTAAGAGGTCTAAACCTAGTCCTAGGCATCCTGTCTGTAGTCAAGATGCGAATGACATGCAGTTTGAGGGGCAAAGAACTGAAAGACTCACATAGCTTACATATACATATGTTCATAGCAATCGCTCACTGTTAGCAAGAACAAACAAACTATTATACGTAAACAACGGCACTGTCCATGCCGAACAGAAAACAGATAACCTAAAAACATGTTGTCAAACATATCTCTATGATCATTTTATTAACTAAAATAACTGCTAGATGACATGCAAGAAAGAGGATAAGTTTGCCTAATAAACAAATGAAATTAATAGAATACTTTCAAGATACAGTTGCATACAGTTGTTCCTAGAACTGATGTTGCATCTGATATTCTCTTGCTCTGTTCTAACCTAAACAACTATCTACAAACACCGAGCACAAAATATGTCTCTATATCGAGTAAAAAATGGCATTTTATATGTACCTTAGGCCGCATGAATATAAAATATGCTTCGTTGCAACAGCAATTAATATCAAGAAAAAATACTACAAAGACATCGACAATGATACATTTCTGAGGTACTGTACAAAAAGCCAATCAAATCGGCCTGTTGGCTTGACACGGCAAAGCAAAGGGTACGCTGCATCAAACAACTCAGGCTGGGCATTGAATATTGAACATGTTACAAGATCTGAGAATTCTTTACACATCTTGCTCGGTCATTTGCTCTGATATGGATGGGAATTATCTATGAAAAAATGAAAATATATGCAAAATAACGAAGTTTTCACAGAAATATCATAGATACGCAGGTAGGACATAATTAGACTTGGTAATATGGAATAAGAATCAACTACATCGAGTGCAATTCTCACAATAGTCCTAAACGGTTGAGCCCATGATCAAGGTTTAACTACCTACCACGAACCAGCAACTAGTAAGTTTACATATTTAGTTACCTTTCAATCAGTATTCCCTGCATACAATATAGCCCACCACCAATACTATCTCTACACTACTATTTCATAGTATGGTAAGGTACAATTGGTTGCTGCAGAGAGAGTCTGCAATTAAGAGGGCAATGTGTATATAAGATAGACTAAGAGATGCTGCAATGAGCATGAGTATAAGAAGGAATGGAACATGCAAGGAATGCAATGGAGACAACAATGCAATGTCGTGAAGTGGGATAGAAAAGTGGCTTCAGACAATTTCCGTTACTATTCGCTAGCTAGGCTGCAACAAATGAAGGCATGCAGAAAACAAACTAAGTACATACTTCATGGCCGAGCAAATCCGTGTGACGTCATCTGCGATTGGGGAAAATTTGGATGAATCGAGTGGGTCGGCCTTAAACATCTCAACAACAGCAACATCATTGTCTGTCTGCTCCTTCACAACCTATAGGCAATGTGATTCAACCACGATCATCAATTAATCATCGTATACCTACACCATTGCACCAATAATGGATCGGTCATTAATTCTTCCAGCCAGAGGGGCGGGTGGAAGACATCTAACAGGGAGGCGATGAAAATACTAAAATTCTGTAGATTCAGAGGGAAAGGGGATGAAAAATAAGGAGCAGTTTTAAATGAGTATGTTGTTTCATCTGAAGTGCTGGAGTGGAGACCAAACTTTTTATATTAATCTGAGAGGGGGGACCAAATTCCATCAAATATATATGAATGTCTTCCACCCCCTCCCCAAAAGAAATTAATGATCCATCCCTACCTCTGGTGTCCCTCATCAGTCCTGTCCCTCATTCATGCTCTTATAATGTAACATATAGACCTCTTTGCTGTGACCTATAGCCTGGCTTTCCAATCCATTACCAAGGACAAATCAATGCTTTCGTTCAATGGCATGAATTTTTGCAAATAAATCCACATGATCTAAACACGTGATACCATACCTTTACAACAACCGTTTGTGTTTTTAGTTCCGATGTTAAACGTCTTGCTAGTCCACTTTTCCATAAATCCTACAAAGAAAGCACTAATGTTCCAAGATTGAGGTTTCTTATGAATTCCTCCAAGAAACAAGATGCGTGCTTGTAAAATATGTGCACGGGAACAAAACTACACAAATCTACAAGTTAATCTATAGCAAGATTTTGAAAAATTATCCACAGGTTAGGTCATACAATAACAAATTGGGTAAAATAATCCTATCGAGAAAGAAAACAACATGAATGATTTTAGATATGGTCCGTTGATGACCATTACAAACACTAGACAACATTCACTAGTTGAAGATTTGAAGAATGTAAGGAGTTTGCTTCAGTCACTCCCAAAAGCTTTGGCAACAAGGCCATCTCAAATTTACTACTCCAACTAACCTTTGCAACCTCAGGGCAATCAGCTAATGTGCATTTAACAGTCTATGAAAGATGTAAAACAATGAGATAGAAATGTAACAAACTAAGAAAGTAGCAAAGTTAGATAAATATCAAATAAATCTCTAATGATTAAAGATAAATCTAGTTTCACAAGTCGTAGTCAACTAACAGTTATTCGAGAAAGGTGATTGGCACACTTGAGACTAAGCGGTTAGGATAGAGACAAATTCCTCCAAGAAGAAGATCAATTACACACCATACCTGAGGCGGCAGAGATTTTAACTCTTTCAGGTTATCAGGGATTTCCCTCAAAGTGATATTGGATACCTTTTCACGATTTCCACGATCAATGAAGTCTATTTCCACCTGCAAAAATAATGGATAGAGCCCACGATTTTGAAAGCATACCAAGAAATCAGACAAACAGGAGGAACTTGCGCAAGGAAATGCTGGACATACAAAAAGAAACAGCTCTTAAACTGTCTGTAATCAATCCATGTATGATAAACTCAGCAGGCAGGTCTTGCATCACAACACTTTCAAAACAGAAAACATTTTTAATAAACCAGTAAGACCTAACCACGTAACATTAACATAACATCAATAGGGAACCCTCATAGCGAGGAAAACTGTAAAACAGATAACAAGACTAGCTGTCCTAGAGCTAAAAATTTTATCCACTAATCGCAGAAACGTACAAACATTCACTGAAGATAATTCAAAATCAAATTTTCAGTAGTTTAGATACCCTATACAAGTCAGTATTACTATAAATTCCTGCTAGCTCTAAAAGTCAATGAGCCTTTATGCTTTTACAGTATAAAAAGTTCATCAATAAAGATAATGAATAAAATACCTTTCTTTCAGATGGCATGACACTCATTATCTGCACTCTGTACAGGCGACCATCTTCCTTAGACCTCATACAAACAATTTTGCCCTGTTCTGGGGTGTATACAAGATCGCCAGCCTTCGCGGTCTGCGATAAGAATTCATATTTATCTATATGGATGTATATAATGCATCATTTCCTCTTTACTTCTATACAAAAGTGCAGTAAGACTTAATGTGTCCTTTCAAATGATGCACTGTAATATGCCATGATATAACCTGTCTCCAATGAATTAGAAAGCATTATTCATGACTACTCTAACCCAACTGTCTGCCATCATGCACAATACTGGTGAATTTTCATGTTCCACAGTATATTTAGACCGTAACGTCTGGCATCCCAAACACATATTACTTGAAAACCCTTGGTTGCAAAGAGAGAATATGACAAACGATAGACGTCAGAGTACAAGTTAAATACGGTACATGAACTTAGATACCTTTAAATAAAAGTTTGACAACTCTGCAATCATATCCGCGAGCTTTTTAATTCCAGGTCCGGGCACCACAACGGTGAAAGTACCGGAATCGGAGATATGGGATATGGACGCAACGCACTGTTTAAGAATCTACGATGTATCAAGATTTCAACTGTAAGACAACAAGCACGGTGTTTACGCAACTCAAGAAGATTCCTGGAAGATGGAAAACCGGCTTTTTCGCTCCTACTAAATCTAAACCACTAGCAACCTAGATTTCATCCAGCTATAAATCAATTATGCCTAAATATGAGACAGTGAGATGAAGAAGTCTATACGATGCTACTTTGGTGAATTAACGGTTGCCATGAAATAATTCTCTATGCACAAAAAAGAACCTTTCCCGCGTAATGTGGAAAGAAAGAGAACTGAAAGGCCGCGTTAGCATTCAACATGTCACATTGTCCTGCAGGCCACAAAATTTCATTGTGGAAGGAATGGAATGGCCGCGGGCTGCGGGTTTCAGACCGCCGATATAGAATAAAGGCAAGGAGATCTATATAAGTAATCGATGGTACTTTTTATGTTAATACGATCTCATCTGACCATTAGCTTTTTCTGCTCCTTTCAGTATATTATACATAGTCGCACAATCTCAAAATATGCTGTGCAATACCATGGGATAAAACTGATAAAAATCAGTACGTTGGCAAGAAGATCAATTTCCAACGGATCTCTACGAAAAGTACAATACACAATTAGCTTTGCCTATAAACTACCTCAAAAATCACAAACAAAAAGAGAACCGAGGTCAACATGCACTTATAAGTCACACCGAAACAATCCTCATTTCATCAACTAAGAGTACAAAAAAGTTAATCCATACCTACCCTGGGCAATTTTTGTTCAAAGTTTTCACCCCCTTGCAAGTCGAGTTGAGTCGCAATTTTCTCATTGATATTAACACCATCGTCGGACGTTGTGTCATACAATTCAACCAGTGGATAATCAGAATCTCTGCTCAAACAAACAAAGATGTCCCGTAGATTACAACAGCAAATAGGATATCAACAAGCAGTTTGCAACTGGAGTTTAGACATTCACCTATTTCTATGCACTATTACTTTAGATAATATTAGGGGCCCATCTAGATTATGAACCGGGCCCATGGATCTGTCAGTCAGCCCCCGCTTCCAAGATAACAGCAGGAAAAAGAACTTTTCACCCAAACCAAAAAAATTTAGCTATGTCTGTAGAAATCCTTAATCTACCTGGCCTCGTTTGCATGACAAAGCTAAGTCCAGATAGAGTACATACCCACCTTCCTACAACCAATGCAACACACTCCTTCCAAAGTATCAAATCAGACAGAGCTTTGACGTGATCTGGGTTGTCGCTATCAGGGAGGTTAACCAACTTGAGGTCAATGGCCTACGAGATGACCATAGAAAACCAAGAAATTATCATAATCATTAATCAACGTTGACTATACCGGCTAAGAAACAGTGCATTATCACCAATATCAAACATTAAGAATCAAGAATCAAGAAAATCAAATTAATCAAACGACCAGTCAATTAAAGTATCTCTCATTATGCCTCAAATCTATGGGTGTCCACTAATTTCCAAACAAACTTGCCTACAAAACCCCAAACAGCATGGCCTAGCTAACTGTTCTTCTGTCTTCAAGGTTTCAAATGCTTGTTCAAAGATCAATGTAGCCAAAATTGCCGTAGAAATATGATAAAACAAATAGAACACGACAATGAAACAAAAAAAAACACGTAGAACATGAACAAAACGCGATAAAACTGTGTGCTGTACCTTAAAATCATGTCCCAGTAGGTTTGCTGATATTCGAGTGAGACTGTTGACAGCAGATACCAGAATATCTACGTACTGGTCCTTGGGTAGCTCTACTTTTGCAGCTGTAAAATGCAGAAAACGACAAGATAGAATATGAAAGAGTGGAACAAGAAAGATAACCATACAAAGATTACTGCTCTAATAAACGTATGTAGAATCTGATCGTAATATTGAAGCTTTTTAGGTTCAAAGGCATGTGGGAACAGTATCTCAAGAAAAGATGTTGCTAGTTGGAATGAGATTGTAATATCCTTGCGTGTGGATTTGTCCCTAACCAGAGTCGATTACTCGCTTTTAAAAATTGGTGACAGAATCGTTTCTTGGTTCCAAAAGAAGGGATGCAATAAATAGATCTAAAGCACTACAGACAACCATGTGAGAAGGAAAATGTCAAACAAAAGCGAAATTTCTATGTGCAGCCAGTAAACCAATAAAGCGAACGGACTAAAAGCAGCTCTTTATTTCAAAATTCACCTTCAATTTCTTCCTCTTTGTTATCGATTGATAAACTTACTAACCGCTGCAACATGCCAGATTTCGGGCTGCAGAAGAAAATGAAGAGAATGATAGCACTTGGTGTCACACCTAAATATACAGAAAATCTTTGGAGATTGACTGCTTTGCTAGTAAACCCTGGTAGAGAAAGTTTCTTCATTAAAGTTTTTCATCTTTGTGTCAAAAACATAAAACCTCTACTTCGAGTCTCATAAGTACACCCATTTCTCATCCTTTTTCTACAGACAGCTAAACTTCTGCAATTCACAAGATTAAATCCTGTCCTATAAAATCACTTTTTCGTTTTCAGATCCACAAACCTCAAGATAGCGTCATCCTCTTCTTCATTATCAGCTTCTGATGACTGTTCTCCATTCGTATGGATCTTCGATGCGGCAACCGACAAATCTTCTCGCCTTCTTCCATTACATATTCCACATCCTTGTGCAGCTAGATCTTCATTGAGATTCTCCCCGTCAGAAGTACATACTTCCGCAATATGTATGTGATCTGCAGAAGTACGAAGCAGACCTTTGAAAATAGCAAGCTATCTAATGCTTTTGAATCAAAGAGCCAGATTGGTAACAAACATCGTTTTCCAAGACGGCACAAAAATAAGGCTCTTAAAGCTTCACGCTTCCCTATCACTGTCAATTTATCAGTGGTTTAGATAACTATAGCAATAGTCAAAATGTCATCTCTTCGAAAGAGATATATTCTTATGATTCACAGTTAAGATTGACAAGGAAGAGTCCTTACTAAATAAGAACTTGACATTTCAACATTTACGAAATATCTGCATTTTCAATTCACTAAATCCAAACTTAACTTGACAAAAGAGTATAGGGAAGATTGTAGAATCTTCCTGTTATTGGGTTTTGAAACAAAACAGTCACAAAAGAGAACAAGAAGAGCATAAAACGAACCTTGGCTCCCCTGAGGCTCTTTATCGACTGCGTTGTTTGACTCTTCTCGCTCCAAAGACTTGCAATTGACCACTGGTTTCTAATTTCAAAACAGCAAAGGGTAAAGTAACTTATCAATTCCATAAATCAAATTTGGAGTCAGCATTTTTTTACGAATTGCGAAGAAATTAAGCTCCAAGACAAAGCCATCCTGAGCATCGCTAAGCTTAAAAACTTTAATTGGCTGAGTTAAATAGATTTTCTCAACTAGTACTACAAATATCAAAAGTGACTTAGACTCTACAAATTAATTATTATTTATTAAACTTTATGTTAAGCTATGTAGTTTCCAATTTACAACTCTCAAGAGCTCAAGAAGACTAATGAAATCTCAAGAATGAACGATAGAAAGCATTAGTCTGGATGGACAAGCACATAAGGAAACTTGGACGCATTGAGGTCCACTTCAAGAGATGATGGAATAAACCATTCTTTAATCTCACTGGTCGGACGTTGAGGTAGGATAGCAGGGAGAAAACCAATGATTGAACGCATACCCGCTTCAAACAAACGACGGATTTATTGCAACCATAGCTGAAAAATCAAGCACAATAAATAAAAAATTTCACTTCGAGATGATGACTTACACACTAATAAACAATTTTTGGTTCTTCATACAACACGAAGGCAAGTGCCTTATACTATTTTCTCAAAACAACACACCCCCAAGAAACATCCGTGTACATGAGCGCCACCCTCATACGAAGGCCCGTTTGTGTAATGCATTTTTGTCATCTTTATTGTCACACAAAAACTAATCCTGCTCCTTGTCTGTGACGTTTTTCCACTCTTACAGCAGTTTCTTTATTATATTATATCACCACAACAATACCTCATTGTTCCATAACATGTTGTTAATACTTTATTGGCTATGTGTTTCGCATGTATTTTCCATGAATCGCCAAGATATCGCTACTGAGTCAATCTCAATAACAAAATGTGTGACATCACGCCATCGTTTCAAAACAGTTACATTCACATGCCAGCGACCCCAGGGTGGAGTGTATGCACCATAAGGCGGACGGTACATAAGCCATTGATTATCAAGGTTAGCTACACTTATTCATTCACTTCCACATGATCAGACATCTGAGTTCTGATTATTTCAAGTAACCTTGCTGGCGCTTTCCCATACTTTCTTTCATAGTACTTGAAAAATTCCTTTTCCCATATTCCATGTTGGTATTCCTCAAGAAGCTAACAAAGACAAGAGAAATAACAAATAAAACATGCCGCAGCATCTCGAATGAGTGCACCCCTCAAAAATAAGCTCCCAAAAACAGCCTTTGAAATAACCTTATATTTGGAACACTACAGTAGCGCATTGGTATATTCCTCTCCAGTTGTTGGAAAGATACCCCCTGATCTTGGGTCACGTGGTCAACATCATGTGAGCAGTTCATGCAATGTAATTAGTGTCGTAATAAGTAGAGTTGATATACCAGTTTTAGTTCAGTATGTGTTAGCTTTCGGAGTGTTAGTGGTACGGATCGCGCGTTCAATATATATAATCTTGTTATGTTATGTTATGTTCATGAAAGATAAAAATCAAGAAATGCGGAGTTTTCAAAAGTCTCTCTCTCTAGCCCATAATTACAACACCAGTAGCAAAAGTATATGGCTTTAAGCGTATCCAACTTAGCGCACAGTGACAACCAATGTGTCCAGCAATACAATGGCCTTGTGCATAGATAAACAGTCAAGTGTGCAGTCAAAAGAACCACTTAACTTCTCAAAAGTGCACCCACGTTACCACTCATATGATTGAGATATCATTTGTGATATCAATAACAATCACTAATCAATCCAATTAATAACAATCATTAATCAGTCTAACCAATGCTCCGTAAATTAACTTTGAAGAAAGCTGGGTGTGCTCATAACAAAAGCGAAAATAAAGAGGCGGGCGTGGTCATAAAACAGTTCTTAAGGGCTCATATTCACATATTTACATCTGATTTTCAGGCATATATCTCTGAAATGCGCAGTAATAACGATTCCTCTATAAATCGTTGCATGGAACTGGTAGTTTGAAATTCCTGATATATATAGATTACAGTAAGTATGAATGAAAGGACAAGTGACCGAACGGTTAGCCCTCGCGTCTACTGTGGGGAAGGTAAATGGCACTTTGAGTCATAGTTTAGATTCCCGCTCACTGTCCAACCAGGAGCAAATGGGTGCCTGCTGGTACCACGGCGAGGAAAGGACCTGGCCAACCTGCTTCATTAAGCCGGTGGCCTAGGATAAATATCCTCTCAAACAGGCACTTCGCATCGTACAGGATCATAAGTGGAGCAGCCCTTACCTTTACTCGTAAATATATTAACCAAATTTCAAATAACTTACAGTCAATGAAGTCGAAGATGAGCAACTAATATGATGATTTGATACACTATCTGGCAGTAAACTAGAATTATCTCAAAAGTACTTTCAAAGGCTCTCTGATCAATAAAGTGAGATGTCTCTGATTGGGAAACAGATGTCCCTCAGTGCATAGGTAAAAATTATTAATATACAGTGCATTTATGCTGCTAACACTTTTATCTCATACTATCAAATCATCAATGCAAAGACCTGCTACACAATATTTCCAAATTTCATTGTAGCAATCTTTTTTCTTCCAGTTGTTTACATGAACTAGCAAATTAAACAAAGCACGCTGTAAAACTACAGGCAACATTAACAATAAGATAAACAGAGTTACCCACCTACACCATTACTTTAATACCCCCCAGTTATGATCAAAAGAGTATTCAAAGGAAAGAATACTAACCTTGGTGACGCTAGTTTTAACGTTTTCAATATCTAAAAAGAATCCATATTGAATGTATATAAATATATATATATATATATATATATATATATATATATATATATATATATATATATATATATATATATATATATATATATATATATATATATATTATATATATATATATATATATATATATATATATATATATATATATATATATATATATATTTATGTTTATGTATAATACATAACTATTCACAGCTACACATATTGAATACACTATCTTTTCTTCTTAACCAAAATAATTGTGGAATACACATATTTAACCAACATACCAACAGATGTCTTGCTTGATTTAAAATTGGTCATCTTGGAACTGAAGGCAAACTTTTGTACACTGCCGTTCAAACAGTACCTGGACACTTTCGAATTTGGTTGCGAATTCATTGTAAGAAAGATTTTGTTTACAAACTTCAAAAGCAATTTTCATGGAAACTCCCTTATCAATTGTCCCTAAACTTTAACTGAGGCTTCTTCAGCGTTTCGGCCTACTTGCCAATGAAAAAGTCTGAGTTTATCAACATGTAAGCAAACGCTATAAAGAGTTTCTTGTCAAGATGGTAGCACTTGAAACGAAAGAGTTGAGCTATGAACAACTTAAGAACAGAATTCAAAAATAATGTTTTATCTTAATAACGGAAAAAGCAATCATAAACTTTTAAACATCACTGAATGCTTGAAGTCTGCTGCTGTCGAAAAATTTTCCAAGGTTAGAAAGTTAAAGAACTCTCGCGACTTCGTAGGTGATACTATCGGACCTTTGAGGTCGGTTGACTTACGCAATACTTGAAATTGACGTTGAATTTAAGCCCTGATTGGTCGAATACTATCATCGAATTTCAAATTTTGCGTTGATAACTAAGCGAAGACCTTATGTCAATAAGTTCACATTAGATACAAAATCAAAAATCGAAGTTATCTTAATTTTCTCCTCTTAAGCCTGGTTTCCATTAAATCGTAGAACGATCGGGGACAGTCTGCGTCAGTCTGCGACAGTCTGCGATCTCATCTTCCATTTTCCAGCAGAGACATGTTTCCATAGATCGGCAACTGTCTGCGACTGTCTGCGATTGTCTGCGACCATGATCCTTTTCAAGCTCAAAAAGGGCTATTTTTAACTTTGACCTGACCCCGAATCAGAGGGCGGGAATCAGATATTCTCTAATTGGCTAATCTGGTTCACGTGAGCAAAATTAAACAAAGGAACGTCTGCGATGATCGCAGAGTCTCTGCGATGTGTGTTTCCATTAACTTTTTTTTGGATCGGGAAGGATCGGGACTGTCGTAATGATCGGGAAAGTTGAACTTGGTTCAACTTTCCCGACCATTACGATCTGTGATCGTAGACGGTCCCAGACAATCGTAAGGATCGTAAGCAAGTGTTTCCATTAAATCGGGAAGGATCGGGAGCACATCGCAGACTGTCGCAGACTGACGCAGACTGTCCCCGATCGTTCTACGATTTAATGGAAACCAGGCTTTATGAAAGGCCAAGCGTGATATTTCACATACAGTTTCGATGAGACGTTAAAAAGTAAACCAGGACGTGAGGCAGGCGTGAGATAGGTGAAAAATTAGTGAGACTCCCGCGAAATACTTGAGTGTTGGCAAGTATGCAAATAGGCAACAGAAATCTCTAACAGGTCCTAAAACTGATCAAACAACGCGCTCCATACCTTCGTGTTCAGAAAGAGGCTGTCCCATAACGGCCTGATCGTCTTCAGAATTCCCGTTGCTCATCGCGGGGTGTTGTTCATGCTGTAAGTTTCCATTTTCTCTCATAGTACCATTTGTTAACTGACTCCCTTGCCCGGAGCGTCCAAACCCATTTAGTGGTACATAGACTAATGATGGCCTATGTCTTGTCTCGGACGGACGGTTAAAGTCTCTCTGCTTCGATACCAGTACAGCAATGTGCTGGTTATCCTCACTTGAAACTCCTTTGACAACTACGCCATTTGTGCTATGTTCTATTTTAGCCCGATGTGGAATTGACTTAATGTACTTCTCTAAAGATGAAAACCCGAGTTTTTCGAGAGGAATCTCTGAATGAGCGTACTAAAACAACAAAAAGTGCGATATTAGCAATCATGTAACATGCTACACAATAGCAGCAGATTTTAGGGGAAGATAGGGGAAGATAAGGGAAGCGAGGGAAAGCGAGAGGAAGCGTGAGAAAGCAAGAGCAAGCGAGGGGGAGCGAGAGGAAGCGAAAGGAAGCGAAATGAAGCGAAAGGAAGCGAAAGGAAGCGAGGAGGAGGCAAATGCACCCTAACGTAGATAAGTCGTCATTCTTTTTTCTGGTATTGTCCGTATTCAGGGACCCCTACCCCCCTCGGACGTCCACCTATTTCATACAGAACACTATTTAAGCATCTATATGTAAAACAATGTAAAATTTTTGTCAATTGGTCATTTCTAGTTTAAGAGAACATACAAAGGGCCAATTCACTTCTCGTCTAAGAAGTCAATCTCTGTGAATGGCTGCTTCATAAAAGCTGCAATATCCATAATAAGCGCTACGTCACTCGTTGCTACTGAATCATCATTACTTGCTGCCTTATCCTTTGTAACAGTCTTCATTGCCATCTTTCTGTGACCAGTTATCCTGAGGTGCTGTCTTGTTGTAATATTCTGAACACCTGGACGTCCGCATTGCGTAAACACCCCCTCCCCCTTTGACAGAGTTTGTCCTATTTCCCCAGATTCCCTCCTCCTTGTGCTAGGACGTCCTTTGAGAATGGCTCCTTGATGGTTGATCGAAGACCATTACTGTCCGATTATGTGGTTATCACTACTTTGAATTTGCATGATGTGTGCGAGTCACCCAATACAATGCAAATAGAAGTCCCTGTCTGCAGATTATGGCACTGTCACGCGTGGAAACTTTCCGTCAGCCCCACTGCCCTCTTGCACGCACGAGATCTCCTCGAGCTCTGGCATAGGTACCCCATAGACTGGCTAATGCCAATATCATATGGAAGGGTTGTAGATCAGTGTAGGGCTTTTGGCTAGGGTTATAGAAAAGGTATGCTAATAGAGATATCACAGCATATTACCAACATTGTGGTGCACAGCGTAAGCATTCCATTCGACAACGTGGTAGCTTTTCAACGCTTATACTTGGGCTTGTACTAGTTCTCCAATTGCATAAAGAGCGCCGCATAACATAGGCGGCGTACCGAGCTCAGTTGGCCTATTCGTATATACGGCCCTTGTTTCCTATTTTCCTACCGCCCTTCCGTTGAAAGAAGTTACTATATATTGTAGTTGGCCTATAATAGCTTTTATTATGATTACGTTGCTCATAATGCCATGGTCTTATAGGATGACTCACAATCTACGGTGGCTAACTGCTGCCCCCCTCCGTTAATTAGTTTTTTTAAATATTTCGAACCCCGCACTCTTATTACGACCCCCAACAATTAACTTTGGAGGACTTAGTGTGCAATGTAGTAGAAACAATAACAATTACTCTTAGCAAGAACCGTTTTTCATCATTTTTCTTGACTGACTTTTGTAAATTTAAGCTAAACAGACTGATGCATTAGGCTCTCTTTTCATAGCAAAATAATTGTTCTCTTGATATCGGCTCAGAATGATTTTCCACTATTTTTTACTTGCTACACCAAAATATTAAAGTCTTACTTGCTAGAGACTCTTGCTGCTTTATAAAGAAAACAAACCAGCATAGAACAATTTTCTAAAGTCATATATCACGTGAATGCACAAATCTACCCCCGCTAATTCCAACCTCCCCGATAATTTCAACCTCCTGCCAATTCCGACCCCCGGCAATTAGGCACCAAAGAGTAGGAGTGAGAAAATTGATCCCTCAAAACTCGCACTCTAGGAAACATATTGCCAATCCAAACAGGAAATAGCTAGCTGCGAGTAACGTCGCATACCTGACTGTGTAACAACGCTTGTTTAAGACTGTGCGTAATACAATATCAATGAAAACGTCTAGCCTAAACTGCGGCCATTGACTACGGCCGACTGCGGCTTCAAAAATGCAGTACGAGGCTAAGCAGCACGTTTTCGCGCGAAAATAAGAGCTGACGTGCCAAAGCAAAACTTACGTATGCAAACAAGGACAAAAACGCTGCTTTATCCCAAATGTAAGAAATTTTATCGACTTCTCTCTCTCGTAAATTTAAACAAATCTGAAAGATATGCCTATGGTAAATGTCAATGAAATCTGAATACAAATTGGGTGCAGTTAGTCTACAGCATTTAACGCTTCCAAAAAGGTGAAAAAGGAGGAAATATGTCCATCAAAAAAACGTGTTGAAGAGAGGAGAGCGAGCATTCTGTAGAGGTGCTAAACAAGTAACTTTCGGTGAGATAAAAACTGCAGTATCAGGCAGTTTTCGTCAGAAAGCCACCTAAGCCATAAGTGACAAGAAGTTTGCTACAACATGGCATCAAAAGCCACAAAAGAGAAGCTAATTCTTTCGTATAAAATTACTCTTTCGTTGCAAGTCCATATGATATTGACTAAGCTTATCATTTCCAATATGTGTCCCCTTAGTACACATCTCAGTGCAAACATACACTCCCAACCCGGGTATGTTCCATGCAGACACTACTTCTAAGGTTCTCCGGGGATGAAGTATGTATATAAATAGAACGATGAAATAAACTTTGTACATGCCGAAATCTTCCGGCCTAAGCACATGGAACGTACTCTAGGTCCACATGAGGACAACTGTGAAGGCCCTACAATGTTCTCACCTTTCTATACTCTTCAGCAAGTTGGCACAACTTTATTCCTCCATTTGGTGAGCTGATAAGGACCGCGTTAAGATCATTTTCAGTTTTCTTGCGCAAATCGCTCTCTTCCTCCATTATTTACCTCCCACTATTCTAATCCAAACACCAGCTCCACGACGACTCACTCCACCTCTTGGAGAGTCTCGCACGGTTTCCTTCACTTCAACGCTCGCACGATTTTATGTTTGTTGATTTCACACGGTTTCACAAATCATATGTTCCGCATATTGCCCTAACAAATCACTGCCACCAATATAGAGATTATGAATTAACTATGTCTCTTAACCTTATCAGAGAGAGAAAGCATTTCTTTGTCGTTCGATGACATCACTTGAAGTAACTGCAGGGCGGAACACATTTCCGTTGACACACGAGCTTTTCACAAGTGCCAATAGGATTGATGTCAAAACAAGGTTCAAGGCCTAAAAATAAGTCAGGACCAGTGCAGTGGTAAAGACCTGACTCATTTTGTCAAGTTATATATCGTAACAAATACAAATATATGTACTCGTAAAGATCTTACAAGTTAGTAACTGTTAGATAGCATTAAATGCCATTCTAATCTCGTGTTATATTTCTAATATGCACGTTTTCAATTCTCAATTCAGTTTCAATTTTCAATGCTCAATTCTCAACATAACGTACAATGAATAAGAAGTGGTTTATAAGAAAATACAAGCATATCTTATAAGGAACCACTATATAATGAACCTACATGTAGAATGTTGAAAAATTTAAAGGATTTATACTACAGAAGGAAAATTCCTGAAGAATTTATAAATTTGGCAAATTTTCATAACAGCAAACAAGCAAGAATTAGGAAGATGGTTTCATTCATTTGCAGTCAAATTCAGCATAGATTGTTTGCTATGCTTGTATCAAGTGTTTTATGATTCATTGGTCTTAAGTTATAGCCAAAATTAAAAGCAAAATTAAGAATTTCAATGTCAACGTGTGTCTGAACCCTTTCTATAGCAGTAAATATGCAGTGAAAATTAAGGAACTATTAAGGCACTTTTAGTACTATAATTTAACCATTAGAAGTCCAAAAATAAGGAACTTTTGGAACTAGGCCCTGAGCTAGGTTTCTTATAAAGAAAGCGTGTAGTGTCACGCCAACTAGCACATTATTGCAAAGAAAATCTTAAGAAAGCTACAATACTGAGATCATGAAAAAGCAAAGAAAGTTTCAAATCTAGGTGAAAAAGCCCTTCTTAAAAAAATTGTGTAATTATCTTGTATCAATAAATCTACAAGAAGATTTGTAACAGTGCCAACGCCAAATATTCGCCTTTCAATACTTTTCCGGAGAAATTTCGGAAAAGTGTACCTTTAGTCCCCAGAAAAATATCCCCCTCTGCACCCCTGGAAGACAGTGACTGGATATATACAAATCTAAGCAAAAATTATTCTCAAAAGAGAAAGCACACTTACCTCTAAGTGTTCATACAAATCGAGGCAGTACAAACATTGTAGGTTTCTATTTCTAGGCCCAATCTGCTGGTCATCTAATTTTGCCCATTACTTTGACGATGATCCAGAGGGGAGCATCCTACATTATATACGCAAACGACTACCATACACGACTTTTTTCATTAATCTTTTTATTCTACTTGACAAGCTGTGTGTAAAGTTCGCAAGATCGGCCACAACATGCAGGCTCAGATGCAAAAAGCTTCACCACCTAATCTCTTGCTACTCTCCTCCCTAAATAGTTTCCTATAAAAACTTTCCTATAAAAACAACTCCCTGGCAGACGGCTCACAGACAATATACCTCTATGTCGAACAAACTAGAGCATTTCAAATGCACGTTAGGCCATATAACAATGAACTTTGCTTAGCTGCAACAATAAGTAGTACTAAGAGCAAAATACCATAAATATATCGAAGATGGTATATTCTCATTCAGGAGAATATCAGTGCAACCTGAGGCATCGTACAACCGCTGGGAATAGAAGGGGTTTACTTTCTTGTAAAGATTCTACTCACAATGCTTTTGAATTATTTTACAAAACAGAGTTTAGTCCTTGCTCAACTACGAGGTTTTTTGAAGACCAGCATTCGTACTTGAAGGCAACATGCAAATAAAGTGAAGTTTAATGTGAAAAGAATCGAAAGATGCACACATATAGACATGTCAATAAAAATCGTTTACAGTAAACTGCCATGAATACCTAATTGAATTCAAATCAGTTTAGAGTTACATAAACAGTGACGTTCATTGTACCAAACCGCAAACAGAAAACCTTAAGGGTCTTCTTGTCAAAAAATATCTCTAAAATTCTCTGTCAGTAAAATAAATGCTATAAATGAAATGCAAGAATTCCCAAGGTTTTCCAATACGCTATTGGGCTCGAGGTAAAGATTGTTCCTAAGCCCGGCCTCTTAAATTACGCGACGAAAATTGAGTTGTCGGCTGATCTATCTAAGACCTTGGCGAACTTCAAAACAGATTTCTACACCCAGGTCACACTCACAAAC
This sequence comes from Mastigias papua, assembly GCA_964019165.1. Classification (NCBI taxonomy): domain Eukaryota; kingdom Metazoa; phylum Cnidaria; class Scyphozoa; order Rhizostomeae; family Mastigiidae; genus Mastigias; species Mastigias papua. The sequence goes on from OZ025272.1 coordinate 1,729,490, forward strand.
AATTCACCAAACATTTTTCGAAATTCATATTTTTGCTTTTGTTCCATGTTTTATAGAGGTGGCTAAAAAGAATGAAGATTTCACCTACACGTTTCGGTTCATCCAACATGCTACAACTCCGTTACTTGCAGCGCAGTGAACGAGATGCTGTGGAGCGTGTACAAAGAAAACAAGTGATACTGTCATTGTTTATTATGATTAAAACAAAGTCAAATGTTTGGCGAAATGTTTGTTGGAATAATCAAACAGACAAAAATTACCAAAAACACAATTTGTTTTTGACTTTGATTAAACTCTATCCAGTATACTACCAAAAGAATGTTGTTTGACCCAACAAAGGTGGCCAAACTGGCCTAACATTTCAATCAAGCATCTGCTTTAAAAATGGTGGGTGAAGTGTTTGGTAAGTTTGATCGGGGCTTTAGTCTCTCATGTGCATGTGTTCACATCAAAATTGGCGTTTACTTAAAATGTACATACATCACAACCACGAGTTTTACAGTTGACACTATGAAGGTAACACGTTTCAACTTTTCAAATTTCTATCCAGGAATCGCGGCATTGGTGACAGAGGTGGGACTGAAACCAATGCCTCCAGTGAAACTCACCAAGAGACGAACAATGTAAACAAAACTGTGTGTCTTAATCTACTGAGTTTTCTTAATTCGATAGCCGTTTGTGTGTCATGCAATTTTGCACAAATAGTCTGCTATTTTGATGATGGTCCAGACTACAGTTTCTCACAACTATATACACGAATTTTGTAAATGACTTAAACCTTTAATCTATTTTACATAAACAGACGAGCTATATGTGATGTTAGTGCGATCGGCCACAACATATGGTGGCTGAGATACAAAAAACCATGCTCTGGTATTCTCTTATTTCTGTCAACGTTTGATAGCTATCTACAGACACCTTACAGAATTCATACCTCTACGTTGAACAAAGCAGAGTATTTCACATGTACCTGAGACCCACGTTTCCCACTCTGGGTGAGGAACATTGCTTTTAAGGCAGGAATGGCAAAATGGCATCATCGATCAAAAAACAACGCATTTTTAGGGCAACCCCTTACTGATACGGCCTATCGTACCGAACTCCTCTAGTCCTTTTTGAGGTATCGTCACTACTCTTGGATTGCAAACTAATGTTGTGTGACGTGGCAAATAGCTTCAGTTTACTCTGGCGAGGGGGGAACTCATCCATTGCATTTCGCAACAGTGGGAACAGTACGAAAAAAGTTGGGAAACGAGGCCTTAGACCGTATGAATACAAAGCACGCTTGGCTGTAGTAGTAATTAGTATCAAGAGCAAAATACTATAAAGATATCGCAGATGATATATTCTCATTCAAGAGAATATCAGTGCCACCTGAGGTATCGTACAAACGCACATCAAAACGTTGAGTTGAGGTGATAGAGTAAGACACCGGGTACGTTGCATCAGACAGCTGAAGCTGGGCATAGAATATTGAATATGTTACAAGATCTGAGAATTCTTTACACGTCTTACTTGGCCATTTGCCTTGAGGTGGATCGGGAACATCTAAGAAAAAGTGAATATCTACATAATAACAAAGTTCTCCTGGAGACAACATAGATACGTAAATAAGGCATAGTTAGAATTGGCAATCTGGAGTAAAACTCAGCAAATTGTGTAAATTTAGTCTTCAATCGTTAATCCCGCGATTAAACTCAAATTACTGACTAAGAGTTATCATCTATTAGGTTTATTTCAATTTCATTATCATCTATTACTCAATTTCGTTTCAATCACTGTTATTTTCACACAAAATGGGAACACACAGACACACACAGACACACACACAGACACAGACACAAACACACATACAGACACATACAGACACACACAGACACACACAGATACACACACAGACACACACACAGACACAGACACACACACAGACACAGACACACACACACATACACAAACACACACACACACACACACACATACACACACAGACACACACAGATACACACACAGACACACACACAGACACAGACACAGACACATACACACACACACACACACAGACACACACAGATACACACATAGACACACACACACACACACACACACACACACACAGACACACACAGACACACACAGACACGCACACAGACACAGACACAGACACACACACACACACACAGACACACACAGACACACACAGACACACACAGATACACACACAGACACACACACAGACACACACACACAGACACACAGACACACAGACACACACACACACACAGATACACACACACACACATACACACACACACACACACACATACACACACACACACAAACACACACAGACACACACAGACACACACAGACACACACAGACACACACACACAGGCACACACAGACACACACACACAGACACACACAGACACACACACACACACAGACACACACACACACACACACACACACACACACACACACACACACACACACACACACACACACACAGACACACACACAGGCACACACACAGACACACACACACAGACACACACACACAGACACACACACAGGCACACACAGATGGGAATAGATACTTTGATTGGAGTTATTACAGTATTCCAAGTACCTAATGACAAATACTAAAAAGCCAAGGCAAACAAAACTAAATTTAGTTTGAGCATACCAGCTAATGAGCCCTTGATCGCTTGCAAAGGCAAAGACAGGAACTGTTCATCAAGTCTTCGTATTTCATTTGTTGGTACAAATATGACACCTCCGTAATCACCCAAGAAAATTGCAACTTTGTCCTTGAATATACAACAATTACCAGTAAATGGTTTTAAACGCTAAATTGCCACACAAATTAGTGCATTAAGATAAGGACAGCTACAAAAACAGAGACATTTTTTCGTCTTCAAAGATTTTTCGAGATTTCCAATTAGGACTTAACTTGTAAAACATAATCTAAAGATTAAATCGAAAGACATAAACAGAGACGTTTAGAGTCGTCAATAAGGCACCATCAAAACGGGAATAAGCATAGTGCGAAATTGCATGGCACATAGGGAGCCTAAGTGAATAATTTTGCTTCCAAAGAACATGTTTGATCGAAGTTGAAGTTTCAATTTCGTTTTAGTTTTGATGAATGCCCATATGGAACTGGTGGGGCTCAGTACCTCGAACAAGGTTCAGGGCCACTAAACCACAGTATCTGAGCTACGGCAGATTGCAGAAATCTCATCACACGTTTTTTTCGTCATAAGAAAGTGTTTCTTGTCCAGTACTGACACATTCTTAGTTTGTTTATTACTTCAGTACTGAAACTTTCCCAAGACTTTCATAGCATGAATAGCCGAGTCTGTTTCACACTGCAGTGTAACACAAACAAACACGCTACATAGACATGGCACTCTACTGCACAGTTTGCCACAAAATATCTATACAAATTCAGCAAAAGCAACGGATGTCGTGCTTGAATATTGTAATTTCTATGGTATATGACTTATCGATTATCTTGGGTCTCAGAAACCCAGTTCTGAACTTTCTTAACTTTTATAGCAGTCGAGTATTACTTTCCTATAAACCACTTTCTCATTAAAAAACGTGCAATCCTCGATTTCATACTTAGATGAAAATCTTCCAACATAACAGTAGTTGTTATCATAACTGTAAATCCAAGCGTAACCGACACCGCAGCGGAAATCAATTTGGCTGAAAATGCTACGCATACCTCTTCATCCACATCAAGCAACGACCGCACAACACCGCGATACCACACATCATCGTCTGGCACAAAAACCGCGCAAACATCACCCACCTGACAATCCTCGAATACAGCTTCAGAGTCCTTGAGAAACAACACATTTCACTCGTTAATTCCAATACAATAATGGCAATAATAGCTGATTTCATTTAAGCATAAACCAGCATTTGCTCAAGGTCCACCCTCCTTAAATCATATGAGAATGAAATGAAAATGAAATGAAAATGAAAATGAAATGAAAATGAAATGAAAATGAAATGAAAATGAAATGAAAATGAAATGAAAATGAAATGAAAATGAAAATGAAATGAAAATGAAATGAAAATGAAATGAAAATGAAAATGAAATGAAAATGAAATGAAAATGAAATGAGAATGAAATGAAAATGAAATGAAAATGAAATGAAAATGAAATGAAAATGAAAATGAAATGAAAATGAAAATGAAATGAAAATGAAAATGAAATGAAAATGAAATGAAAATGAAAATGAAATGAAAATGAAATGAAAATGAAAATGAAATAAAAATGAAATGAAAATGAAAATGAAAATAAAATGAAAATGAAAATGAAAATAAAATGAAATGAGAATGAAATGAAAATGAAATGAAAATGAAATGAAAATGAAAATGAAATGAAAATGAAATGAAAATGAAATGAAAATGAAAATGAAATGAAAATGAAATGAAAATGAAATGAGAATGAAATGAAAATGAAATGAAAATGAAATGAAAATGAAATGAAAATGAAAATGAAATGAAAATGAAATGAAAATGAAATGAAAATGAAAATGAAATGAAAATGAAATGGAAATGAAAATGAAAATAAAATGAAAATGAAAATAAAATGAAATGAGAATGAAATGAAAATGAAAATGAAATGAAAATGAAATGAAAATGAAATGAAAATGAAAATGAAATGAAAATGAAATGAAAATGAAATGAAAATGAAATGAAAATGAAATGAGAATGAAATGAAAATGAAATGAAAATGAAATGCATACGTACATGTCAACACTAAAATCAACACTGAATTATAAAGAAAATTAGAACTTAAGCATAATATTTAATATTTTTTATACTCTTAAATGGTTCCATTTGTTGGCCTGTTACAACCGTATGCCTGTAACAGGCCAACAAATAGAACCACCTCTACAGCCATGACGTTGAAAATTCTTTGGTCATGGTGCAAATTCAATGACGTACCGAAAGATTTCTGAGCGGAGGAAGGTGTAACAAAAGAAATTCACCGACAGGTCTGAACAGAGCACCATAAATAGCGAAAAGTCAAAATCGCTATGTCAACTTTTACAATCAAGTCACAAAATTATGCCCAAACTGCAAAAAAGCGGAGGGGGTGTCCCACTCCCACAATCTCTATTTCGTCCCATCCTTGGCTACTATGTGCGAAAAATCCTTCTAAAAAGATTCCAATAACGGGTGAGAACATAAAACCATCGCTTGCTTTATACAAGCCAGTTATCTGAAGACACACCACTTGCACACCCATCACTAATTGTTGACACCAATTATTGACATCATCAACAACATCAGACTAAAAACCTGGATTAAAAAACTTAAGATTACTACCTTGTAGAACTGGTACATGTCTTCCATCAGGCGAATCAGTGATGGTACGTACTCGTGCAACTGAAACTGAATTGAAATACCAAAATGACTGATTAGCAGCCAGGATTCTAGTCTAAATTTCGAAAACATTACTCCACTTAAGAACAGAAAGGAGTATTTTTCAGAAAATAACTATTGCTTTTATACCCTTTACCATTAGTATACGACTGTAAAGTATTAACAATTGCTAATTTCATCAAACTAAACTTAAGTTCAAATTCGAGTGACAACATTGTCAATTTTGTCTAATATCTAAGTATGAACTATATAAATAAACCAAAAACAAAGCGAATTTTCTTTGTTTTTGGATATACAAGCTTAGTAAACAACATTAATTATTACATAAGGACGATTAAATATCTAAATGTAGTTTAATGGGGAATTGCCAAGTCGTCAATAATCTATAAGACATTAAACTTCCAGATGTTATTGTGATAATACTTCTAATCGAACAAAACTAAAATAATCATAATGAATTTACCATGAATATAATAAAATTTTAACTAAATAATGTGCTACTATCTACTTCTTACAATAACATCGAGTAATACTTCAAAGAGCTCGCCATGATAGGCCAGCACTTCAAGACAATAGGATATACAGAGAATGTGCAGAGTTTTCATCAAAATAGAAAAATTTCAACCAAGTCTCAACAAATTTTGTTAGTGTCATTTTGCTTATTAGCTAAACTTTCATTTTATATTCCGCTACGTACAGTGGTAACCTCACTTAAAAAGGTAGTTACAATTGGCTAGCCTGATAACAATAAAACAAATTACTAACGATAACAAAAGTTAAAACACGGATAATAACAAAACTACAATGGATTGCATCTTAGATGGAAAGAAGTTCTGGACTATTCTACGGCTTGTTTCTACGGCAAAAGATGTAATAAGTCGTTCGAATGATTGTATCAGAGAGCTTTGAGATTAGGTAGCGGCGGAATATTAATAATAACAATAATAATAACATCAAGAGCGCTAAGACAGCAAAATGCTGCCTGTAAGAAATATTCGAACAGTGAAATACTTACGTAAAAAGTTGTCGGGTTAACGAACAATGTGACATGTACAGTGCACCAACTGTCTTTTATTTCAACAGGCGGAAATGCAACATTACGTATCATAAGTCCAGTTTTAAGGCCTCGGAAATCGGAAACTGAACTGCTAACAGATAACTGGCTATCGAAAGTTGGCTTTGTGCTGTCCTGTTGGACAGATTTATTGCTGTCTGTATCCAATTCACTTGAGATGCTTGAAGTAACCTGGGTGCTTGGTGCACTTAAACTGGGCATAGTTCTATCACTTGATTCAGATTGTGCGGGCTCCGAGCTATTAAAAACTGGAGACGTCGTTTTTCTACAATAGAAGCCATTATAGTTGCAACAAGAGTCAAAATCAAACTGAGCAACGTTGACATTTTATTAAAGACGTTATTTAGCTCCTACAAGAAAACAGAAGAAAAGAAGACAGCAAACGAGAATGTGCTCATAGTTAAATCACTTTTTGAAGAGAAAGTAAAATTTCCAGGTCCTACAGTCTTCAATCCAATCAACCAAATAACAAATGAATGTAGTTGCAACGTTTAAAATGCAATAAGCAAGGACGCTGGGATACCTTTTCATCAAAGCTGTAGCACCACTCGTTAAACAAGAGCATCTTGCTAGAGGTCAAATCCAGCATTTTAGCATCAGAGCGGCACACCCATTAACAAAACAGCAAACAAAGATAACACACATTCTCTCAGCCATGCTATGGTTAACTTTCTGAAAATTACTTTTCCTAATCATGCAAGAGTTTGTTTGTAGTTGATAACACATCACGATAGAATACCCAATAAAAAAAAGCATCTAAATTTGCAGGCTCTGTATCTAGGTCAGCTTTCCGATACAAAGTTAAAGAATACTGCACCAATGTTCAAAAATAGTGATAAAGTCAATAACAGCTCAGGAATACTACATAACAAACGGTTGTTGAAAATGGTACGAAAGGAAAGTGGCAGCTGTAAAGAGGGTATGCAATAAACAGGACAATGTGTAAAGAAAACAAATTAAGAGAAACTGCAATGACAATTAGTGAAAATGGTATGACATATGTATAGCAATATCTCATGCACTGAATATGTAGGGAGATGACAATGTAATCTCATGAAGTGCGAGGCAAAAGAAGCTCTAGATAAATTCCGTTTCTACTGACTAGTTAGGCCGCAATGTATCAAGGCACACAGAAACCAAAACTAGTAGATACCTCAAAGTTGAGCAAATCCGTGTAATATCATCTGCGATTGAGGTAAATATCGATGTATCGACCGGGTCGGCCTTAAACATCTCAACAACAGCAACATCATTGTCTGTTTGCTCCTTCACAACCTACAGGGAATGTGCTTCAGTTACGATCACAAGCTAACCATCATAAAGAAAACGGCACTACACAATTAACTTTGCCGTACAACACAAATGCTGTCATATTGCGGCATGGAGCCCTTTCTGTTATGATCTATAACTTAGCTTTCAAATTCATTAGCAGTAAACGGTAGAGACCAATCAAAACTTAGCTTTCAAATTCATTAGCAGTAAACGGTAAAACTGCTACTCAGCTCCATTCTCTGTCTACAATACGCACATGGACAAATGAAGCCCTTAGATATAGGCTGAAATTCTTGCCAAAGGTAGAATAGGACACGATCTTACATACAGAATACCGTACCTTAATAACAATAGTTTGTGTTTTCAATTCCGATACCAAACGTTTTGCTAGGCCATCTTTCCATAAATCCTACAAAGATGACACATGAGAACATAAGTGTACAATGTGAATGCTGATATATACTTCATAAGTTAGCAATGTACAATTGGAGTAATGTTCTAAGGCTGCAGTTTCTTATGAATTCTGTGAGTGGACAAGTCAACTGTCTTATCTACATATGTACAACAGAAGTATACAAATCTATAATATATTAGATAAAAAGCTTTTAAATATTATTAATTCTATCCAGGAATCAATATTGTTTCAGATGGGTCTATTATTATGACAAAAAACTAAACTAATTCATTTACGAAAGTGCAAAACTGGGTAGTTTATGGTATCTTGCTGTGCGAAGATGATAATAAAATTCTCAACAATATTCACAGATTTGAGTTTTGAGAAAAGTCAGGAGACTTATCAGAAAAGCTAATAGAAAAAAGTCTCACTCCAACTAACCTTTGCAATCTCAGGGCAATCAGCCAATGTGCATTTAACAGTCTATGAAAGATGTAAAACAATGAGACAGACATGTAACAAACTAAGAAAGTACTAAAAGTAGATAACTACCAAAGAAAACTCTTATGATTAAAATGATAAATCTATTTTAACAAGCTATAACTAACTAACAAGTATTCGAAGAAGGCAACTAGCAAATTTCTGACCCAATAGTAAGGATAGAGACAAACTCCTTCAACAAACCTGGGGTGGTAGAGACTTTAACTCTTTCAGGCTATCAGGGATTTCCCTCAAAGTAATATTGGGTACCTTTTCATGATTTCCACGATCAATGAAGTCTACTTCCACCTGCAAAAATGATGGACAGAACTCACGATCTCGAAAGCACGCCAGCGATTCAGGTAAAAATGAGGGCCTTGCACAAGGCAGCTGGGTAGAGAACAGTGACATTTCTGGAAATGTCTGTAATCAATGCATATATGGACTGGTAAACTCACTAGGTAGGTCTTTCACTACAAAATTGTAATAACTCAGAAACTTCCCGTAAAACATTAGGATATGCATTGTGCTTAGTTTTGCTGAAAGTCCCTAGAGTACAATAAGTCAAAAAAAATTATCCAAGTGAGCCTTAAAATGCAAATATTTAAAGAAACGTATACATAATGGAAAGCATACCTTTTTTTCAGATGACATCACGCTTGTTATTTGCACTCTGTGCATACATCCATCCTCCTTCGACTTTATGCAAACAATTTTGCCCTGCTCTGGGTTGTTTACAAGGTCACTAGCTTTTGCGGCCTGTGATAAGAATTCCCATTCATTTCTATATCTTTATATGAAAACATAAGTATGATACACAGTGACATGCAAAGATATAACATGCAAAAAGTAACTGACAATAGTTTTCGATGAATCTGTCATGCTTCCATCGGACCACAATTCCATTCGTGAGCACCATTTTCCTAATCAAGATCCCTAACTTATCTCTCTTACATTTCTCTAAAATCAGATTATTATTTTTCACCATTTTTCCCTACCACTCCATTTAGCAAAGATAACATCCTAGCAGATTTAAGTCAGTTCCGTGGCTCAATAGATTTGCCTTGATAATATGCAATGCAACACGCAATACACTATTTCCAAATTTTCTTGTGACATTGCACTGCCTATACATAACATCAAAATTCAAACACTCTTTGACAATTACGTAAAAAGGACACCGGATTCCAAAGTTAAGTAGGCCTTGACAATTCAGCAAGAGAGTATAACCGAGAATGTATCAGAAAATTTCTTTAGCACCAATGCAAGTTCTCAGGGCGAATAGTAGCTGCGAGGGATTCCCCATAAAAGATCAAAAGTCCACATTCGCTGACTTCTCCCTGGCCTTCTTAGAATTAAAAACAAATTTCTGAATACTCCAGGTTTTCCTAGACTTTAGCTAACTGCCCAAGTTTTCCAGGTCCAATATGGACCCTGTTAATTCAATGCTATTATCTAGTATATACGTTGATACTGCAACCCCTCCCCCATTCCCCCGTGTATTTAGATCCCAGAGATTTAAGATCAGACAGTAAATACGGAATATAGCAATGCAAACACTGATCCAAATACCTTGGAATGAAAGTTTGACAATTCTTTACTTAAATCTGTAAGCTTTGTCAGTCCAGGCCCTGGGACCACAACACTGAAAGTACCAGAATCGGAGATATGAGAGATGGACGCTTCGCACTGTTCAAGAACCTACGACATATCAAGATGTATTAGAGTTTACAATCAGACTAGAAGTAAATAAATAAATAAATAAAGTCATGAGTGGACTACCACAATTGGAAGATCTATTTTGGCCCCAGTGTGGATTCCAACTCTCAGTGTGTAAATCAGAAGGCTCCTGTGCTAAAAAATTGCGCCACCCAGGCACAAAAGAATAGCGGTGGAGTCTAAAGGCCATTCTGATTGAATCTCAATGAGGAGGTTTCCGAAAGGCAACACAAATTTTGAGAAAAACAAACAAAATAGAGTGTAACTGCACGTTTAATTCTTATGGTTTTGCAATGCACTCCCTACAGAAAAAAGACAACCCATACCTACCCCGGGTAATACCTGTTCATCATCCACTTGCAAGTCGAGTTGAACTGCAATTTTCTCATTGATACTAACATCTTCGTCAGAGGATATGTCATACAATTCAACGAGCGGGTAATCAGAATCTCTGCTCAAGCAAACAAAAACAGTCAGTACGTTTGCAACTGGGAATTAGACATTCGCCTATTTCTAAGCGATGTCATACTAGATAACATGCAATATCATATCATATTAAATCATATCGCACCATGTAATATTCTCAAAATCAGATATCATAATAATAATAGTCTTCTTATGGGTATCAACAGAGCCTACACTAATTAGTAACTCCCGTGATTTGAAGCCATGAAAATGCAGCTCTAAACATCCATTGGCTGTGCTGTATCATTCTCAGTCAGTTTTAATTCTGTTCAGAAAATCAGAGTATCTAGCCACATGCTCAACATCAGACCTAATACTATAAACCCTCGCATTAGCCCCTCTGGGGGCATATTTATTTTTGAAACTTTTTGGGTGGGGGCATATTCGAGGAGAGAGTCTATTCGAGGGGGCATATAAAATTTTCTGACAAATGTTGCATAAAAAGTCGATTGTTAAAACTCCTTTTCTCCATAATATCAAAAGAACAGTAATATAGATTTAAGCTTTGGTCTGCATCAAGGTCCTGATCCTCATATGGGGTGGAGGGCTTATTCGAGGGGGGATCATTCGCGAGTTTACGGTATTCTAATAAAAGTAGTTGATGGGGTGGTTTGAGATGATGTGTGAAAATAATACGCATTGAAAATTCAATTAATACAAGCGAGAAAATAGCCCCCCCCCCTCCCCTCCACCTCCAAAAAGTGCAAAACTGATCTATATCTGTGCCGCTCTTTGATCAAGCTGACCTCGTATGCATGATAAAAGTAGGCCCAAATAAAGCATAAACCTACCCTTCTACAACCAAGGCAATACACTCTTTCCCAAGTATCAAATCAGAGAGGGCCTGAACATGATCTGCATTGTCGCTATCTGGGAGGTTCACCAGCGTGAGGTCAATGGCCTAGAAAATGAACGTGAAGCCAACTCTACAAAGTGCCATGGTTAGTTGTCAATGTCTCTTATAAGGAATGGACAAACTAGAACATAATGGGTTGGCAAGACGACCTATCAGATGATGGCAAGGAGTAGTAAAACTGGGGCAATCTGTAGTTTATGGTGCGCTAAAAACCTTCGCTCCATACGCCATTCTCTACGACTTTTGGCATACTCAACTAGTAGTTGAGTGTCAAATGTTCTGATACGCTAAAATTTAGGGTATTATCATCATCATCATTTCTCTACTAAAAGTAGGCTGTCTACAATTGCCGAGTTACTGTTAATTTAAGCCTACTATCTACAACTTACAAAGACAGAAAAGAAATATGTTAAAATTTAATTTTACAGATATACTGAAATACACAAGCTAAGCAAATAAAAGATAAATAGAAAAAAAGATAAAATAAAAGAAAATATTTTTAGTAGCTCTAGGCTTGTGGTGACTTGCATCGAAGACACAGTGCCCTAACGATCAGAAGGAGCACAACATCTAATCAATTTAGAGACAGTTTGAGCCTATCACAAAGCGGACCATTTACCTGCATTGGGAGTTTTTTAAATTGCACTGGCAGCTTCCTTAGTTCCGAGGTTTGCACTTTTCCACAATCTCCACGATCAACAAAGTATATCTCTGCTTCATCTTCCTTGATGTCAGTGACTGTTACTCGATACCAGGCTTCTTCATCATAGGCAGCATATAAGCCATTTTTTGCTACTGATGTTTGCTCGTCTGCAAAATTTTTATCACGTCAAAGCAAATAGACAGTTTACAACAAAGTAAGTTTGTCGAATGAGTTAAAGAGTGAGACAACAAGTGAGTCAGTGAGTGAGCTGATGAAAGAGTTAGCGAATAGTTAACGAGTGAATCAATGAGTCAAGTGAATAAATAACAGAGCTTACTAGTGAGTTAATAAATCAAGCAACAAACGAGGCAACGAGTGAGTCAATAAGTAAGTCAATGTGAGAATTTGATAACTAAGTCAATAGGGTGAGTTAATACGTGAGTTAACAAGACAGTCCTTGATTCAACAAGATTTGCGTAGACATATTAAATATCAATTTAAGCATTAACGATAAATTGGGCTAACCTTTCTGTTCATTATCATAGTATGTTTGCATTCCAGCTTCTAGGATAGTGAGACGATCCTGAAATGCAGACGAAACAATGACTGGGGCGAAAGATTTTATTATATGCCACAATGTAACCGAATACTTGTTGGCCGCTTAGACAAAAGATGGCCCATCTAATGAGAAACAATTTGCCAAAAAACTTCTTGCCTGTAACACATCAAACAAAATTGTCTAATCAACTGCTTATTTGTCTTCAAAATTGGCATTGCCTTGTCAGAGATCAATGTCGCCAAAATTGCGAGGTAATACGATAAAACACTACAGAAAACGATAAACAAATGAAAGGGCACTTAAAAAAACGATAAAACTGTACCTTATAATCATGACCCAGCAGAATAGCTGATATTTCAGTAAGGCTGTTAACAACAGATACCAGAATATCCATATACTGATCCTTGGGCAGTTTTACTTTTGGGACTGTAAAATACAAACATGGCATGATAGGATTTCATAGAGTGAAAGGAACTATTTATAACACAAATGTATTATTTCAACAATTGGCAATTAACGTGAACTACAATAGTCGCGAAAAGTCCTGGGACACTTCGCACTTTTTGCATTCTGCAATGAACTTTCATCAACAATGTTGGGTTTATGGAAAAGTACACGTGTTAATGGGAAAATTTCGCGTGCAAGCCAACTTAAAGTGTCCCACAAACGAATCAACATTGTTCTAGGGGGAAGGGGGGTGCGTGTACGTAGCAACTATGAAAATATGTAGAGGAAAGTGGTTTTTTATCAGTTTTTTACAAGTGTCCTAAGGACTTTTGGCGAGTATTGTACCTATGCAATCAAGATTTCAAGACAGTAACGGATTAAAAGCAGCTCTATATCTAACAATTCACCTTCAATCTCTTCCTCATCATTGTCAATTGATAGACTTGTCAACCGTTTCAACATGCCAGATTTCGGGCTGCAGAAGAAGATGCAGAGAATACAAGAATGCCAAAAGATTTCACAAGGTATTAACCAGACGCAAAAACAGATTGTCATGTACGTAAATACACGGAAATTCTTGTGAACTTTACTCCTTTGTTAATAAACCTTAGTATAACAAAGTTCCATTATTAGAGTTGTTCATCTTTATGTGAACAAAATAAAACTTCTACTTCATGTCTCGCAAGTGCACCCATTTCTCTTCCCTTTTCTACAGACAGCTAAACTTCTGCAACTCACAAGATTAACTCCTTTCCTACAAAATCACTTTTTCATTTTCAGATCCACAAACCTCAAGATCGCTTCTTCTTCTTCTTCTTCTTCATTATCAGCTTCTGATGACTGTTCCCCATTCGTTGGGATGTTCGATAAGGCAGTCGAAGAATCTTCTCGCTTTCTTCCACTACCTATTGCAAACCCTTGTGCAGCGAGATCTTCACCGAGATTCTTTCCCTCAGCAGTATACACTTCCACCTCGAGAATTTGTTCTACAAAAGTATAAAATAACTATGAAAAGAGCGACAAAAATTCCTTTCTGTCCGATGTTCTTTGACGCAAAGAAGCAGATTGACAACCGAACTCTTCGCCCCCAGAGCCATAAAAAATATGCTATTTATTGGACACCTATTTCAGTGAAATAATCAGCACTTTTACCAAGTTATACATAAAACAAACTGGCTGTCACCTAAAAACTAAGACAAATCAACTAAACCAAAACAAACAAAATCAACGATTAACACATACATGAATCATTCAATAGAAAAAACAAGCCTTTCTAAATGTTCTAAGATGTATGTTTCGATTGAGATATGTCTACTTTTCATGCATGAACAAGTAGCAAACAGTTTCTGATTATAACAGTGGCCGGTAACCCCTTTTTCATAGTGGCCCAAATCTGCCATGTCTGGCTTGCTAACAAGACAGACAGACCGGGCCAGGATGGAGCATACGTCTTTTTAGTTCTATTGCAAATATCACTTCAATGGCATTAAAATTTTTTTTCGTTCCAATATGTTCAATGGAATAGCATGTCTACAAACTGAAAAATTTCTCTACAAACTCGATAATACATAACATGAACGGGACAACAGGAACTTTACATTTGGCCCAGGTTAAATCATGGTCCAGGTTAAATTGTGGCCAACAGTCAATAAAGTCAACGGGCCATTAAGAATTTGCTTATGGGCCGGATATGGCCCGAGGACCAAAGGTTACCCGTCCCTGATCTATAACATAGACATAGGAGTTGAAACATTGCAAAAGCTCGCTGTTGTTTGTTTCCTTTCAAAGCAAAAATATCACCTCTTGCATCAACGACTTTGATCTTCAACTCAACTGAATCTGTTAATGTTCTGAAATGATTGACAGCCTCGCTGCTCCATTCTGGTTGTTCCTGTATAACGAAAGAGGGCGCTAAGAGGCCTGCGATACCACCAAATATATACTAGGTACCAAAAACGTTTAAAAACAAAATATGTTGCATACATAGTTTATAAAACCTGGCAGTCGTTGGGCGTTTAAGTGCGTCTATTCCCTGACCACGTTGCATATCAAACTCAAAGATTAAGGCACTTTAGTACCTAGTAACTGACAAGCTCAACATCTTCAACCGGCTATCGTACCCTTTCCTCAATCGGTCTGACACCCACTCTCGAATCCATGATAGAAAGAATTTTGAAATACTACCGCTCAGCTGCACACCTGACAGTCGTAGAAATAGGAGGTGGGGGCCGGGAGGGTTGCCGCCCCCCAATTGGGCAAAAATCTGTCTGATTTGGACAATTTCATCAGAAAAAACAACAGCTTTCCTGAAGTGGCTGCAGCTTAATAGGGCCAGACAACAACTCATTCGGCCAAAATATCATTGATTCGGAGAGACAGTTTGCAGCCCCTTAAATTTAAAGCTCCCCTACGCCCATGCTGACAGTGACTAAAAGTGCTTGCTAAATAAAGCTGCAAAACTGAAGATTCACCTAAGGATGCTGTACGACGTTGTTCTAACTTTAACAAAGCTCAAGCAAAAGGCACTTAACGCAGTATACAAATTGATGCTCTTTCTCATTCATCATTACAAAAACTATCTCATACAATTTCCTTTTACACCTCTATGATGAATTGCTAAAAAATTCAATTTTCTTTGTTGCTTGTTCACAGAAAGAAATATTGCACGAAAACCAGCAGTAAGTGCTCTAATACACCAGTAAACTAAAAAGCATAACCGTTATCAAATCAGAGAATGCTGAAACAAATATCCATTGACAGATAGCTCTCAGTGATTTCCAATCTCTAGTAATCAGAAAACTACCTAACCTCCCAGCAATTTGATAAGTTTACTTTCATACCTTGAGAAGCCAAACAAACCTCTCTGCTTGCTTACAGATTTCATAGTAGTGACAAGATCAAAACAACTGTTTCAACTGTTTACAGTAGCAAGATACATAGTTTCTGTGAAAATGCGGCTAGTTACCTTTTGCCTATAGCCTTTACTAATAACATTAGAGATTTCTTAGCACGGCCTCCCGAAATTCAGTCTTATTAACTGACAGGGCTATCGTGTAGCAATGACTGCAACCTCGAGAGGAGCTCTTTATTGATGACAAAAAATACTCACTGTGATGTTATGTAACTTGCATTGTATCGCTTGTGCTGGCAAGGTGCAGAATTCCGATTTCAAATGCCTGATCATGTCTGATCGAACGATTTCCATATTACCATAGTCAATATAAAATATGTGACAAGAGTACAGCAATGAATCCTATGAAAATGGGATAAATATTAAGCAGTTACTTGGAAAAGAACTCAATTATTAAGGGACAGGTCTTGTCGGGTAAAGAACTCAATTATTAAGGCACAATTCCTGTCAGACAATTAAAACGGCAAAGAACCACTGGTCAACAATGTGCTAGTCGACCAAACAACCAATCAAATTCTATAACGAATGAATCGGCTAAATATCAAAAAGTGCATTGATTAAGGTAAGAACGAATAAATGACAGACTGAATAAATGAAAGAATGAGTGAATGCATGTTAGTATCCATGGTATGATGAATGGGTGACTGGATGATTGACTGAATAGCTTGCCAAATGAACGAATGAACGAACGAACGAACGAACGAACGAACGAATGAATGGGCAAATAAATGAGCGAACAAATAATTGATTCAATAAATAAAGACGTGAATGAAGCAACTGATTTATGAATTACTGAATAAATGAATGAACAAATGAATAAACTAAGACAGCAACTAATTGAATCAAAAGCAAAATAAAAAATTGAAACAAGACATCAAATATAAAATTACTTTGTTCGATGTTTTATCCTTGGAGAGATTGCTTGTGGCGCTAAAAGATTACAAAGCATCAAAAACTAAATTCGAATTGGCATTCAAAAACATTCTTAACCATTGTTAAGAGTGATCCGTCAGTGAAATTGTTTATAAGTACAGGTGTACTATAACGTATCTTCTGTTCATTGGTTACGTGAGATACAGCAAAGTCCTCAGGCTTGAGAAGTACTCCTAAGTTCCTAATAAACGGGGGGTCTTAATATACGGAGGGTCAGAAATATTCCCGAAACCTAACTAACGGGGGGTATTGATAAACAGGGGGGGTTGGAAATATTTCTAAAATAAAATGGAAATTTAACTGTCTATTGCGCTGCTGACAAACATCAAAAGAAACATTCAATTGGTGAAAGAAACACTACCACTTAGTGAAAGAAAAAGTTCTTTTCTTAAGGAAAAACCTCTAAACCATTCTTCATTACTTGAAATTTACTATATGTGATGGGCCCTAATAAGCACTGGGGGATCGAAAAAAACTTGAAAATTAATAATCGTCCCCCCGTCTATTAGGGTCCTAGGGGTACAAAAACAAAGGTTAGTTTTATATAAATATCTAGACTTCCAGCTGCGCTAACTGCTGTTACACTGACAGTTGGAAGTAGCAATAATCCACACAGAAATTCTGATTGTATCAATATGTGCCTGCGAGCGCCGTTCGCGTGCTCTCGCGTGCTGATGAGCCCTATCCACCGCATTATCAAAATGACAAGACCACTTACTTATCGTCAGTTGGCTTGACGTTAATAAGCCTGGCACGACACCATTGGTCAATGTAAAAGGCACAGCACATCATTCCGATTTTAGGTTTATTGACGATGTCTTTCTTACTGTTTGCCTATAATTAATGAGAAAAAGGTCGTTGTTATCGCGAAGATCGTGAAATGCTGATAAGAAGGACTACGGATGAAGTAATATGACAGAAAGTTCATTAACAAACCTGGTAATAATCGTGAATTTTCTGCGATAGTTGTAATATCTCTGAATCAGCTCTGTGAACAAAGAACCGATCCGTCGTCTGTATATAGCAGACAAATCCATCGAAGGATTCACTGTAAAGAAAATAACAAGAGATGACTGCTATGACGTACTGCAACAAGTAAGTACCTTCAATGATGAGATTCTCGCGGGAATTTAGTTGGGTTTTAATTTCGTTGATGGTGACTTTTTTACTATTCTTCGCGGGAGATTTTTCGCGGATAGGAAATCTAGTTAAATCTTGCTGTAATTTAGTTGAATTTTGCGGCAATCTAGATAAACTTCCCAGTGGTTTAGTTAGATTTCGTAGTATTTAATTTCGCGTACACCAATTACGCATATACAGCATTCGTGCATAAGTTTAAATAATCAGTCCCATAGGCGTGGACAATTCCCTAACCAATGACAAAAGTTTTTTATGATGCTCCTGGGACAAACAAAAGCTACAAATTGCATATGAAGATGAGCTCATGTCTGTCAAAAACCTACCCTATTCCTGGAATTTCTTGCTCGGCTATGGTCACTTTCTCTTCAGGCTCAGCAGATGCCATATATGCAACGTTCGTCATATCATCAGATGATTCTCTTTTTATGACAACTGGAATAAATTAACAACAGGGCTCTCTAATGCTGAAACTTCCCTCTTACTGGCAATAAAAGCCGCTGTAAATATATACGTCTTATTATAAGGAAATGTCCTATAAAGAAACTGCATGCAGGAGCCTAAAAATCTACGGAAACTTTACGATTAACGACAAAACCCCCAAAGAACTCTGCAAATTCAACTATTCTTATCACTGCAAACAGTCCACAATTAGGTAACCAAATTCACATGGCTGTGTAAACCTTGTAGCAAGTGGCTCATATGGGGGGTTTCTATTGAAACTTGCAATGTCCATAGTGCCCTGTCTTGACACTTAACACTTACAATGTCTTCAACACTATGCAGTTACATTGAGGAACTATTAAATGAGCTTCTACAGTAGTACTAAACTGTGGTCAAAAGAGGCTTGAAAATAAAGAACTGTTAGAAATAGGCCTTGTACTAGGTTCCCTATAAAAAGACGTGTAGACGAAAGCAAAGGAAGTTAGCCAAATGCCATATCTATCAAGGAGATGTAATCTTCCGATTCACAATGAAGATTACTGAAGCAGAGTCTGTACTAACAGCATGCCTAATACGGTTCAGCATTTGAGCACCATCTGCCTAATATTCATATTTACGTCAAAAGCAAACTTAGATGGACAAGATCATAGGCAACGTTGCAGTTTCTTCCCATCATTGCGATCTGAAATGAAACAATCTGAAAACGAACCTCGGATATCTTGGGGCTCTCTATCGACTGTATTGTTTAACTCTTCTTGTACCAGAGGCTTGCGAGTGACCACTGGTTCCTGTCGTCAAAAAGCAACAAAGTATTTTGATGTAAAAAACCAACAAGGCATCAGAATTTCAAAAACAGAATGAACTGCAAATAAACAGACTTAGAGTGCAGTGGCTGTGAAGGTAGCAAACAGCCAATTTGCTAAAAATTCAAACGAGCAGAATGTCTAAAAATAAAGAAATTCCTAACCACAAAAGCTCCTAGTTTGGATTGACAAGTAAACAAAGAAAATAGCAACCATTTTGGTTCACTTAAAAAAGAAAATAGAATGGAACATTTTCAAGCGTTATTGGCATTGAGGCACCATATCAAAGTCAGCAGCTGAATACATACCGGCTTCAAAGTGATGAGGGCCTTATTGGCAGTACTCCTGAAACATCAATGAAAAGAAAGCAAAACGTTACTTTAAGATGAGGATCTAAAAATTAATAAAAAGTTTCGAGAATATATATATACAGTAATTCATATTTGAGTTCAGCCTATTTTAATGATCATTGGAAATTGTGCTCTAAATCCCATTTATAATTCGAGCACTTTCGATACAATTGCTGTTTTCCTTTACTGCATCTCTTTTCGACATTGATTCAATTTAGTCTGCAGTCCCTATCCAAAAAAGCCCTTCCCAGTTCAAGCTCGCCAAAAAAGGTCTTGAAACGCTACAAACCTAGCGGTCATCTCCTAAATGGTCCCATATGTATCTCATCAAAATGTAAATATTTCATGCAGAAACGCAGGCCAACAACAGCGAACGTCCGCAGTGCAAAAACATACATTCAAATATCAACATGTATTGACATCCTTTACCATGAGCAGCTGGAACCAGTTGATGGCCAAAGATATTTATATGGCTATCCAACAAGCAGGGTCAGATCAAGCACGATATGTTTAAGGGTCGTGAAAAGAAACCTCGAACACAGAGATTACCAAACAAGAGTGTGAGACATCATTTCAAGGGGGTGCAAGAAGAGTCAGTTTTAATGACTGGAACTTGATCCATGTATTACATCACAGCGGCCTTGAGCAAAGTATCTGTTGTATGAGTTGCAAGGTCAGAGCGAAAATTTGTTAGATGCTCAGGAGTAAAAAAAGTCGGGAGTCACCACCCTAAAACCTATACCCTGGTTAGTGCAAAGTAGGACACTTTATGAGTAGCGAATCCCTTTGTCCCGTTTTACACATAAAAAACGACACTCTAATGCCTATTTTTCAAGCTTTTCAATATTTTTATAGATTTTTGCACCGGTAGCACCGAACCAAAATGCCGTTTTACGGAACGACATTGTCGCATTCCCCACCCTCAAGTAAAGTTGCTGCTGCCAACAAGAACAATGCTTACTACGCACTACTTACAGATGATAAAACAAACGAGCCTTGCAACACTTACTCGTTCACTTCCACTTGATCAGACATTTGATTTCTGACGATCTGGAGCAAATTTGCTGGCGATTTCCCAAACTCCTTTTCAAAGTAGCTCACAAATACCTTTTGCCATAACCCATTCGGGTATTTCTTTAGCAGCTAAGAAAGATTATAGAAACTATCAGTAAAGCATGCCCTTCACACTCTGAGTTTTCTAAAGAAAAGAGCTCCCACCCCAATTGCCTGATATGCAGCTAGCATAAATGTACCATAAATATGAATATTAGTTGTAAATAATTGGAGATACTGCACTTCTCAGGGAGGGTGCATATTTAGGGGTTTGAGATTGAGAAACAGTATGCCCCACTCAACGGATTTTTCAAGCGTGACCACTGTCAAGCATTAAAATCTACTGATATAATAGAACATTATATTAAGACAAAAGCAAGTCGGTGAAAAATCTACAATAAATACAGCTTATAATACTTGTAAATATTATAATTTTATAGAAAAAACTTAAGAGTCAATGAAATCGAAGAAGACCAACTAATATGATGAATTGATACGCCGTCAGGCAGTACATTAGAATCATCAAAAGCTCTCTGATAAATAGCCATCTTTGACTGTGAAGCAGATGAGCCACTGTTCAGAGACAAAAATTATCAATATCCAGTGCATTTCTGTTGATTAAAACTTTTAATTCACACCATCAAACTTTCACTTTTAAGATTTGCTAGATTCACATGTTTTCTAATCTCTAGCATAACAGAGGTTGCTTTGTTGTTTAGATTAACTGAAAATTCAAACCACACTCACTCTAAACATTGCAAAGGAATTCTTAACTTATTTAAAATACTGACCTTGATGATATTACTTTTAAGACCTTCAATATCTAAAAAGAATTCATATTAATATATATATATATATACATAGCAACATCAATATATATAGATACATATACATATCAACATATATACATATAAATATATATATATATATATATATATATATATATATATATATATATATATATATATATATATATATATATATATATATATATATATATTATATATATATATATACTATATATAATATATATATATATATATATATATATATATATAATATAAATAATATATATATATATAATATATATAATATATATATATATATAAAGTTCGAGATAAGTCGAAGATATATATATATATATATATATATATATATATATATATATGTATGTATGTATGTATGTATGTATATCAGTTTCAATCTAAAAGCATTAAAAGTCCACAAAATCATTTAACTCCCACCAGTTTCACGCTCATGCGATTTAGCTCTATGTGTTACATATCGAGCACTCTTGAATGCTAGTCCGCTACATATCATCACTATGTATATATAACTCATAGTCCAACTCGCACAAGTCTGATCTCTTCGGATCGGACTATTTATGCAAAGTGCGAGTTATGTGAGGTAAGCCAAGACCCACCGAGAGCTTGTACGGGGCCAAGGACAAACAAAAAAAGAGCGACTCCTGGTGCTTTCATTATAAATTTATCACTTGGCAGTGTAATGCGCTTGTCGTATTAGGGTAGAGGGCAACAAACCTCTTCATAGTGCACTTTCTCACAACTTGAAAGGCTTTGACCACCATAGCTGAAATTTTGCAAGATTCAAATGTTTTCTACGAGCTCTGAGTGGCTCCTATAAGATTTCAGAGTAAGAAACTCATTGGTTTTATCATTTTTCACCTTTGTTGTTGAATTCAAGACCAAAACCCAACTTATATCGTGTTATTATACAATTAAATTTCAAAAACGCTCCGACCTACGCGAAAATCCGACTTACAAAATCTGATGTATGCAAAGAAAAAGTACAGCATGTTTACCAACTGGACCGGGAATGCGCAGTTTTGTCCGACTCGACAAATATCCGATATAAGCGCATCCGGCCTACGTGAGTTTGACTGCATACGAAAAACGTTGCCACAAACAGACAGTGAATAAGCACAGTCAAAAATGGGCCAGATAAGAACCGCATACCTTCACAATCAGACACAGGCTGTCCAATTAGATCATTCTTCACAGTGAACAATATGCCCTTGCCATCTTCAAAACGCTGGTTTCTCCTCGACTGTTGATGCTCCTGACGCGAGTCCCCATTCAATCTCATGGAACCATTTGCTAACTGCCTCTTCTGTTGCATCATTCTCGGAGGGATAAAAGGTGGTAGCAGTCTTTGGTCTGTCCTTGTTGGAAGGCTAGCAGCTATTCTTGAAAAATTGAACCTGGGAGGTCTTTCATTCCCTCTTGGTGGCATTGATGTAGCAGCTATTCCTGAAAAATTGAGCCGGGGAAGTCTTTCATTCCCTCTTGGTGGCATTGATGCAACTGCTGATTTTCTGGCAACAGCCAGGCCACTTGTCCGGCTAAACCTGCCTCTTCCTGAAGGCCGATGTGGCAAAAATGGCTGTCTCTTTCTTGCGGGCCTTTTTTTGCCTTTTTTCTGCCCTGACACTAACTTAGCAATGTGTTGGTTCTTTTCATCTGGAACTCCTTTAACCAACACCCCATGTGCGCTATGTTCTATTCTTGCACAGTGAGGAATTGACCTAAGATACTTTTCTAAAGATGTAAACCCAAGCCTTTCCACAGGAATTTCTTGTAGGGCAAGCTGAAATCAAAATATGCACCATCAATGAAGGAGAAGACAATTATTTTTGCCATGGGGCCACATGAGAAACAGAATATATATATATATATATATATATATATATATATATATATATATATATATATATATATATATATATATATATATATATATATATATATATATATATATTATATATATTAAATGCAGTAAAAGCTTACAACAACAAAGTACGTAAAACACTACTGGTGGACTACTAAACCGTACTACAAGGACACAACCAGGGAGAGCAAAATATCATGACTATTCCCTGGGATTGAACACATACCTAAATATAACTAATAAAACAAATAAAATACTATATATAAATAAGAACTGTTCAACACGAATAAATACTTAAGCATAGTTCATATTTGAAGCCAAGGGAAGAAATGTAAATAAATGTGATGGACTAGGAGCCCTGGCTGGGAGAATAGCCACAACAACAATCACTCTCATCACTGTTCATTCACAGGATCCCCATAGTTAAAAAACTACTACTAACTGATTGTAACTAATAAAATATGTGAATATGAAGGGCCAGACAAAAAGGCTGGACTCAGTTCTACATAATACTAATTGGTTTTTTAAGTATGTGATGAATAGACAACTAGTAAGTAAAAACGGATTTAGTGCATGCACAAGATAAAGCTACAAAACATTCCTATTTTGTAATTTCCAATTAGACTTTCATGGGCCAGCCAGAGTGAGCTAAATGACTACATGGGACCCAAAGGCTCTACATTGCCCAGACCTGTATAAATAAATATGTTGCACATCAAATTATCAACTTGCTTGTGCATGACATAGTACAGTAGAGGCCAGGCTCATTTAAGAAATGAGCCACATAAAATAGGATTTAGGTGACTGAGAAAGTTCTACTTTCGATAGTCTGAACCTCGGGGTGTGTATGAGTATGCACATGTGAGTCTGTAATGGATGACACATCATTTGCTCCTGGGCTGTCTCTCTTTTACCACTATCATCAGAATAGTTTTAATTGATTTTTAAGTGCTACACATAGTGGGGACTCACTGACAACAAGTCCTTTCCTGCTATGGATGGCATGTAAATAACTTGATTATTGTTGCTTTGTGTAGAATGTTTTCAACAAACAAAAAAACAAAAGAAACCAAAAGGTGACTGAGAGCAACAAGAGATTGGCACAAAAAGATATTTCTTACATTAGTCATGCAACCTATCTATCAGCTCAAAAATTTCCCCTGACCAACAGATAAAATTTCAAAGAGCTGCATGTGGCTGTTGTTTTGCCACCCCGGACACAGAGCATGTTAATAGCATACTGTTCTTTTCTATATTATGTGCTAGCAAGCTATCACCCCTATAGTTCCATTACAATATGTCATCAGTCTGCTGAATTTTTGCCATTTATGTCATGTGTTTTCACATAAGTGCAAAGTCATATGCAGGCAGCTATTCTGCAAAATCACAGTAGAAGTTGCTGCAACATCATTTATTAAGAAATTCTTGCAGTGCAGCAAATGCTTTGTGACAGCACCATTACAATAACAATTGTACCATTTAGAGAAGAACTAGTAGAGAAGTGCTATAGTTTGCAGACTATAGAAAGCGTAAGTCTCATAGTGCATAATAAACATAAGACTAAAAGAACATATGACATATATAAATCAAGGCAATTTTTAACATACTAACTAGTGGTGAAAAGTCCCCATTAACCCAAATGCTTTCCTCAGTAGAGAATGGCAAAATCATAGAATTTCCTGAGTTGGTTGCACCCACGCAAAATTTTTCAAAGGAGAGAGTGATACTCTTTTGAGGTATTCTACCACCATGTAAATAGAAGTCTGATTTTAATACTACACATGTGAAATAACTGTTCTCTCCTTGCTACTAATTTGTCTACAAAGCATGGTGAGCAAGGTCTAGTCCATCTTATGTGACTCTTTTTAAGAACTTTCCCAATTTGGGAATATTCCTTTTAAAATGCTATGATATATAATTTGGCAGTACCTTCTGTTTGTGCAGGAGGGTATAAAAATGTGGTAATGCAGAGTTGGTGGCTTTTATCAATCTGCTCCCATTTACTACCATATTATTCAAAAGTAAACTATGCTCTGAGAATCAGAGCATTTGGGTGCTCTTGTTGCTAAGAGATAGGCAAAACAAAATGACAAGAAAAATAACACTAAGGTTTCTAAACTTTCATGCAGTGCCCATAAAACAGCTTAGTATTGTTGCACAAAGCCAATATATTCATTGTAATTGTCTGTCATGTCATCTATAACAATCAACTCTCAAGTGTCAACCCTAGAAAGCATATGTTGTACCATATGGGGATATCTTCCCCACATCACTTTTATATTACAGTCAACCTCACATAATTCGGATCACACGGGACTGGCTGATTTTGTCCGGATTACAGAAAATCCAGATTACGTAGAAACTTTTTTAGTGTTGCACTTTATTAGGAAACTACTTGGACTTAGCAATTCTGTCCGGAATATACATAAATCTGGATAAAACCGATCTGAATTATGCAAGGTTGACTGTACTTCCAAAATGTCAACAGCCTTGGTTTATAAAAAGAACAAGGACACATTCTGAGGAAGGAAGGAACAATACTGCCAATAGTGATTGACAATGACACAATACAAGCAGCAAAATGTCATCAACAAATGCAAATAAGACAGGTTAAAATAACAGAAGATATTGATATCCTGAGAAAAATAGCAAAGGATCATAACAAACTGAAAAACCTTTCTATTTTGATTTACAGTGTCAAGCAAGGTGAACAATGATACAGCTGTAAGAGAAATCCACCAGACAGAGAAAGAGAGAGTCTCCAAAATCTCCAATTATTCTTAATGAACAGTAATTCAAACAATCTGGCTCTCTTTTCTGTTGCATTAGATTCTAATATTTCATTGAAACTTAGTATCATCAACCTCATATGTACCAGAATTTGCCTAAGAATCCACTTCAATACTCACATCAAAGAATGCAAACTGGGTGTCAGCTAAGTTATCTTGGCTTATTTCAAATCAGCTGGCTCTCTATACTCAGCCCAATGTCAAAGAAATACAGCATGTAGTCCATGACAATAATTTACTATGTATGTATACACTGCTAAACTGTAATTTACAGGCTCTGCTCCTAACTTTTGCAGTACAATGGCAGGCTTGAGTCTCCCAAGAAAAATCAGCAAATAGATATGACTGTTTATTTACTAGAAGGGATCAAGCCTTGGACAGCCTCTCAGCTCCAAGTAGACAGCCACTTTAAATATTTATATGAAGTATATTGATCATGAAATATACATTTTATTCCTAAACTTTCTGTTTCAAATTTCAAATGATATGTGCAAATAGTATTTTAGTTACTTTATTTAATATTAGTGCAACCTCTTCAGTTTATTTTGTAGATTTTAATCTATAGAGGGATGCTTGAACATCAACCTCAAACAACTTGACTTCCGTGTGAATTTTCACCAAGTTTTATAGAGAAACTGATCACATAAGAGCCCTTGAAGCCATACTACAGGCAGGTGCATAGTTAAAATTTTTTGCCTCAAATGATACTGAACACATTGGGAGTGGCCGGGAGTTCAAAAGCGCAACAGGGCGGGGTGTAATTGCTTAATTTGAGCTTCACAGCGAGTATTTTCCGGCTATTGTTATTACAATAATGAAGTACAATTACTCTAACGTGCTGCCATTCGATACAGAATTTTTTCTCTTTCTCATTTGCTTCAAACTTAAAATCCACGAAGAGTCTTCCGTTCGCTCCAAAAAAAGGACTCCTGTGGAGACCAACTAGTCATGTTCTTACCTCTCTATAATCTTCAGCAAGCTTGTATAACGGTACTCCAGTTGTTGAACTGATAAGGACCGAGGAAAGAAGGCTTTCCGTGAGTTTGCGCAACTTTTCTATATCCCCCATCTTTCATCTCTTACCATTACCATCACCACGCTCAGCTCCACGAGGGCTTGAGGATAGCTGCAAGATCATACAAGACAGCACTAAGTCAAGGTATATCTCGAACCCAATCAATCCAGTGCTCAACTATGGCTTGCTTTTCCGGAATTCACAGCTTTGACACAAACGCTAATTTCATCCAAGATAGGAGACTACTTCTCAGAAATGGTGGCCATGTTCCTCGTCTTCAACATGGTGGCCGCTTTCTCATGCTGAGTCGCAATGCAGTGAAAGCACCGAAGGCGCTTTACAATAGAGAAGTAAACTTTGTGGAAAGAAACGGGCTCAAGGCCTAGAAGTAAATGTCTTAATTTTTGGCAACGTCTTATCCCTAGAAATGTCTCAGCAGTTTCTTACTTAATCAAAATATTATAAAGAAAACGACAAAAAGACGTGAAGGATTGTCTTTTGTAGTGCCTATCAGGCTTCACTCATAAACATATTGTAGTGGAGACTGAATAAATCAGTAGAGGAGAAAAGGGTTTCCGAATCTGCTAAGGATGGCACAGACATTTCTAAAGTATTTGAACTCCTTCCTAGTATTTCTAAAAATTTCTTAAATTTTAGCGTGTTTAGTAAAGGGTTTCTTACAAATCGCTTCCTTATATGTATAAAAAATGTGAATTGGGACATTGCAGTCCTTCATTTTCTTTTCCCAATATGGATTCTCATATAAGTGAATGCACAGTAAGTGTAAAAAGGGATGTGGAGCAGTGCCTATTTCAGTGTGCTTTTTCTGGCCAACGTTTGGTAATGCTGAAACTCTCAAGTTTCTTTTATCATGTTTGACTATCATTCCTTGCAATAACCTTCTGTGATACTTAATGGTATGACAGAGATAATGTTTAACTAGATTTACCAAAACGATCCATTAGATATCCATTAGATACTCAGGGATGTTGCTACCGTGGACGTGGATTTAACTACCTGGCGCTTGTGTAGAGCAAGAAAATCAAACAGACATTGATTGAAAGTAATGAGACGAAGGAACAAAAATAAAATGTGACATCTGAGCACTATATTTCAAAGCAACTCTATACAAAGGGCACTCGCCAGTGGGGAATTAAACGCCAACTAGTGGGGAAATTTAAGGGCCTGGTGGAGGATTTTCCCACTATTTGTTATGTAAAAACATCCACTGTGTTTGATCGCTGCGAACACTTTATCGACCATTCAGAAAAAAGAACTGGACGACAAGTATGCTAATCATATACCATCTCCTACACTAGAGATTGTTGTAGAAGTAACAGCTAACGCTTATAAAAAGTCTTTTCAATGAAAATCTCTTCAATCTTGTAGTTTTTTTTAAACCTGAGCTGAATTGTGAAAAGTTTGTTCGATTTATCTGGGTGCTTGAAGTACCCAGAGTCCAACTCATCCAGGGTAAATTTTTATGTACCCCACGGAACCATTCTAATGTAAACTTTAGACTTCACAAAATGTATATTACTAAAGCCTATTCTTAACAGGATCACATTCTCCGTTTCTGGTACAAGTACGCATAACAAATCTTTAGTTTCTTCCAAAAATACTAGGACGAATATAGCCTCCTAGCTTTCAATTTACTTTTACACCAATGCCTACAGTACAAATAGATCAAAGGAGAAGGAAAAGTTCGAGAAAGCCTTGGCTCCAATTCAGTGGTATTCGATTTATCGAGGTTCTATTGTATATATAGATATGTATATATATTTTTATATACTTATATTATTCACTAATATGTATTACAAACAACATTAACTTTTTCTATCATACATGAATTCATAGAAGCATAGGCCACGTGAAGATATAAATCTGCTCTATTTCTCAACAGTAACATTTGCAAACACCTGAATGACCAGTAAAACATTAACAAAGAAATCTTCAATTGCCAGGACTATTGGAGGTTCAAAGAACAACAATTCGACACAATCAATAAGAATTTGATGCAGGCTGTTCGGAACCCAGCATACACCAAGTATGCAATTTTCAGAAAAAGTATGCACTAAGTTTCATCAGGTTGACAACGATCAACCATATCCATATCCACATATTGTTGTTTCTTCGTCTCCCGATGTTAATCTAAATACAGTTGGCATGCATATTGTATTCCAAAACGTACAATACTCGCCAAAAGTCCTAGGGACACATACAAAAAACTGATAAAAACCACTTTCTCTACATACTGCCGTCATAGCAACAAACATGCATCCCTTCCCCCTAGAACAATGTCTATTCGTCTGTGGGACATTTGAAGCTGGCGTATCTCCCATTATCGCATGTACATCTTCGAAAATCCAACATTGTTTGAGGGGGGAGGAGGATGAAAGTCCATTGCAGAATACAAAAAGTGCAAAGTGTCCCAAGACTTTTGGCTACTATTGACCCATTGCAAAATTCAGGAGATACGAGCTCCTGATTCGGTACACTCTGTCTTCTTTATAGGAAAACACATTTTCAGAGCATTGAAGATGGATCTGCCATGACACCGGCTAATAAATATGAGCACACTTGTTGATTCATTCCAAAAGCAACCCAGCCGAATGTCGTAAAAACTGTATACTGCATTTAGTTTCTCGAATATTTTTCAATACAATCACTCTTAAAGTAAGAACAATTTTAAGAACATTTGAGTCAAAAACTATAAAAACAATTAAGTACATTGAGCCTCGGCAAAAATCATCTCAAAAATCATCTCGCTCTCATGCGAAATGCGAAATGCGAATGTAGGTGGAAATGGGCCTTAAATCACCAACGCGGTTTCAGCAAGGGATGCACTATCCTAATCTGCCAAAAGTATCTCCCGTTCTGTTAAGACAATTACAAGCCAAACGCTCCCAAAATTGTACATCAACCACGACTTCATAACCGTATAACCTGACAGTTGTTTCCCTCTAAGAAATCGCTTATGTAATTAAAACTATCCAAATTTCCAAAAACCAAGGGAATACCTTCTCTACATTCACACCAATGCACACATGGACACTAGGGCGCCCAAAGAGCGGGGTAGGGGGGAAGATTGCCTCATGTGCCGATCGTGAGAAGAGTCCATTAGAATTATGAAGTGATTCCAAGGTGACTGAAATAACTATCAAACTTCAAAATGCCTTTGTCAGGGACCCAGTCTTTTCCATTTGCTTCAGGCCCCAAAAAAGGCTCTCGGCGGGGACTGTGTGGACATCCAATTACGGAGGTATTGCGGATAGAAGTTTCAATCTCTTCCAAAGACTGGATCCACATCCTAGAGAAATGATACGTGGGCAAACATAATTGCAAAATCGTCTCACAGTAACCATCAATTCTGCTCTAAAAACATACAATAAGACACATCTCTTAAACTCTGAAAGCCAAAACTCTTACTAATTCCAAACATATACATGTAGGCATATCGACACAAACAAAGGTTCGGGATATGGAGCCAAGTAAAGGGAAGGAAATTTCCTATAAATTTCTTTACATCTAAAACCCGCAATGTCAAGAGTCTTTTTCTACCGATGTGCCACTGCCCTGTCCACTACTGGGTTCATAAATGTTAACAAAAAGGGATTTATGTATCCACTGAAAAATTCTACTCCCATGTTGAAAACAGGATCAAAGCTCGGCACCACGGTTGCTCTTCTCAATTATTCTTCGTAGCAAATTCTGAATCTATTAAGTTACCCTTAAAAACTCTCGTCAAACCTATAAAACCATTATCATTTCTTAATATAATATCATCTACGGCGAATTCTGTCATCTCCTGTCTTCATGTAATCTTTCATCGTTGTATTTTAAATGATAGCCTACAAATAAGACAAACAAAACTTGAGTATTTATAATCTACCATTGAAATGCACGTTATTTTTAAAAGAAAGTAATACTCGACTGCTCAAAAAGTTAAGAAAGTTCAGAACTGGGTTTCTGAGACCCAAGATAATCGATAAGTCATATACCATAGAAATTACAATATTCAAGCACGACATCCATCGCTTTTACTGAATTTGTATAGATAGTTTGTGGCAAACTGTGCAGTAGAGTGCCATGTCTATGTAGCGTGTTTGTTTGTGTAACACTGCAGTATGAAACAGGCTCGGCTATTCCTTCTACGAAAGTCTTAAGAAAGTTTCAGTACTGAAATAATGAAAAAGCTAAGAATGTGTCAGTACTGGGCAAGAAACACTTTCTTATGACGAAAACAACCTGTAATGAGATTTCTGCAATCTGCCGTAGCTCAGATACTGTGGTGTAGTGGCCCTGAACCTTGTTCGAGGTACTGAGCCAGGGTACTGATCCCCACTGGTTCCATATGGGCATTCATCAAAACTAAAATATGATTTTCTCAGACTCAGAATGTATTTATATCGTTCGTTAGTGCACAAATTGTCCATGAGTCAGGTGTGCACCTTGACCTCCGCAGAACCCCTGAACTCGGAGTCACGTATGTCGAATCCAGGTCACGAACCAGTGCTGTGGTGACATGGAGAGGTGACAAGTGGCCTTCTAATGTCAAAGCAGATGGCCCGGTGTTCATAGCTAGAACTCCATGAGAAAAGGAAACTGGGGAGGACTAACTTTCGGATACACGATGACGAGAGGGCATGCCTACATCCTGGACTATATTGAAGAAACATCCGCAACGAAACTAGAATAAAAGCTTCTTTATAGAGGCCCGTTCTATCATATCACCAAGTCAGACACAGGAGACTGGGCCTTCATGAAGAAAAGTTCCCGGATAAGCGAGACAGCATTTCAAAAATGCTTACCATAGCGCAAGTATGTTTCTTCTGCCATAGTCTGTTCAACACACTGGTCGCCAAAATGCTCCTTGGAGCCACAGTTATAACACGATGTTGTGCCATATTGGCAGTCTTTATTCTCAATGACAGTAGGCCTTCTGGTCATGAAAACCTGCCAAAGTAAATAATCAAAGCTTAGTTTCCTGTGTCCCTTGCATAAAATAAAACCTGGCAATACCAGAAGAAAGTAGAAGAAAGTAGAAGGGGTGTAGAAGAAAGGGAAAAGGGAGACTAAGCTCTTCTCTCTAATGAGTCCCTTTCTTTTTTCTGGAAAATACTTGTATACTCAAGAACGATCAGAAGCATCATTTTGATGCCTATCGTAAGCAATTAACGATTACTTGTAATTGAGCTGCAATGCTGAAAGACTCATGCAAGGATCAATAAAAACTGCAACATGTTACCTCGTCATCAGAAAATGATTCATCTAGATCTTCCGATGTGCACTGACTACCATCATCGCTTGATTTTTCAGCAAAATGCTCCTCCCCACATCGAATCAGCTCCCTCCTCATTTCCTCCTTAATCATTTCACTGGAAACACTGTATTTGACTGTTGTACTCTGCGCAGCTTCAGGACTTGACACCATAGTACTTTTTGTATCGTAGCTCGTGTCCACAGGCAATGATATTCCAGTTGTAGGGGTCGACTTAACAGCAACTGGTGAACTAATAGGAACAACAGCAGAGTCGGATGAACTCGACACTTTACGGTGCGAAGGTGTGTCGACGTAGCTACCGGTTGATGCATGTCTAACACCCTCTGGATGATGGCCTGTGTGTCTCCCGAATCCTTTGAACCCCCTCTCACTGGAATCGAACATAGAGAAGAGTGAGAAAGTCAGCAATAGTCTGAAACAGTATCAATCAGAAACAGTATCAGTCAGCAACAGTCTCAGTCCATAACAGTATCAGTCAGCAACAGTCTCAGTCCATAACAGTATCAGTCAGCAACAGTCTCAGTCCATAACAGTATCAGTCAGCAACAGCATCAATCACCAATAGCACCTGTCAGCAACAGTATAAGTCAGCAACAGTATCAGTCAGCAACAGCATCAGTCAGCAACAGTAGCAGTCAGCAACAGTATGTCAGCAATAGTATCAGTCAGCAACAGTCTCAGTCAGTAACAGAATCAGTCAGCAACAGTATCAGTCAGCAACAGTATGTCAGCAACAGTATCAGTCAGCAACAGTCTCAGTCAGTAACAGAATCAGTCAGCAACAGTGTCAGTCAGCAACAGTATGTCGGCAACAGTATCAGTCAGCAACAGTATCAGTCAGTAACAGAATCAGTCAGCAAGCCTCAATCACCAATAGTATCTGTCAGTAGCATTATCCGTCAGGAGCAATCTCAGTCAGCAAGAACTCAATCAGCAAACGTATCAATCAGAAACAGTCTCAGTCAAAAGTACCAGTTAGCAAAAGTATCAGTCAGCAACACTCTCGGTCAGAAACAGCTTCAGTCAGAGAAAACCTCAACCAGCAACAGTCTCAGCTATGACAAGTCTCAGTCAGCAATAGTTCCATCAAGCTGAAGTCCCGGTTGGTATGGCTATCTAATCTATAAAATATCATGCGATCTAAAATTCCCTACTTCGCTTCGAAAGTAGGAAGATGTAAACATATGAGAAAAACTTGATGAGAACTTGCCAAAAATGTATTCCAAATAAAGAATGCATAGTGCTTACACTTCATAACTCAGAAAGGGTTGGGGTATAAATAATGATAACGTAGACAAATGTTTACATTCTTCCGGAAACAAGCCGATCATAATACTTACATTAAATTATTAATATGAAGTTTAAACTTCTTGGTGGCTCCTTTTGTAAGGCCTAACTTCTCTAAGTCATCATCCGTGAGGTCTTTCATCTGAGAATCAGAAATAGACATACGGGTTATTCATAAAGCATGCACGCCCACAGCGGTGGGGGTAACCGGAAAGGGTATGTTTGGGGCCCTGAAAGAATGTACGTAAGCAATGCTATGCAAAAAACTGGCTGAAAGTCGACGAATGAATTGAAAACAAATGGGGGATGTATGTGAAAGTATGTAGGCAGACAAATATACCAGCCTAATACGGGTATGCTCGCATACAAGGGGGAAATGGGCAAAATCTTCGAAAACTTGTGCGTATGTATTATGTGAGTGATCCCACATATCAATTTTCAAAACTTTCAATTTTCTGTACAAAATGAGTTACCAATTTCACATATAATTTCCTCCTTAGTCAGCCGTGCAGTTTTTGTTAAATCAATTTTGAAAATTCTTCCACAAAAACCAAAACAAGTCAAAGATACACGATATTCCAAAAACACCTTTTATTGTAAAAAAAACACGGTGATCTTTTTGACTTTGGAGGAA
Source organism: Mastigias papua (assembly GCA_964019165.1). Classification (NCBI taxonomy): domain Eukaryota; kingdom Metazoa; phylum Cnidaria; class Scyphozoa; order Rhizostomeae; family Mastigiidae; genus Mastigias; species Mastigias papua. The sequence goes on from OZ025272.1 coordinate 1,764,138, forward strand.
AACGATATTTAAATGTTGCCATTTTTGATGAGTTTTAATTGATACAAAATCATCAAAAGATATATAGGCTAAGATGTGTTCTCTATAAAAATTGAGCAAAACATCAGCTTTTTAAGAGCCCGAATTGGCGTATGGTTGTAAGAGAGGTGAGAGTCAACTGAGGCGAGCTGGCCAGTCAGTAAAATCTAGAATTATACTTACGTCCTGGAAAGTGTAATCTTTGAAAGTCTCTGAATACTTGTGCAGCCGTAAACTCTTCAACCAATCATAAACTGAAGTGTATTGCTCCGAACTTCTACGACTTGAGCTTCGTTCACCACTGAACTTTTTCCGAAACATCGGGCTATCGACGGGTGACGGAAACGGCGATAGCCTTGGCGATGGTAGTGGCGAAGACCTGGGTGACGGCGACGGTGACGTAAAAGGCGACGTTAATGGAGAATCCATTGGCGACTGATAAGGTGACATGTTGTAATTAAATGGCATTTGCTGCTGGGCTGCATTCAGTCCGCGCTGACTAAAAGGCCCGTACATCCTGTTTGCCCGGACTGGGATCGGCGGGGTTGCGTACCGGTATTCATTTGGTTGATAAGTATCGGATGATGTTGATGAAGGAATTTGACCGGCTAAAATATGAAATGAAACGTTCTGAATCGTGTTCAATACAATATCTACAGTAATAGACCGCGTATAAGAAACCAGGGTTTTACGAACCTGCTAGGCTAAAATTCTCATTTCAAACTTCCTGCATATAAGAACCTATCTAGGCTGCAATTTTGTGCTAAGTTCTCAACAGTGGAGTTGCTGTAAACGTGTGTATTGGTAGAAACTGCCGGATGACGATCATCAGCTATTTAAAAGTAACTTGATAGAACCTTTGACTTTCAAGTCTATCTTTATTATATTCATGCTATATATAGCATATTTATGTGAAATTCGCATAAAATATAAGAACTTATTTTAAAAACATTGTAGCCTGAATTTGCTTTAAGTGCCATTTACATAAGAACACATTTGGGCTAAATCTTAAAATTCACATTCTAATACGCGGGCCATTACTGTATCTCATATAGGAAGGGGGCCCGTGGACTGGGGGCCTAGCCGGATTCGGTCTTTCTGGTAAAATGAAGAGAGTTTTGGACCGCTTAGTCACCTTTCAACAAGGATATGCTAGTCTGGTGGAATGCCGACTTGCTAGCTAGTATGAACCAGCCTCCTATTTTACGTAAATTACGCTACTAAGCCCCAATCGTTTCTTTGAGCCTAGGCCATTCGATCGTAAGTTCCTACGCGGAACGCACAAGTCTTACTTAATTCCCCGTTACCGCATTCCAACTCTACAAATCTGTTTCATAACCCTACGAGTGACAATGAACTGCAGTACCTATGACTCTTTCCATTAGGGATATAAATAGCAATACTCTGAAAACCTTTTAAGCACACACCTACACATCCAATCGCCAGATGGCTGAGACGTGTATGCGAAGGAGTATGAATAGTATTAGGACGATCATTATCGTTATTATTAAAATTGTGTTCATACACGAGAATCCATCCAGTAAAACTAACTACAACCAAAGATAACAAATAAACATTATTAAAAGAGGCAAACACATATATGCGTAAAAAACTGATAAAATCATGTTCCTTTTCGTGTTTAGGATCCCCTAATGCAAGCTAGAGGCTCATTCCAGGCCTCAAAACCAGTATAGTCCAAGCTTCCTCTATAGTCCAAATTCAACCTTGGGATTTAGAGATTGGTTTTTACCGAACGATCGCAGAAATTCGCACAGAACAAATCTACATTCTATAACAGTCAGTGCCTAATCTAAGAATAATTTCCCACGATATGGAAGTAGAAAAAGTAGTCTGAGAATAGCAGACTTGGTCGGGAAAATGAGAGAACACAATCTCAAGAAAATAGCACAAGAAAAACCAATCCACTATGTTTACTAGTAACGAATTTTAGAGGGAGCTGGGGGGGAGGGATGGAGCAGATGTTCCCGTCAAGTAGATTAGTCAGCAATTTGGCAAATAGTTGGACGAATCCAAGAACCAAAATATGGATACTCCTCATATCTTTGTTATAAGAAAGTATTTTTTCCCAGTACTGAGACTTTAACTTTTTCTTGATTTCAATACTGAAACTTTCTGAAGACTTTCTGCACAAGAATAGCCGAGATTGTGTATCACTGCAGTGTTACGCAGACAGCCATGCACTGCACACACATAGTGCACAAACACAAAGATTTTGCTACAAGACAACCCGCCAATATTCAATAATTATCAATAGTTTGAAGCAGGACGTACAAAATTCTCCTATGCATTGCTTGAAAGCGTGTTGAAAACTGGAGAGCAACAAGGATTGTCTCGCATTGTTATAACTACGTTTTCATTTAGCATTGCTTTTATCCTGGTTTTCATTTAGTTCTGTTTTTATCCTCGTTTTCATTTAGCTCTGCTTTTATCCTCGTTTTCATTTAATTCCGTTTTTATCCTCGTTTTCATTTAGCTCTGCTTTTATTCTCGTTTTCGTTTAGCTCCGTTTTTGGGGTGTACTAATGTGAATGCAAAGCCAAAAAAGGAGCTGAACTGATTCTCTTTTGGGCAAAAACCGAATAGTGTCAACGAGGCCTTAGAACGCCTTTTTTTATCGTGTTTCACCACCCTTCCTTACGATAAGATTTTGTAATATATAATAATTGATATAATAATTGATAATAATTGATAATAGTATATAATAATTGATGGTATGCTAGAAAGGCTGTTCAGCACCATCTAATGCCATTTCAAACAACAGAAAATGACACCTGCGATAGTGGAAAGTCACAGGGTGTGGCAACGAAAAACTGGTGCACGGCGTGGTCAAGGCTTATAACAGGATGGAGTAGTCATGGAGGTTTTCCTTAAAATAGGCACAGGGAAAAAACACCTTGAGAAAAGCAAAGCAGTATGAATGCTCTCTTGGTGTATACAATGAAGCAGAAACTATTTGTAAATATCGGAAAGAAAAGAACACAAAATAACATCAAAGAGTATTAGTACCTTTCAAGATAGAAACTCGTTCAAAATCTTCTGTAAATTTACATTTTCAGGCCTATTTGCTTTCAATGATATCAATCCTCTTTCAAGGATGTGGCGTTATTTAAAGCCAATATGCAGGGCGTGGCCTTAAGAATGCCCATCCCTAAAGAATTTTAATGTTCTGGGCAATTGTCTTTAACTGAAGCATTGACAATAGCGTATCGCTATTTCATGCTTTATCAAATCTGCCAAGAATGCTAAGTCTTAACGGACCAGCGTATAAGTCAATTATCAACATAATATAGCCAAAAAACACGTTTCACAGTTGCATATGCAAGGTCAAGAGAAAAACAGTCCTAACAGACAGACACGTCTGGGCAAAAAGTTGAACGATAATGCGCTTAAACAATCCCAAGAATGATTTCCTTTCCGTAAACAAGTCGATGCTGTAAGAAACTACTGTCAGTTTAAACATAAAGCTCATCAAGATTTTAAGAAGATTAGAAATGTCAGAAGACCATCTTTTGGTTCCTGGCAAGCTTTTCATCCATATGAGGTCGTTGCCGTGGGTGATAGACTGTGTCCAAGCTGTTGCATTGCAAAACAACGGCTTGAAAAAGCCAGAGCTTAAAATTGAACGAGTTTTACATAGATAGTTGAAATTATAAGTTGGGTAGAAGTCAAACAACAAATCAAATCATTGTATCTATAACGTCACAAGCGACCAAGACCTGTCCAAGTCATCCGCGACACGACAGCCATGCACGAGGGACCATCACAAAATATGAACTCATCCTAACTTTTTCCGCCCTTGTGGGGCAGTAGGCCGAAAAATCCTCAAAACGAGTCCATGTCGGTTATGATGATACGGAGCCCAGCTTACAGAGGAGGCCAAGCGACGGGTACTTTTCATATACTTCTCATATATGTAAAGAGAGACACCCTTCAGCCTTTGTGTTGATTTTCGAGGGTCCTCCGCTTAAACACGCACAGTCTAAAACATAGTAATTGATTAAAAATTTCCTAAATATTTCTGGTCAAAAATACCTCACAGATAAAAGGCAGCAGCTCAAGTAAACATTCGCTACATTAGAGAAGAAATTGTTCAAGAGTAGAAAGGTGGTATGTTTCTATGTATATACTCTCGTTTTAATAAGAACCAGATAATTTGAGGATACTTGCTGCCATGGCTCAATGTTCTCAATTTTCAAATAATTTCAGACTCAAATGTTCTGAAAATTGTTCTTACTTAAGCAGTGATTTTCCTACAAATATTTGAGAAGTTACAAGCAGTACATAGTTTCTAAGGCATTCGACAGGGCGATTTTAGGGAATAAAGCAACAAATGCGCATGCCTATGAACAGTCTCATCATAATCTGTTTGCAAAAATGATCGCAGTTGAGTGCTTGTGAATCAAAAGTCACATTTTCGTTAATCATGTTTTTCAAATTTCTCATCTCATGCTGGGCATGTTTTAGCTGTGTTCCTATTTCCTTAGCAAATCGATTCTTAGTGTTCGGGACTATTATGAATTGTGCTGATGATCTATCTCCGTCCATAACAGACCTTTTTTTCGCCTGCTGATTTTTGCCTTGTATATCTAACAATCCACAAATTAGTGTTTACAGTACTCCTAACCAAGGAGGATAACGGAGAGAAAGCTCAGTTTATAACAATACTTCGTCCATTTCTTTTGGGCCTACAAGGCATCGATTGTCCGTTCGCAACGCAGTTGAACTACGCAATAGGCCCGTTCTTACGAAGTGTGTCTGTATAAAAATAGAGTGTAGCTACGAATTAAAATCCGTAGTCTGACCCAAGGAACTGATGATATGCCAATACTGCACATGAACTATGCCAAGTCTACAAAAATCCCCTGAAATTTCCTGAACGCACCTGCTCCGCTACGGATTGGAGATAGGTATTTAGATAGTTGCTGGTAACACAAATCAGTGTACGAAATACCTAGAAACCCTTGATCCTAAGTCTTAAAGCTAGTTCTAATACCAAGCGGCAAGCGAAGCTGCAAAAGATAACATAAATGGATCATTGGCTCTCTCAAAGCGAAATATAATAGAAAAACGCTGCAGGATCGAATAGAATTTCAAAATATGACAAAAACTTACCAAACATCGGTGCTGGGTATATTGGTTGAATAACTCCATTAGGACCTTGCGCCATCCCAGCAGTCTTTCCGACTGTCGTATTCTTGACTAAGATCTGCTGCACGTTAGGCGCTACTTGTGGCGGTAGCGAATTCGTCTGGAAAACAGTTATTGGTGCCTGAATTGTGTGAACGGACCCAATGTTGCATACTGGGATACCTTGAAATGGGGCACCGGGCATTGGAGGGGCTGGCTGGTATATAGGTGAATACGTAACGGCCTGGTACCGGGTTGGTAATCTGGCTGTTGATTGCGTATCTGAAGATAAAAGCAAAACAATAGCATTGGACCATTGATGGTTAAACATTTCTTTAACAAACAATAACCAGTAGAATTCTTAAGTGTCCACGTGGGATAGTCTAAGAACCCAGATGTTGGAAACTCTTTATCGAAAAACTTCTAACTTCAAACGCAAAACCTAACACAAATTGTGGGAAACTAAGTAGAAATTTAGAATACAAGCAGAGTTTAATTTCAACCTTTCCAAAGAGACAAAATATTTAGAGGCGCATAGACTCTTGGGTAACGGTTCTCTTTGCACGTCAGCTCATTTTCAGTTTCAAGTTCTGGCTTTGCGCAGCCAAATGTCACTATGATATTAGCCTATACTTAAGTCTCAGCAATCAATAACCAAGTGAAGTGATTCACTATCGGTTCTTGGGAAACTCGTAAGACAGGATAGTTCTTGTACCAAACTCGTCTCTTAAAAGGTAAAGGTAAAGGTGAGTCCCATGTACGATTCAGTACGTTAGGGGAGTGCCCGTTAGAGGGATACTTATCCTGAGCCGCCGGCATAGTGAGGTAGGGTGGCCAGTTCCTTTCCTCGCCGCCTTTAACTTCCCCAGTATTGCCACCAGGTACCCATTTGCTGTGTGCGGACAGCGGGCGAACGTCCTAACTATGATCCGAGGGATCGCCTCGAACCATCGATGTTTTGCTCAGCAGTCAAGCGCTCTAACCACTTGGCCACTGAATATCTCACAGATCACATGTACAAATTCATAGCTCGTACAAGATTCTCCGAGTGAAATTCCCTGACATCTCCTTGACTTTTCCCCTGACATTTCCTTATAATCGGATGATTTTTCCTAATGACCATTCCCTGACTGTTCCATTAAGTAATGACACAAAAATAGTTGATAACAACCAGTGCGATGACTTTTCCACGTTATATACAAGCCCCTATCTTGTGAGGGTTAGCAAATAACAATAATAATTCATTCGCCATGCTCATAATCACGTGTTATGTCACGCTAGATCACTACACGATCCCTCTCTCCTCTTTTAATATTCTCTGTGTTCTTTCAATCTCAATGTGAGGTTAACACTCTGTTGTGGGCTGGCATGTCACCAAATGAAAGGAAAGGATGGCTGGAAGGAAAGGATGAATGAAAAAAAGGATGATTGAAAAGGAAGGATGACTGAGAGGAAAGGATGTGCGAACAGCACCCATAGAAAGCCTAAGTCTGAGGAATTCGTCCTTCCCTTTCCTTACCCTAAAATCCGTTTTATTATTATACGTTTGATATACAATATTTACGTATACCCTTAGCTTTTTATTTTTGTGATTAGTTTTTGTTGCAGGCGCGATTTGAAAGCAGATTACTCAACCTGAATTACCCCCTTGGATGAAGAATTTAGAGTTGAGATGAAAATGAGTGGGATAAAGTGGACAGAAAAGATACTTTGGTGAACGAGATGGAGCGACTGAGATCAACTAAAAACGGATCGAGTCTCACATCAAGTGAGGCAGGTTAAATAAGTTACTCTAAAATTTGTAGAGACTTGTTCTGTACGTCTTGAACGTAGCATAGTTTCAAAGTTTCAGGACTGAAGCATGGAATGAGAGCATAGTGGTATGAAGCAGTAATGTCTGCAAATTAAGAACCAGATAATTTTTGTCGAGGTTCGCTTTTTTTGAAAAGTAAGCACGGAATGTTGATGATTATTAACAACCTCATCAGAATCTGATTACCAAATAAATATGGGTAGCAGAGTGCTTGTGAGAATTCTCATTTGAGGCTGAGTGTGCTCTAGCAGTGATTATACTTTTATGGCAAGCTGAGGCCTCAATTTTCTTGTAGTGTGTGTTTTTATAAAGCGAAGAGTATAAATGAAAAGCTGAGCTAATATAACTAAATGGCATTACACTTCATTGGGTCAAAAACAAGAATAACCGCTTTTAAGTCAGAGCACGGCGTATGAGTTAATAAGCATAACAAAAACACATTTCTAACGTTAATATGTACATAGGTGTGCACAGCTAAGCAAAGCTTTGCTTGAAATACGTTGTTCATTTCTTTCAGCTTCCCATTAAGTAGAATACAGTTTCCATTCATGTGGCGCAAGTGTAAGGCCTCTGTGTGTACCATAGCCAGGAACTTGCAAAAACAAACCCTTTGCACGAAATGATGCAAAGCACACTCAGATGCTCCCTATTAACAATAAACTGACCAGTATTTTTCAAACAGCCTACCAAACAGAGAGTGCAGTTTTTGCAAAGAAATAGCACAAATAATGATGGCAAATGGTCCGTTTCACAATGGTGCTCCAGTGGAAAGATCACAGTTCTGCTTTCCATCATTACGAATCATCATGAATCATCATGAATCATCATGAATCATCATGAATCATCATTGGAAGGTTTGATTTATACCATCCTCTTTGTAGTAAAGTGTATGAGCAAGAAAAACAATACATTCCTATCTAATCCAAAAGCACATCAAGGTAGTTCAAGTAAAACCCACGAGCTATAGACAATAATTAAAGGGTGTTTGAAGGAGGAGTTGATGAGGTAAAACTGTTCCACTGGCAAAGAAAAGGGCTTAAAGCTTTCACTTTAATAATCATAAAGGTATGTAATGATACTGGTTGAAAACAATTCAATACTAAAGGCATTTTTAGCAATAAGGGTCCTATTAGGCCTTCTATCAATACAAGGGTAAGGGTCCTAAAGGACACTGTTATCAGTACAGGTCCTAACTCTATCAAATAGGGTCCTATTAGGTGCTTCTATGAATGATGGTCCTATGAGGCACTGTGACTAACAAGGTCTTCTTGTAAATCAGAGCCCTCTTAAGGCCAATTTTGAATTTCATCAAGCTACAAGGTGCAACAAAAATACTTCGAAATTCGAAACGATACGGCGGCAGCTCTAACCGTTGCTCTTACAATATTCGTTATGTTTTATGTTCAGACACCAACCGTTGTTAGTCGAGATTCAATATGGTTTTCTGGACACTATTCAAAAAGTCTACAAGTGCCAGTCCATCGCGATGCGAGCTTCCCAACAAGAAAGAGAGCTTTTATATGGCCAATGTCAACCTATTCAGTTATTGCAAGGTGCAATATATGCAGGGAAGTCATTAGAAACAACCAATCGCATTGGACGATGTTCTGCTTATTCTACAAAAAAGCCATACTCCCTGTCTTGTCGTCAATCTAGAGAATGGAACTGAAAGATTCTTCTGCCGGACATATTCAATAGACACTTAACAGCTATTTGACTATTAGCATAGGGTACATCAATTATATGAAGATTCTGATTCAAAAACATACTCTTGAGTCCCAAATAAATACCCCCACTTACTAATTTTTTGAAAAAATCCATGCATGACACCCCTACTTCAGACCCACCATTTATCATTTTTGTGTCTCTACTTTGACCAAGTAGTAACTAATGTGAGACATCATGCTTATCATATTGTCTACAGTTGAAATGAGTTGTGAAACTCATCCATAGCTATTGTGACTAGGGAAATTTTCCACCTACCCTGTTATTCCAACTCCCCTATTTAGTAGTCTTTTAAGAAATTTCCAATTCCCCTACTATTCCATTCCCCCTATCTATTCAGGACATAAGAGTAAATGAACCATCCTTAAAACATTAAAACAATTATGAAACAACACAAGAGTACAAAGTTATTGATTTCAAAAAAATAACAAACTTACTTGTAGCAATTGAAATGTGAGAGATATTGTCTTGAAGATAAGCAAGTTCACTAAGGCTGGACGAAATTTGTGGACTTCTCCTAATTGTCTCACTGTTATGCTCCTTCAAAGGTGTGGCATCTGATGACACTCTTCTAGGAGTCACTGAAGCTGGGGCCTAATGATGATACAATATGGAGTTCAATGAAATATCAATTGAAAAGATTTTGCCTTCTTGTCTTTAGAAATGACAGTAAAAAGTAGACATACATAATGTGCAGGTAGTGCTCCAACCAATTGGTCAGAGATTAAGCAAAAGACCAATACATAAGTATTTTTCAAACTACTTCTACCACTATTCTATCAGGTGCCAACCTCGCACCTCTACTTTCTTTCTTTGATTCCTGTGTAATCACAGGGACTGGCGTAGCTCTCAAGCTCCAAAACTTAATATGAATGAGATCTTGTTTGTGTCATGTCCAAACAATTTCTCTGGCCCTTCTGGCATCCTCAAATTGTTGTAATATGCCAAACTGTTTACTCCTCAATGCTGGAGAACCACAGAAGCCTGGAAAACTCACAGTCACACAGATTATCTACACATCTTCATGAACATAAAGCACCAAGAATTGTCATTTAGCCCAGAGCAGCATGCACTACAAGTGCCCGGTACTAACAAAAAACCATCTCACTTTCACTTTTCCTACCAAAATATTAAGGAGTGACAGATTTTCCTTTTGCATATGAAAATGAGATATAGTTCCAAATATGAGACTGAAGGGCTCCAAAGAAATTACTAAAGCTCCAGCTATGGAGGGCACATAATCAAACTGCCAAGAGGAAAAGGAAAATGTTGCAGTACATAGCACACCAAACAACGATATAGTCAATTGTTAATTCAAAGCTCTAAGAAAGCAAGCAACCACAAATGCATAAAATAGCCTGAGGAAATAATTGAAAGATATCAGATGTACACTACAAAAATACAATAGAAAATTAATACAATAGTCAAAAGGAAATCTGTTCCTTCTTGCCCTAGGTAAGGAACTGCACAAGTACTGGCAAAAACTGTGGATTTATACCCAGTACTGATAAATTCACTGTCTTGCTTTTACAATAACTTAACCACCTTAAACTTGCTGAAAGTCACATTAACTGTTCTGTAACATATAAAAACCACTAAACTATGAATTATTCATATTAAAGAGCTTGAACAAAGCTGACAAAGTACTATCAAACTTGAGTGAGTACAAAATACGACATTGTGAATCAAGGATGTTAATTGAGATCACAATCATTGTTAGAACAAGTAACATCCAACAAATAAAACAGAAGAGCTATATCAAGACAGCCACCTGCAGACATCCTTGATGTGTTTACTTTGAATGAATGAATGAATAAAAGAAGCCAACATGGAGGAAAATTCACCAGCAATTCATTGCTCTTTTCTCTGCTGATCTCAAAATAAGCTTATTTCAAATGCTATTTAAAAGCCCAAATAGTCAAATATGCTTTCAGAGTTGGCTTAATTTTCAGTGAAAAGTGGCAACAATAACTATCATTTCCATAATGATCACATTTCTAGGCATATTGGGCAAACTTCTGAGTCATTTCTACAGCTCAATGAGAAATTTCACAGTCTACTGAACAGTTGAAAACAGGTTACAAGAAATATGATAAGTTCCTAGCATTGAGATGTTATTTAAAAATATGAAATCTCCATTCAAGAATAGAAATACTGAACTTTAGAATACACAGACCAAAATTAGCATTGATAAATAATAACAAACAAAAAACAAACGGAATACATCCCAGTTTTCTTCATGCTGTCTGCACAATTATTTCTAATCTTTTAATAAACAGTTTGAATTTCTTTTGAGTATTTCTTGAATCCTTATCTCTATGTCCAAAGTTAACAGTAGCTGGTTTGTTACATATTTCCATGCTCCTAGATTTCCAGTATCTACACAAGAATTTCTAATCTCTTAATGAACAATGTCTATTTAATTACAATCTTTCTGAAAATGCTTGTTTCTCCATATTTAAAGATAAAAGCAGCTGGTTTGTAACATATTCCATGCCCGAGGCTTCCAGTATCTACATTAGAATCTCTAATAACTTTCATTTGTTCTGAAACTTTTTGCAGTACTTGTTTTTTTCTGTATCTATAGCTAATGGCAGCTGGTTTGCAGCACAATTCCATGTTACTAGGCTTCCTGTCTGTAACAGTTAGAACAGACAATTGATTTAATGTGATGTATTCATTGTTGAAGCCATAATGAGACACAAAAAATATGATGAAAATATGTAGTAATTACAAGAACTACAGGATTCTGTGGCTAAAAAAGGAAAAGAGTCCGGCATTTTCATTCTTTTGCACATGTCATAAAATAATAAACAGTTGCTATCACACAAATATTTTCTAACAGCACAAGCATGCTATGGGTGTCATAAACATGACCCGAAAACCCTGAACTTTAAATAATGTAAATAAACATACATAGGCAGGCCTAATTTACCATAGATAAAAAGCTGTGTCAAATGCAGTTGAATGATGTTACTTCCTAGATGTGAGGATCCTCAAACTCTATTTCTATATGCCCTGAAAAATGCCCAAAAATTAAAAACCATTCCAGTATTTGGCAAACTCTGAATCGCAGACAATTGATTTATGTATAAACTTGTCAAAAAAGTCTGAGGTAAATCTACTATATACCATGGTTATAAATACTTGACACAGTTTTAATATAAGAAAGGTATGCCTCCGACTTCATGTGCAACTTAACAAGGCAAGTCTACCTATTCATAGCCAAAAGCTATTTGATCTTTGCTTTTCCTGGCTGCAACATACTCTCAGTAAACACTCTTGGACCCATCAACATTTAAATCTGTAAACCCAAAATTGTATCCATATTGATCCCAAACACTGTTAGACTAGAGAATAGTGTGGGCAGGCATGCCAAAAGTGATAGAATATGGTTGGATAATATAAGTGTTAATATATCTAGTTTCACAAGTTGAGCAAGGAACCCTCACAATTCATTCTAGAAACAAAAGTAACAGTCCCAAGAAATTTACTAATTGATATATTCCACATTTATATTGTGACCAAGGTAAAGGCTTTCAAGAATTACTCCCAGCCTAAGAAAATGTGCACACAATAGAAAAGTGATCCAGGAAAAGGGCAACACCTTGACACAATAGCTCCATCAGCAGATCTTTTGGATTAGTAACTTTCTGAGATTTCAAAAAGCTCTCTATTGAGATCATTCTCCAACATCTTGGCTCTTAAGTGGTCAGATTTACAACCTCAAGAATGTCTAGCGAAAACTGAAATCAAGCATTTTTAACATCCACTATGATTTACCTATCTCATAAGTTATCACCTACAATTTTCGAGCTATCATATATTACACATACAGGTGTACTTCACTTCTAGAAAAATGTTCTGTTACACATGTTAACATAATGCACTATCCTATCATAATGCATTAATGACCTGATTTTAGGGTGCTTTCATCTCATTTTGAAAAATATTTCTAAGAGGATATGGCTTAAAAGGCAATGAACAAGTAGACTGAGATAATACAATTAAAACGGCAACAAAAAATAGACAATGTTTGATACTTTATGGCAAACTTCCTAACTTCACACGTGATATGGTTAATTTCCTCGATTCAAGTACTCTAAGCTAACCCCCTAACGATACTTCACTCTATTGTAAGGAAAGCTTTAGACTGTAACCGTAGGATTCTATGACTTAATATTGATCACTAAGACACTGGCAAATGTCTCAGTATTTGCTGACCCGCTAGAACCTAGGTGAACCATACCCCTGAACAGGTTAAGTTCGACCTTCTGGACACAGATAAGGACCGCTCAATGCACGACTCAAGATAGCCATTTACCTGTTAAAACTGGCATTGTTTCCTCACTGGCTGGGAAAATTTATCTGAGGGTCTTAAAAATCAATTAAAGCTTGACGAACAAATGCCATCTGCTAATTATCATTAAAATTAGGAAAAATGATGTGGCAAGCTGACCGTTAAACACAAAAACTGTGGTCCTGTAAACAGAATATAATTCAATAGTGTGTTTTAATTACCGATGGATTCTCCATTCCTTGATAAAAAAGAAACTGAAATAAATGATATTTACTTCTCTCGACAATTTCTTTCGAAGATTCTCCTTTTGTTGGAATGTAAATGCTGGATGATATGACGCCATAGACAGTAATAGCTTAATTTCATTCACAAATGTGTCATCTTCAGGACACGACACTCCGTTTACTGACAATCTATCTTCACTACTGTTTATTTTTTCTTCTGTTAATTCAAAATGCTCCAAGAATCTATACAATTCCGTGGCTGCTTTCTTATTGTACGAATATAACAAGGCCAGATAGATACAAAATTTTCGACGCACGGTGGCGTCGTATAAATCCCTGAGCTCACCAAATGTTGATTCGTTGGCAGTTTTTTCATATTTCTGCAAGTTTCCATAATGTTTACTAGCAGCAAATTCAATGTATGTTCCAAGGAAGCGAAGTTCTAGTGGCAAGCAACAATCTAGCAAACTGCACATGAGATCGATTCGTTGGTCCCCTTCTAGGCCTTTAAACCACTTAGCAACATCTTCTTTGCAAACCATATTCTCCACAGGATGCCAAGAAAAGACAAATAACGAAAACAATCAGCTAAAAACTATCATGTTTAAATGATCTATTTCAAAGGGCAAATAGTTTCTCTCCTTGCTAATATAAAATTTCCACAACAAGCAACCCCAACGCTCTCTCTAGCTCTCGGTGGTGCTTTCCATTACTTGTTCTTATCACAAACATTGAAACCCATCGGCCATTTCGACCAGTCTCAATTTGCTCTCTGTTGAGAATAGTGAAGAATGATTAAGGAATGAAATGAGAGGTTTGACAAAACTAACGGAGACGGCATAGATTGACATATAACTGGGAGAGGGGACAGAGTAACAAAAGAGGGAAGGACAGGAATATATTGAGAAAAGGACACGATATCGAAGAAAAGTAGTAAGTCAAGCAAATGATAGGACAAGAGATTGTAACAGGAAAAAGTAGATGAGTGTAAAAGGTCATAGGGAAAGTCGGTAGGCAATAATAATAGAAAATATTATGGTTTTGGGGTAGTGCTTTCGCCTACCACCGCCAACGGTTTTTAGAATCCTGTCATATCGCTCTGAAAGATGCTATTTACGAAACCACACAGATCCGTGGCAAGCTTGATCATGCGCATTAGCTTCTAAGAAGTATTTGTCACATGCTCAGTGCGTCATAGAAGAGAATCAATCTATCGACGCTTGTCTGTCTGTGCCAATCAAAGTAGTAAGCTGATGCCGATAGTACAATACCCACGGCATGAGATCTGTAATCATGCCAGAATCATGCAGATCAAACAATAAATCGCGCATCAGAGGGCGTGAGAGAATTGCCAAAGCAACTTGAGCATTGTATAACTATTTGATAAATTCAACTTAATAACATGGATATGAACAGTTAATAAACCAAACATGAGTTTTTAATCCTCAAAAATAATATAGAAAAAAAGCTAAGATTAATAGCAGAGCACTTGTCAACTGAAAAAAGGACACACCCCACAGGTCCACACCCCATACGTCGGCACGCCGTTCCTGACAAATCTTGTATCACCTCCAGCATGTGTGTTAGTGCTTTCTTGTTCAAACCGATCTCCCTCAGTTCCTAGCCATAAGACTATTGAATGATGCCAACAAAGGCAGCTATAGCTTGCAATTATGTTGCTTTTCATGATTCTGATCTAACCAGTAGTGTGCCGAGCGATTTTTGATTTGATTAGCCAAAGAACTTTACATAAAGGCTTGAACAAAGCGCCACGACTATCGACAAGTCATGGCCCCCGTACGACAGCTACGGCACCCTACCAGATCTACCACTTACTGCTATTTTCGTTACTAGTTTTCATCCCAATTTTTCAAGTATTTTGATGTCCACATCTTAGCCACGGTGATATATTGATCTAAACTTAAATAATCGAATAGGAAGTGGTGTGGCGTTCTTTTCTCGAAGAATGGAATTCAAAGGTCGAAATTAGTTAAAGTACAGTTGAAATTATCAAGAAGCCGTTTCAGCAAATGTTTGCGAGTTATTCTCATTGTTGAAGACTGTTTTAAATTTACTGTTTGTGAATTTTTCAGATTGGGTAAGAGAATCATTCTGTTACTGCTTGAAACCTTGGTAGATTTGCTAGACGAGTAAACTGATTCTTGCATTAGTACTGAAGGCCATAAAACAATTTGATGTTCAACTTTGGACGGTACGTTACTTTTAGATGTAAAGTTCTTTTATCACATTTGTCCTAAAAAAAAGTAACTAGCAAAATATTGTTCCTTGAGTCTCAATTTTGTTCCTTTCAATGTGTTTCAGTGAAGATCGAATTCAGGGTCATTTTCCATTTCTAGCTTTAATACTTTTGACCAAGAAGTGATGCGAAAATGACCTTAGCTAATGCAGTGTGAAAACTTTATTATTTGGCGCTTCAATTCTGTTTCAGGTCGAGTTCCTATCGAGTTGCAACACCAGCTAAACGTGACATAAAGAAAGCAAACTCCTAGTGTCATGGAGGAGCCATCTGAGGTACAATTTTTAACGTGCAGTTTCCAAACAAAATTGCTACCGCATGTGCTCTATTGCTAAGTTTCCTTGGCATTCTATTTTCAAACAACAATCCAGCGAACTTAGCTTCTTTTCAATTTTAAACTATCCTACTTGCTTGCGACAATACGGTTGTAGTTAAAGAGCACCTCTAACATCATTAGCCAGAGACAAAAAACCTATTTGTGACGAATTGAATTGGTTGTCCGGATTGAACAATAGCTAGGAACTGCATGATTTTAATAGCAGCGATATTGTTCTTTAAATAAATTTCGAACATAGTTCTATGTCTTACGTTGATCGATCACTAAAAACTAAGGCCATTGTCTGCAAATGACTTCGTGACAATGGCAACTGCGATCTTATCTTTTCTACTAAATCACAAGAATGGGTCGTCCTGAATTTTCCAGAAGAGCTCCCACAAACGCATTTTCTAAGAATGCCTGTCAGTGAATGACAGGGGTTTCCAATCTTTGTTGTCTAAAATGTAGCAACACACGGAGACTGGTCAAACGATATAGTCAAAGAGCGAAACAAACGGCCAGAAGTCTTTGTCCTAGATAGAGGTAAAATGGTGGAAGAGTCCAATAGCTGTAGCTATACTTGTAGCATGTATGTAAGCTTCGGTTGGCTTAAATTAGGCTTCTAGTTAGCAAAAGAGCCAACCTTAAACAAAGAAGTATTTATTAAACTATTAAATTATCATTGTTATTATTACATTCTCTGTTTCGTAAACTCAGTAATAATTCATCCTTGATGGGAGATATCATGAAAATACCCTAACGTCATAAAGATTATTAACAACAAATTTTAGCATTACTTCTCAGTTTTGGGATGGCCTCCTTTAAGCTTTTGCTGCACTGGCAATAAATATGCATTTCAAAGATAAATTGAAATCAGTGGCTCGTCGAGAACCAAAGTCCATATTTTGCTGAATTATCGTTGCAAATATTGCTGACAATAGGAGATATTAAGGTGTGGTTAAGAAATGCTGTCTGATCAAGCCCGTTATTTTGTATTTAATGTAAGTGACACCAGTTTTCCCCAAAATAATTTTAATGAGCATTGATTGGGGATTGTTATTAATATCGCAACTGACATCTTTATCAAGGGCACATGATACAAAACGTCGTATGAATATGCATTTGAGGAGTAAAGTGGTTTTATCATTGCATACCATTACTGTTTTTCAATGCAAAAAACGATTTCAATGCACTCTTGTTACGAATTATGGATCTGCAAGCTTTCCTTCTTTTAGGCCCTGGTATAGTCAGAGAGTTAACCTAGACAAGACAGGATGTTCTAAATCTATTGGTGGAAAATTGCCCCAAACACTAAGTATTTTGCCTTGCAAAACTAGGTGTATTAAGTGCTTTGAAAATCCATTCTTAATGTTGCAAACTAAATACGAAGCATTTTTCTAGGTGAAGAGTATTGCAAGAAGACTCAGTAATGAAAACTGGAAGATATTCGAATCATGGAGAAAAGAGTGGAGAAATCTCAAGGTTAGCTCGAAGGGTTTGGTCTCCTCACCATGTCTGCTACTGTTATACACATTATACATATTTCATTTGGTGCATGTGGAATAATCAAAACAGGAGCACCCCCAGAAGTAAAGCCAGCTTCAACTAAAATGAACACTGTTAGATTTAGATCCAAACGCAGTGATATGTTGTGTACTGAAAGAAAATTCGAAATAAGCATCTTTAAAGTAACAAATGCGATTGAGCTTATTTCGCCAGATAATAGAATCTATAGAGCTAGAGTAGCGTAGACTTATCTGATTTTCTTAGCAAATTTGACTCTAGCTTGGACCTGCCTATTGTCTGCCATGAACTATGATCGAAAGAAGAGACTTAACTTCTCTTCGAAATCTTGTGTGAAGCTGACAATAATAAAAACACGAATGTTGTTTATTTTATGCAATAATCACTGTTCTTCATTCATTGATTTGTCATCAAGGAATTCCAAGACAACTTCGTGCGACCCCATTTTGAATCATCAGACGAAAGCAACGATGTCGAGGTTGGGTTGCCATACACTAGTGACAAGTAAGAAGGACTTTCTTAGCCTGCAGTTCTACACAAAATATGCAGTGCAATGCTGTGAGCAATGCTAGAGAGAGATCTGTGCAGATTACACTGTATATCTATTAAGAACGGATCCTACTTAAAGTAGAGTGTTTTGTGTACATTTTCACTTCCAATAAGTATGGCAGTAAAATATGCTCGATGTCAGTGCTGCTTTTCAGGCGCATGATCTTTATGCTTATAAGAATCAAGGGCTTCATCTCAATATACTAGCAGCGGGAATAGTGTACAGCTCTAGCTTTCTTTAAAAAAACTCAGCAAATAAGTACATTTTTAGGCGAGTATTAGCAATAGCTACCTCGCAACGTGTTGTAAGGGATTTTGATGAAGCCTCTTATGATGGAAATGACGTTCATCTAACACAAATAATCTGTGGGTGCTTAATTTTGCAACCATGGCAAATACAGAGTGGTATACAGCATGTGACGGTGCTAGTTGGCACTCCAAATGCTGTTTAATTTACTGTTAACTGTACGGTTCTATCCGTAGTGTGATTGGAGCTAAATGTCGTACAAAGTTGGGCCTTTCCTAGTGTAAATTGTATAGTTATAACCAAGCTTCAATGAAGCCACACCTTTCGTTGTGTAAATTTTAGAGGCATCCCTTTTACACTACAGACTGGTGGGTCAATGACTATCTACCATACGGCAGTAAAAGTGAGAAATTCAGTTGTAACCATATTCCATTAGAAACCTTTCTCTTAGTCTTACTCAGGGTTCACCAACCTTTTCGAAACTGAGAGCTACTCAAAAGCAATGAGTAATATAAAAGACTACCACTTTGATAACACACTTTTGAAATAAGAAAGTCGCACTGTTTACTTTTTATTTCTAGGACTGGCCTGGGAGCGAATGATAAGGTTGCTGCCGGCAACATAGTGCCAGTAGGCATCGGGTTGGTGACCCCTGGTCTAATTCATATGTTAGTACAACCCAGAAAAAAGTGAAGGGGACTCACCCTATCCTCAAAAGTAAGAGGGGCTGAGTACACTGAGCGCCTTCCTCTACAGTCTTGCATCTTATCATGTGACTGTCAAGAAGAATTGTGTGTCTTTTGTGCACCCTTTCCTTACAAGTAGTTTACGGTATAAACTATTTGCGAGGAAGGGTTGCAAAATGTTCATTATAGTTAAAAGTATTAGCAGAGGGACAAGGCCTAAGGTAGTAAATGAAAACTTCATTGTGCTTGGACTATGCACTCGATGCTTTATAGAACATATCTTGATTCCTTGCTCCAACTCAATCTAGACAAGACTTACAAACAGTTTCTGTAATATTTCATCCCTTCCTAGCGAGTCTGTTTCATCCTGTGGTCACACTGCATGTTTTCAATTATCATTCAGCGACGATGCATCGACGAGATATGGTAAATATGAAATACATCATTATATCAAGGTTAATTTGGCTGCATCTCAAAATTTGAGCCATAAGATATTAGATGAGCTTAAAAATCACAACATTCTTATATCTTTAAGAGCATGTGCTTTGATATAGACACAGAGAGATTGTATATTCCATGTATTATGTCGGAAAGGCTACCCCTAGCTTACTCTCAAAACCCAATAAGGGAGGTTGAAATAAACTGGTTGGGTGAAAAATTTCTCTAAATACCATAGTTACAGATCGGTTTCATAAGTTGTTTCAACTGAAAGCAAACTGAAAACCACAATTTTCCTAAGTTACTTGGCATTTTATCGAATTAAAGATTCAGAAATAATAAACAGGGGTCTCGAATAAGGATGCCCTGGGTGGATATTTTTCAAAAATAATAACTGGGGGTACGTTATTCGTGATTCCAGAGCAGGTAACGTGTTAAGTATTATATGATCAGTGGTAGTTATGAAGTTAGTGCCAGATTTCTCAGTCTGAAGCCCCTAACTATAGTATGTTGTACCTCTGTTCTCTAGCTTCTATCATTCCTCTGTCAGTTTAATCCCATATGCTTTTAGAATCTTGCATTGGAACGGCAAGGTCATCATTATCAGTGATTCAACAAGAAGATGATGAAGATCTTACTACCGTCAATGAATGTTTTGATGATTGCCAGGTAAACATAATTGATGTTTCACCAAGTGTTATAGGAAAATTATTTTGGCATGAATTTCAAACAGGAGATCCCCTGTTGCAAGATAAACTGGAGCGGTGCTAGCCACCAAAGACTGGGAGGATTTGACCGGACTACGCCCTTGCGACCACGCCCTTTGGAACAAATATACAATTGAAGGGTGGCAAGCAGCTGTGCAAAACGGGAATGGTATGATATAACAATGAATTATACCTTGCAAGATATCTCCCATATCAACAAACCTTTTCTACTTGAATTTGGACGAAATATAAAATTGATCTTGGAGAAAGCTGGGGAACATATAGCCCCCCCCCCCCATGGCGCCGCCTCTGCAGATAAAAACAGTGAAAGTACTTCTTCCGAACGATACTTTTAGCAGGACATACAACATTCTGCACTAAATCCGTGCATTAGTTGATTTGCTTACCAAGCAAATATTCCAAATCATTCCCTCATTGAATTTCATCATGCACTCTTCATTTAGAGCCACCCCGATTCTACGTGGTATGAAGACTTTTCAAGGAATCCCTCAAAAGCGTAAGTCCCATCAGATTTAGCAATTTGGCTAGAATTAGAACTTTCATTAAAGCTTTTAGTAGGTAATCATAGCTTCTATATGTAGGCATCAAGCTTCTCTTCGGAGCTCTCTTTGGGTTGCAATCAAAAGTAATTTGCAAAGCTATAGATAACGAAACACTACAGGTTTTTTCTTGCTTTCCCTAAACTTTTCATCTCATATAATTGCATTGTTCCTTTGCAAAAGGCTTAATATTTTTTATTCATCAATAACTTACACATGTTTTCAATAAGTAAAATTGCTCCGTTTTAAAGTGAGCTAAAAACCAAAATTTTGAAGCTTCGATAAATATTCATTTTCTGAGAAGTTCAATCAATTTATACAAAAATGCTTCGCATAATCGAGTCAGAATGGAAAGTTTTAATGACCTGTATTCACCTTAGGAACAAAACATTTGACCTAATTGAAGATGAAAGAAATTTGATGGAAGGAAACGGAACACGAGATTTCCAAAACCAAGAAGACAGAGGTTAGTGGTACACTGTTGCATTAAATCCTTCCAAAATGCGGCATTATGGTGAGAAGGCAGCCATTCCAAAATCTCACATTCATCAGAGTGCAATTGTGTGTCAGCTATTTCTTGTCATATATTGGATGCGTAAGACAACCGTATGGAAGCTTCTAAATCCACGCAAACAACCTAATCTGTTTCTAAAAGTAATTTAATGAGAAGATTTGACGCACTTCTAGCAAAAATTGAGCATTAAAAATCCAGAAATTCAAGCATTGCAAATTTTGCCGAATCATTTAGCCGATTGAATATTCTTAATCTTCGTGCTTTTTACTGTTTCCTCACAATTTGTGCACAAAACATATGTGCTGATTATTTGCAGGCGAGCATAGCAGTGCTACAGCGACTCACAAAACTAAATTGACAGCAGCTGTCACCTGCTTGCTATCGATTGAGCCTCTGAAAAAGTATTTTAGAGGTAAGGTGTAATTCTTTCATTGATTTATTTTCGATAGTTGAGCTCTCCAGCTATACATTAATCTTTGTCCTAACTTTTTAACTTATGTTCAAAGCTGATTGTGGAGCAACGAAATCATTCCCCTTTTTCAATTAATAGTTGTAGCGGCCCAAAAGTTTGAAAATGACGTATAGTAGCCCCACTTCAGGCCCGATGCCAAGCTCTATAAAGTGTCCATCTTTAGATTCAAACATCTTGCCAGTGCAACTTAATAGCCGTCAAACAGTCACGCTCAACTGAATGGAAGACTGTCTAATTGGTCGTTCTCAATAGTTAAAAATATTAACTAGGAGGGAAAATGATAAGTTAACAACTGATGTGAACGTAGCACTTCCTTTGGATTCTTCTTCAACATAAACTTGAGTACAACGGTATACGTAAATAGGTCTTAACAATTCCATTCATTCTAAAATGTCATATAGTGTCAATCTTTAAATCCCATTACAAGAAAATGTCTTCAAGTCTAATGCTTTGTGTCTCGTTAAGAAAATTACCCTTCTGCAGAGATTCTTGTGGATCTCTGGAAGACTCTTGTGGCCAATAATGGTCTCTATTTGGAGAATTTTCAACATCTTCTATATGCTTCAACAACTCTGTGGTTATATATCTTTGCTGTATATCAGATTAAGTCACATTCTTCATGTCTGAATTCTGAAACACCTATGGCTGGTCAGCAGAACCCTTCTCCATAAGATATGAACAAGTTTCAGATGCACATCCAGTCACGCAACTGTGGGATGGGTCCTTGTTGTCTAGACCCCTGTTCTTTTCTTCAAAAAGTATAAGTGCCTCTTTTTCTTGGAGAATTTGAAACAGTCTCTTGTAGTTTTGCTAAGGAAACATGCTTACCTCCTTCACATAACTTGGCTCTACCTCCAATTATGTTGCATTCCTGACTAGTCGAACGCTAGAAGTCCATAATTCTATTAGAGCTTTAAAAATTATATAAGGTTTAAACCATATAAGGTTTAAAAGTACATGGAATTTCATAGGATGAAGGCTCGTGAGTTCCACGTCAGCAAGAAGTAATCTCTTCAAGTCTTAAGCAATGTTCTTATCTTACAATTGTATGACCATTGCAAGACCATAAAGATGGGGTTGATGACCACAGTCAGCCGTAGAATAACTGCGACCAAGGTTCATACATCTTACAATGTGAGAGTTTTTCGTACAAATTGAGAAAGTACGATCCGGCACAACCTACTCTACATTTCAGCATGCAGGTGATATGAGGGCTAATCTACACAGCATAGATCCTCGAAGCTATTGTGGCTCATAAAGGAAAAATTACTTCCATGAAGAGATATATACGGTAAAATTGAAGCTCATAACAAAGAGAATTCCCCATAAGACAAATCTACAACAAATCTATTTCATAATTATACTAAGTTTCTAGCAGAATACAATAGGATTGTCTTGAGACGGAGTCGCAATTGAATTGACCTGGCAATAGGAGCTTTCTAAATGTTTTGACCTGGGAGGGTCTTATTTCAAATTGCATAATAGACTCATTTTTTAATCTGCAAAGGCATCTAAACTCTAGACCAATTTTAAAAATGCCTATGGCTTTCTCAGTGGTGAAGAGCTAAATTTTGTCCAAGGGAATTCCTTCTAAGTGTGAAGGGCGTGGTAAAACAAAGCTTTAATGAGATCACACCCGTTTTAGCCTTTGAAAAATTTCAAAAGCACCCCTCCTTTATTACAAACAGGTGGATCAATGATCTATGATTGTAAGTCTGGAAAGTTAATGAGGACCATGTTCTATCAGACTGATTCTATTACAAAACAGTGGTGCCGTGATAAAAGGTTATCAACGCAGGGGGAGGGGTTATGCTGCAAGCCAATCCATGTAAAATATACACAGAACCTTAGTAAAGTGCTGCTGCGAACTAATAAGCCGGGGATTCATCAAGCTAGCACATGCTCGTTGGAAGGAGACTGAACCCCCTGAAACTCTCTTCATTTTAATATTCTTCCACAGCACCCCTGTTGCGACTCTAGGGGGGGCTGTAATGCCAGTAATTTGCATTCATTGCAAGAGATTATGTTCCATCATAAAGTGACACAGCAACTGTTACGAGTCATATATAGTGTCTGCCAAAAATCTTGGAGCACTTGCAGTCATTTACGTTGCAGCAGAGCTACGGGGCAAACGCAATGCCTGTGTAGCTACGTATCTCCACTATCTCTGAGGAGGAGGAAAATGGCATTTCAAAGCGATCCCGGTAATCAATTGCCAATACTTAGAGTGAATACCTCGGGAGGATTTGCGTGAACAACGTAATAAATAACTTAAACCGCTTTTTCTGATCACCCTCCTCAAACTTCTAAACGCCCTCACAGTATGTTCTCCTTCTTTCGCTCTTAAAGGTATTATTTACAATGGTCACGAAGAGGATCAAAAATCGAGCCCAACGGTAAGAAGAATTAACCTTACGTTTCATTGATTAAGATTGAACGGTTTTCATGTGGTAATGGACTTACGCATGAAAGAGAAGATACTCGGACACTTGTCCTTTCGCTTAATTGATAACTTAATTGACAAACGTCATACTTCACAAGTCGGTTTGTTACAGGAGCTTTATGCAACGTTAGACTATATGGTAAAGGTCTTCAGAAAGACAAGAAGATTAAGTTCAAATGATGGCTTGAGGGAAATACAGCGACTAGCTAATGAATGCATGTTGGAACACAACGCAAAGGAGGTAATGCTTTGTTGTGTATTAAAACGAGGTTATGCTTTATCACTGAGGTGATACTTTTGCAGTGGATCGAAGGAATGCTTTGTTGTTGGATATATTAATAGCAAGTTAAGCTCATAAGGGATTAACATGAATTATTTGGACAATGAGAGACGCATTGAGGATGGGATTGTTGCCGATCGATATGATTTGCTTTGCAGTTTAGGCACTGAATTGTTGCGTAAAGAACAAGATATAGCTGCAAACCGGCGCATGTACTTTTGAAAACGGGAAGAGGAAAATATACTTGACACCACAGGGGCATGGCATATGCGCCATCTTCTTTGGGTGCATACACCGAGAGATTTACTTGAAAGAGCACTTATACATACATAAACCTTGCATAAATCAACAGTTCATGGAGACTGGGAACTATAAACATAAGCATCTGCATGGTGTCTGGATCTTTCAATCTCATGTCTTTCTTTCAATAAACTGGTTATCACTTTATCTTTCTAGACGTGTTTTCAGAAACTAAAGGGAATGCTGGGAAAGTTGCACGAAGAAATAATTCTAGCAAAGCATAAAGGGAAACTAAAACGCACTTGTCTTCGCAGATGCAGGTGAACTTCAGTAATAACTTGTTTAAAGTAAAGTCATATCAGAGAGCTTGTATTGTCTGGATTGCGAAATCCTCTTTATGGCAAAACATGTCTGGGGTGTACACATGGACTGCACCGATTCCATGAGTTAATTTCGCACTCTGACATTACGATCTACAAGGCACGAAATTTCTAGTACAAAAATTCTTACCAAATATGCAACTGCTAATGGTGTTGGGATGGTACTGGGAGGGACAAACGACTCGCAAAATGTATTCTTTGTCCAATTTTTGCTTCCAATATATCAAATCTGTAAGAAAACAAATTCCAGCCACATCACTAACTCAGAATGGGTGAAGACATCCTCAAGGCTTGAATGAACTCTAAGTACTATGGTTTATGAAAAATGCATGAAAATCCTTATTGAGCAAATAGCTATAGGTTTAAGACAACATTCTGTAAAAATAGCAAACACACCCACTCACAAACACACACATACATACACACACATACACACACACACACACACACACACACACACACACACACACACACACACACACACACACACACACACACACACACACACACACACACACACACACATACACATATACACAAACAAACAAACAAACAAACAAACAAACAAACAAAAAACAAACGAACAAACAGAAATACAAACGTTCACAAACACCAACACACCCACACACACAAACACACCCACACATACACACACACAAACACAAACACACACAAACACACACACACGCATACACACACACACACTCACACACAAACACAAATACAAACACACACAAACACAAACACATACACACACACAAGTATGAACAAATATATAATTACGTTTATATATATGCACACATATATATGTACTTAAATTTATCTATAATTTCTTCTATTTTTGATATATTAATATACTTTTCAAGGCTGTCAAATCGAAGTAATCACTCCATAGTTAGTCATATCTTCCGTGGGCATATGAAGAAAAAGGTGAATTTCATATTTTCCATATGAGCATAATCTAAGTATCAATATCTTTAGTTAGCAGGTCCATTATCAGCCTCTTATGAATTTCTCATGTTCTCAGCTCGAACTCAAATGATACCCGATGAGAGTGAGTCGTACTGTTTTGGGAATCAAGTATCACACATAACCGAGAAAACAATTCTAAGGCAGTTTGGTTTTCCTACAATTAGAGCTTATAGCATTCATGCCTTGTGAAGGTAAGTAAATATCAAAGGGTGTCAAAGCAGCAAAGAAGAGACCAACAAAATAGCTGAGCACAAGGTTCAGTTGATGATCTAGTTAGGAAGGAGTCGCCTTCACAATGATCAGTTGGGAGTAGCTTTTACCCATGTGGAAGCTTATTGTTGGTAAAGGCTCTACGAAACAGACTACCATAAATACTTGTATTGCCCCCCCCCCTCAAATAAGTCCCCTCAACTAAGCGCCCTAGAATTAGCAACCTTTCTTGACGATCATGAACACCTCATCATAAAGCGGTGGTAATATTTAGACCGATTTTTATATCATGGAGGAAAGGAATCGTGAAAATGTGTTTGTTAATGTAGCAGATGTGTCAAATAACAATACAAGCCCCTTCGTATAAGCCCTCTACTCATAAAAGATCCATAAAAAATACCAAAAAGTAACCACTGTGGGGCTAATTCGAAGATTTACGGTAATAAAGTACAACATGTAGAGAGAAGGTTCAGTTTGTCGAAAAGGAATGATGTTACAGATTGTTATTTGTGAATGTTAATTTCAAATAGAGATTGGCTCAAAAGCAAGCTAAGGTCTTTGATTCTTTGATATTACAGGCTGAGTGTACCTGTGGCCATAAAACCATCCAACATGAGCCGTTCACATCGGTGCCATTGTTTTCAGCGGATTTCGACGAAAAGACTTTAGGTATGATAACATAGGCCGACGGCCCACCTTTTGCAGCATTTGTCGCAAAAATAGCTTGAGAATAGATTGAAAGTTTGCCATCAATGGTATATCAGATGGGTGTATACCCCAAATGGAGGGTGTGATATATGTATGGATCTGAATCAATTTGTGGAGTTGCAAATCGAAGCCATGGGTCTATAGTTGGGGAAGTGTGATTTAGTAAATAAAGCATTCTATGTATTAAAACTAGCTCAAATTAGTACTTGTAATAATGAAATATATCAGAATTGATTAGATGTTATGAATATTTACTATTTTCTCTTGTGGATAACGTAACAGTTTTTAGCTTTTAACACACCCTTTCGTAATTCTAAAAAACTGCCACACCTATTTTAGAAATCTGACAGGACGAAACGCCATGCAAGCTAGAAATGCTCTGTAGGCAGAGGGGGTTTTGCTAACTATCCTGTAATCTTGTTTGAAATGGGCCTTTTCTACTTGTCCTGGGAGTGTTATAGGCAATAATCAAATCCAATAGCAGGTATGTAGCTATTTCCTTAAAATACAGAATTGCAAGTAATATCTTTGGCTACTAAAACTGGAAACGTCAGCCACATCATTGCTGACAAATACAAGCATTAGGTCAAGCCAGTTTTGATGTTATATTAATTAGTGCTATCTCTTCAACAACAAAACAGTTATTCCATTGACATCGAAGACTGCAAAGAACAGACTGACGATCACGCAGTAAGTTAAAACGCTTCACTTTTCAAGCAAAGTTTCCTTCCTATTTCAGTAAACTCATATATGCTTTCAGTCAGTCTGTCAAGAAATTTGCTTGCATAACAAACGAGGAAGCAAACTTTCAAATACATCTATCAAGGAAGTAAAATCTGATGGCTATAAGTACCCTATGATTGCAAACAGCTCTTCAAGCTCAATCCGTTTCCTTCTTCCTGCGAGAAGCAGGCTTGAGCAATCGAAATTTCGGAATGCACTTCCTATAATCTGAATGTTAGAGATTTTCTCGAGGCTTCAAATGTTCAAGCCTAAGCTTCGAAAAGCGAATCACTTTGACCTTTAATTGCAACTACGCAACTCAGGAATAATATGTATAATTGTAGAAAAGCAAGAACAGTTGTATTCCATTAGAGTAAGGCCAAAGTAGACATACTAGGCACACAGGCATGAGTTAAGAAAACTAATTAACCTAGCTATACGATTGTTTTTAAGCCCATAACTTTGAACAAAACAGTTCTGTCTCTCTAGTTGTCTATCGATGGACATTAATTACATCTCATTTAAGAATAATTATCGAAAAGAATTTATGGAACTGTATGGGTCACTTTTTGTCCCTTTCTGCTCCGCTTAGAAAAGTGCGAGGGGGACAGCAGCTCCTCCTCCTTTTCGACATCGCTAGTTATAAATGAAGAAGGGAGGTTTTTCTTTGATATCATTAACAAATATCTATGAGGACGAACAAAAGTTTTCATCTTAGTTTGCAAGACGCCTGCACCCTGAGTCCCTAGAGAATCTTAGGTCCTGTTCCTCATTCTTGGTGGCAAGTGTAGTTTAAACCAGTGCTTGTCTCGTTATGTTTAACTCTTATCAATGAGCGATACGTCAAAACTTTCCACAAGTATGCCATTTTTTATTGCATCATGATGTCATAGCTGGCCTTCTTTGTCGTATATATCGAAGAATTCCTCCTGAATGGTCAGAACTCCATTATATAGAAGAGTACGTGACAGAAGTTTCCTATTTTGTAACAGAATCAATTTTTTCCTTCACACAGGTACCTTATAAACATCAACGAATATACAACGATCAAAGATCTTAGAAGCAAGCTATCACACATCGATAAATACAAGCCATCTCAAATTGCTGTTGCTTCAGTGAAACATAATGATATCAAAATTATTCATGTGAGTGTTAAGAGCAATCAAAGAGCAAGAAGAAAATATTTTCTTCTTAATTTTGTTATCTGCGCTCAAGGGGAAAATGAATTTGCTAAGTGAGGGAGATATTACACCATATTCAAACAGCCTCCAAGCAGGGAATCAAAGGCAGATAGTCAAATGACACTACGGTCCACAGTTCTCTTTAGTTGTCTATAGGTAAAGGTAAAGGTGAGTCCCATGTACGATTCCGTACGTTGGGGGAGTGCCCATTAGAGGGACACTTATCCTGAGCCGCCGGCATAGTGAGGTAGGGTGGCCAGTTCCTTTCCTCGCCGCCTTTAACTTCCCCAGTGTTGCCACCAGTTACCCATTTGCTGCTGGGTGAAATGTGAGCGCGTATGCCGACTATGATCCGAGGGTTCGGCTCGAACCATCGATGTTTTGCTCAGCAATCAAGCGCTCTAACCACTTGGCCACTCGCTTATTAAAAAGCGCCATTTAGTTGCCTATACAAGTTGTAAAACATGATAACTTGAACTCTCCCGTAACTTTATGATCGATTACACGTTATTTATAAGGAACCTAGTTCAAGGCCTAGTTCTTCAAGTTCCTTATTTTTGGACCTCTGATGACCATATTGTGGCAATAAAGCTTACTAACAGCTCCTTGACTTTAAGTGCACAAGCAAAGCCCAAAAATGCAGAGGCACGACAAAATATTGAATGTGTTCAGAGTTAAAACAGAATGCTCTCAATGAAAGCTCCTTTATGCGCCACTTGCTACATGAATAAAACATAATTCATGAGAATTAGACTGCAAAAAATGGAACCAGCTTCCCAGGAACTTCTTGAAGTAAAAAATATTGTCGACATTTCGAAGCTCCTTAGTGATGGATATTGCCTTTAGTGGTACACGTTCCTTCTTTTCCCTGGGTTTCTACATGGAAGTTCCTCATAAACAAAAGAGCATTAACGAAATGAGAGTATTGGGAGGTAATTATCCTCACATTTTAGGTAAACCTAAGTATGCTTATAGTAAGTATGTGAAAGCAATAGACTTACAGTTTTTTAATTATTTAATATCTCTGTTATAAATAGAACTGAAATTTCTTTCATCTAGCACTCACCAGCAAGAGTTTTTGATGCAATATGTTCTGATGGTGAGCTGCATGCATTTCTTGCCTTCAGTGACGAAGGGGAATGCGCCAATAAGAGTGAGAATCGTACCGAGGACAGTGAATTTGTAGGTACCAGCACACCAGCACTCACAGATGAGTCCGGAGAGGAGAACACAGAGGCTCTGGATATTGCCAAAAAACAAAAGAAAGTCAAGAGAAGCACGAAGAAAATCCCAATCATTTTTAGAGATGATACTTGTGTAAGTTACACAGTTCTAATGCTTTCTAGATAATTAAAAATTCATTGCTCAAGATAGCAGAGTGGCCATAAAAAAGAGACAGGCCAACGTCAAACGGGAGGAGATAGAATAAGGTAGGCCATCTTCATATAGGGTTATATAGCACAAAACAGACCATCAGAAAGCAGCATCAGTTGCAACGAGATAGGCCAACGTCGAGGAGAACGAGTTGTAACAAGATAGGCCAGTATTCGGGAAAAAGGGAAAAAAGTGAGAAAAAGGATAGAGAAAAGGTGAGCACATAACAGTGACTCGGAAAAGTGACCTATTCACAAGATGACTCAATTTGTTTTGTAGGAATCTCAAGATAGAACACTGTGTCCTCCAATATTTGTACAACTGCCAAAAGAAGCCCAGGGCAACGAAGTCAAGACTGTACTGCAGAAACTGTTGGATATACCTGAATCAGAATGTAAAAAGATCTTTATTACAATAGTAGACATACAGGTGCGGTTTATGTTGATGATTTCTTAAGAACAAATTTTACTGCTACGTAACCATGCATGCCCAGTTATCATATTAAGATCAAACATACTTAACACGTCATAAGTACAAGATTGACGTATGGAACCGCGGTGAGAAAATCAGCTCTTGTTTTTTGAAGGAGTTTGAAATAAACTAGCAAGATATCTGTAAGTAGGTAATATTTTTACTTTAAAGTAAACAGAAGTAAATAGATATCAGTAAGATGGTGAGTAATTAAATAATTAAGTAATTGAATACTTAAGTAACTAAGTAACTAAGCAAATAAGTAAGTAGCAGAATTTTATAGTCACTGGGCACTCTGTCCTAATGAATGGTTGTTCTCTGCCCAACGATGTTCAACAGAACTTAACTCGCTACGAGCTGCTTATATCATTCCCCTAACGTGCTAGCCACCCAGGCGATTGTGCAGTTAGTCAATAGTTCTGAACGAGCTAATACGCGGCTTTGAAAGTGCACATGAAGTGAGGTTCGAACCGCGTCCTTGTGTCCTAAGCACATCACTGTTGTAACTTCTGGATAATATATGGCATATTTGATGTATCAATTCTTTGTCAATATTTCTTACACAGACAAACTCATGCATGGTATGCTGCGAGCTGGGTTGTAATGGATGCTACTTACAATCAAAGAAAGTCTTGAATTTCAAAGACAATTGCAAGATATTCGCATATATTCCACCGACTACGGAGCTCACGGTACCGTCTATTTTTTGATACGATCAAAGTAGGCCACTCTTACACGTCGCCTTTTCAGCTCTACTACGCATAAGATATCTTTCTTTAGGGAAAACATTCATATACAGTATATTGATACTTGCTTGGCCTTTATTTGAAGCAAGGGAAAGGATAGAGGCTATTTCACAGCTTCTTCTAGGTAGCAACATTAAGCGAGGGCTCTCCGATCTGTGTAAGGATAACAGGATATAGGAAAAGGCCGTGAAGTGAAAGTTTGAGAAAATGACTCACCCGAGTGCGCTTCGAGCTCGCGACCAGCGACTTTGTACGCTGATTCTCCGATTTTTCCAAATATGTCCTTCAATAAAAGCTATGAATAAAACCTTTAAAATTTAGTGCAAATTTTGAAATGTGTATTTCTCTGCCTCTGAGTATTGTTCTGAGTATTGTATAGTGAGTATCTGAAATGTGTATTTCTCTGCCTCTGAGTCTTTCCTGGAACCAACAGTACAAAATAGTAAAAGGGAAACTGAAGGGAGGGCTCAATTCTATCAGAAAACTTAGAGAGATACTGCCACAATCACAGTTGTGTCTAGTATACCAAGCACTAGTGGAAAGCCATCTGAGATATGGAAACCTGATATGGGGTCATTTGCCTGAAAAGAAACTCTGCGCATTGCAGAAAATACAGAACAGGGCATTTTACCTTATTGAATCAGCCCCTATAAAGGATAACATACCAACGGCACGATTAAGTGTTGAGAAACTTATGACATATGACCGAGCCACAATGGTGCACAAAATTCTTAAGGAAATGTGCCCAGAAACTCTGAAGGGGAAGTTCATAAGAAGAACTCATATCTCAAAATACGAAACTCGGAGAATAAACGATCTCCAAATACCTAAACTGCGACTGGAACTTTCAAAGAAAAGTTTTTCCTACGTCGGTGCAAAGGTGTGGAATGATATCCAAAACGACATAAGAAATGTGGAATCTTCTCATCTTTTTAAGCAAAAAATGAAAAGCTATCTCTTGGGCCAATAAAGTAAAATCAACACGGAAATAAGAGATCCCTAGCATGACCTCCTGGTAGACCAGTTCACATTTTATTTGTTATTTTAAGTTTCATGTATAACTAGCTCTATTTATTTTTAGTAAAAAATTTTTTATACGTATATCTGTAACTGAAGGAGCATCATAAAATGAAATGAAATGAAATGAAAATGTTCTGAGAATTAGTTCATTTTGTCTTTAACAGACGGTGAGATATCAAGAACATGACAGCCTTGCGACTGGGGTACCAGCAAATGTGCACACAGTTGAGGAAGGAATTGTCTCGTTTTGCGATGAGTAAGTGAAGTTGTGTTATCAACAAAATGAATTTCCATCTGTTTAGAACTTCTTGGTTCAATCTACTCACTTCAATACATCCTCTACCGCTTTCTAGCTTTTGAAACTCACACAACACTTATTGAGATCGCAACATTATAAATCTCTTTATTTAGTTAATATTTTCACTACAAATTAATGCCCATTGCAGCCATAATAATCTATAATTCTATTGATCAATTTTTCTTCTGATTTATTCCTTCTCGATCATCCATCTCGGCTTGGACTCGAGTAGACTGTGTTGGGAAGAGGGCCAAGTTCTTTCCCTATATTCATCAACGCTTCGGTTTTGTTTGGCAGATCATTTGCGCCTGACCAAAATACTTGAAAAAATTAAATGCAGGCATCAAATCTTGCCTACTTTATTATCGATCAAGCAATGTACTTTTTCATTTAATTCTGTTTGCTAGTATATATAATATTGCTTCATTCATAGATACAGCGAGATTGATTGTAGTGTATGTGGAACAAATCAATTTGTCCCAACGAGGAAAACTACAGTATCTTATCCTGATATTTTAGTTCTCACAATTAACAGGTAAAACTGACAGCAAGCTTGTTAATTTATGTGCACTGAATAACTGATTTCTAATTGCACAGAGAAAAGAAATGAGAATTCTTTATGAACAAAGTCAGTGGTTCGAATCCTAGTCAAGGAAAAGATTAAGGTTTAGATAATGGCTCGCACTGTTTTCTTCTCATCAATTAAATTGAATCATTCTGAATAGAACAAGAGGCTCCAAGGCCACGAACACTGGGTTATCATCTACTTCTATTAACTGAACGTTAAAATTAGCACATTTCAAAACGAAAAGCCTATTTTGATTGCGAAAGATTATTGCATTGTGCATTAACTATGCATATTTGAAATCGAACAAGCAGACGAACAGATTTCAATGTCAGCACGAATTCAATTTACTAAGCCTTTCTTCCAGGAGATTCAGTGTAGACAAGAACCTCGTAATACCCTATACCAGATTTTCGCCGGTATTGTCGAAAGCAACAAAGAACCGGAAGCAATATGATCTGTCTGGTCTGATAACATCGAGCAATGGTACGTAGTTCTATGCATACTTTGAATGTCTTCGTTCATATAGCAAATTTCTTTATTCGGGGGCCTGGTGCTGCTGACTAAGAATATGAGAATTTGAAAGGGGCGGAAACAAGAACCCTTTATTGAGAAGAGAACCATACTTTATCTCCATTTTATGCATCTATGTCAGCAAAATCAAAGTACAGCACATTGCAAAAATTTCATCACCAGTAATATTCTAAACAAGGTGGGCTAAGTTTTCTAAAAATTCTTGTGAAGTTGCCCCATCTCCAGTGACAACCTTCCTTTGCAAAAGTATACTTAATTTGCGCTAAAGGAGCTAGCAATATCACTAAACGCTATTTTCAGGCCTAGTCTTGTTTTAACTTTATTACGTAACAATTACTTTGCAATATGCAGCATTTTTGAGATTTAATTAGTACAAAGCTTATTAACTCACTACCAACAAACTAATAGTCTTTGCTATTATTGACTCCAAGGGACTTTCTCCAGTTCAGACGCGACATATATACCAGCAGATGTTTATGTAAGTATCACAACTTACAGATATTTCGACTTCAAAGAACATTCAGTAGGTGTTAGAGTATATGAATGGCTAGGCCCAAGTGTCATGGCAGGCATTAATTAGCTATGTGGATAAAACGACCCCTGCCTATCAGTGCGTTGTGGCATGGAGGGATTTGACAACCACCTTGGAAGATAAGGAGCGCCAAAGCTAACCTTGACAGCTCTAATAGCTTCAAAATGACGAAAGATATTATTTGCTACGAGACAGAAGGGTTGGCCTAATTTGGTAAGACTTGGTCGGAACCATGCATCTAACTATTCACACTGTATCGTCTACACTTTGCAGAGAAATGAAGAAGCTGAGGGCAAATCAAACATTGAAATTTTGGTTTATACCAACATCCAATACGACGGTAAGAGATAATAAGCATGCTATTTTGTTCGCAGCATGGTAGTGGCGTTGGTGGTGGTAGTGATGTTGACGGTGGTGTTGGTGGTGGTAGTGATGTTGACGGTGGTGTTGGTGGTGGTAGTGATGTTGACGGTGGTGTTGGTGGTGGTAGTGATGTTGACGGTGGTGTTGGTGGTGGTAGTGATGTTGACGGTGGCGTTGGTGGTGGTAGTGATGTTGACGGTGGTATTGGTGGTGGTAGTGATGTTGACGGTGGTGTTGGTGGTGGTAGTGATGTTGACGGTGGTGTTGGTGGTGGTGGTGATGTTGACGGTGGTGTTGGTGGTGGTGGTGGTGGTGGTGGTAGTGGTGGTAGTGGTGTACGTGTGTGTGTGTATGTGTGTGTGTGTGTGTGTGTGTGTGTGTGTGTGTGTGTGTGTGTGTGTGTGTGTGTGTGTATGTGTGTGTGTGTGTGTGTGTGTGTATGTGTGTGTGTGTGTGTGTGTGCGTTGTGTGTATGCGTGCGTGTGTGTGCGTATGCGCGTGTGTGTTTGTGTTTGTATGCTTCTATTCATACTATTCTCTTGTGACCAAGCTTGAATCTAGAACCCACATTGGGCCTAAATGCCATATCCAAATGCTGGCAGTTGAATGATGTCATAGCACATATGGACATTACATTTATAATTAACATAGTATATTTGTATCCAAGAAAAAAGACATGCGAAGAAAGGAACATCAGTTATGAGAGGAAAAAGGAAAGGAAGAACACTGGGAAACAGTCCATGTAGATTGGAGGAGGTAAGTGTTGGCAAGTTATTGCTTGTTGGTTTGCGGTTCCCATACCTTCAAAGTATGACTGAAATAGCAGAGAGCATGAACATGGTAAAAATTGCTTTATATTAGCCTAAATCTATCTACAACACATATTTGCTGTCGCCTCTTGACCAATTATTGGTAAATTCGGTATAGAGAATCAAAATATTATTAGAGCTCACAATCAATCAAAGCATCGGAACCTATATGTTGGATGAAGTGGAACTATAGCGGACAACGAAACGCTTCAAATACAAAAATTTATTGGTTAGTCCTAATCTAATATATACGTTTCTTTTAGCTTCATTCTTTCATACGACAAGAATTTACAGACGAGAACAGAGTTCACGGTAACTTTCTTTGGTATATCAAGAATATCTTTTGTGGATAAAACAAAGAAAAGAGCTTCGTTTTATTAACAAAACAGAACAACCCAACTTCGTGTGAAGATAAATGTCATTCTACTCAGAATCCTGTTAAAAATTCCCTGGTTTACAGATGGTGGGATTAGGACCAGAAACACCCATAACATAAATTAAAGATATTTGAAGTCGACTGGAGTAAGGAAATGTGTTCAGAAATAGCAGTAGTGGCTGGCTCCACCTTAACAATTCTACAAAACACGTGGCTTGACATATCACCTTAGCGAATCTAAATCCCCAATGAACTATGCCAAGTAGACAAGAAGACTGGAATGCATTCTTTGTGAAGGATGGAAATCAATTAAGGATTAAATAAGTAGCTATGGTGGATAACATTTGCAGGCCTTGATTTGAAGAAATTTTTTTAAAGATGCTCACTACCAGTGGGAAAGACCACTATGAATTAGGCATTTTTGGAGATATTATACAACAAGGAGTCACAAGAATGTAATTCGTTTGTTAAGAATATTGTTAGTTAAAGAAAATCGCTAACAGTAGCTATACCCAATATTTTGGGAGTCTTATTGTCTTTTTCTATAGATTTAGGCTAGCACTGCTCCAGTCTCTGTAAATACTTAATAAAATTGTATCATATTACATTTATTTCATTTATGTATTACATTAATCAATGCATAATATATTTCATGTTTAAAATTTGGGATTTTATATCACAGTCAGTGCTTTTCATTATATTATAATACATTATATAAAATTATAATATATTATATTGTATTTTATTACATTATATTATATTATATTATATTATATTATATTATATTATATTATATTATATTATATTATATTATATTATATTATATTATATTATATTATATTATATAAATTATATAAATTATATCTTATTATATCATATTTCATCATATAATGTTGGCAATGTTTATCTTTCAGTAAGAGGTTAATGAAATATATACTATTTATAACTTGCCATTTAACTATGTTATATCAATTCCATCATAAAATGTTTCGTGCGGTAGTCTATATTATATAGTAGCTTACAATTTTACATTATATTTCATATCATATATTCTATCTATTACAACTCAAAAATGTGAATATTTCAAGCAGAATTTCCTTCTGTAGCAACAGACAACAGCGCTTATCCAACACCCAAAGATGATGACACAGTGTCTACTTGCAACTGTTCTAGATGTCAGTGTTGGGAGAATTGTGCAAAGCAGGTGACACACTTTTAAGCCTTTCTTGGTGTTAGACACCCATAATTCTCACAATGTGAGGTCGCTTAAAAAGCCTAAAGCTGTACAGCAAGAACAGGATTAATTTCGTCTAATTTCTTATTGAATTTACTTCCAAACGAAAACATACAATGCAGAAATACCTGTACACGTCACAAGTTCAAGAGATCGAGTATAAATGTACACGCACTGCAGCTAGTCTGGACCCTAAATATGAAGAAAATGGACAATGGTTGGACTATAAACATCTCTTGCGCATCTTCCTTGAGAAAAAGATTGTTTTTTGGAATAACGACAAGAACTCGTGCATTTGAATAGACCTAAGGGCGATGTTAAGTCAATAGCAAACTATTCATTTCTAAATGCTTAAATTTCTTTAAGTTAGATATTTTTCAATCATATTCAATTTTGGATTTTAAATCGGTTTTGAAATAGAATGAGTCCTCTATAAAATCTTGAAATTTCTAGAGCAAGTAATAAGAACTCAATTACAATCTAAGGCCTTGAATTTAGAATATAGAATAAGGAATATAATCTAATAATCTAAGATTTCATATTACAATCTAAGGATTACAATCTATTTATAACGATTTCCCATTACAATATGAGGAATATGATTTATTTATAAAGATTTCGGATTACCATCTAAGAGCTATAGTCTAGTAAACCTAACATTTCAGATTTTCCCTCAATCTTGATTCTCTCTAATAATCAGCGAAAGTTTTATAGTAAAGTGATAATTTAAGTGATAAGTGATAATTTATTTAATGCCATGCCTCATATTCTACTTTTTAGATTCGTAGTAGAGAGAAGAAATCCTCAGATTTGATGAAAGAAGAAGATCAATTGAAAGCAGTGAAAGAGTTTGTATTACACAAATATTCAAACAGATCCCTTATACTAGGTCAAAGAAGACCTGTGTCCTGAGTGCATTTGTCTTCCCCGAAGACTCAGTCAAAGTTAAATAGCTACTCAAACATGACAAAATCAGACGATGAAACATAAACAAAAACTAGAACAATCGCTACAGGGCATTTAGCTTTTCCCTACAGCTCCCAATTCTTGGGTAGTGAATCTACCTTCAACGCCGTTGTATATCTCTTTACAATTATTGTTGTTGCTGGGAAAGCCTTGTATACTTCGTAGAAATGTGGCTGACAAAAGTCAAATAACCAAGAATGCAATAAGCATTGAGAAGTTTCTTACCATCTAATGTATCAGATACTTTTCACTTTAACAGGATACTCTCACCAGCACCAACTTTGGCATTCCAACTGCAACGTGCCATCTTCAAGCAAGATCTAAGGTAATTTCCGTTCTTAAACTTTGCCAAATACCTGCAGGAAAATTTCTATAGGTTAGAGCAATGCACAGGAATATATTCTGACTCATTCATAAGGCTACAAGCTAAATAGGCAAAAAACAAACTTCAGTATGTCTCTAGCTAGCTTTCATAAGATTTGCTGCAGTAGGTTTGCGTCATACTACAAGGAAACGTATAGCTAAGTGAAGCCCACAGAATTACGTAAAACGGCTCTGTAATCTGTAATGATTTATCAAAAATTTGCGTTCAGTAGCGACAAATAAATTGAAGTCTTAATTTCTATCGTATAGGAGAGTAGTCAGCTTATTAAAGAAAGGTGCCAACCCAAATGAGCTTGTGAATGGATCGAGCGCACTACACATTGCTGCAGGTCTTACTGTACCAGCTGGATACCTCCTCACAAAGCTTCTTATCGACCATGGTGCAGACGTAAACTTGAAATCTGCTTTGGGCCAGACAGCGATTCAATTTGCAGCTTCATTCTCAAGATCAGAGACTGTAAGGTAAGCGATACTCTCCAGCATGGCATTTCCATTGAACCATCCCATCTCAACCATTAGTCTTATTGTCTAGGGACTACTCTTAAACAGAAAAAATCCAAAAAAGAAATGTGACTGGATATTAAACGGCCTATTTCAGCAATACAACAAAACTGACCCATTCCTCGTCACTAGTTTCTAAATGATGATGCATGATGTTTCATTAACCTTAATTCCTTTGATACAGCATGCATTGAAAATTGCTCCTCTGGGATCAGAATATTGCGTGCATCTACATTGGATTTCCATCAATAAGTTTGAACTCCCAAGTGACAGACATTTACTTGCACGCTGTCTTTGTTATTAATGTCGTAGTCAAATGAAAATTCGAATATGAAAATGGATTAAAACTAAAAGAACTAAGAATGTCCACGCAACTAAACACGAAAAGATATTGGCAGCTTGGTGCATTTTTTCCATATATACACACAGCACTATATGCATGCACACAAACACACCAGTCTATATGCATTCACTCCAAAAGTAAGCAGAAATATAGCATAAAATAAAACCACATATACCAATCTAAGGCGTGGTGGTGACGTTCAATTGCCAAAAGTGCGAACAACGTCCTTTGGAGTTGAGTCTATTGCATACCTTGGAAATAAACTGTGGCTGATTTTATAGAAATAAAACTATCAAACAGCCTTTCTGTCTTCAAAAAACAAATTAGATGTTGGAATGGTAAAAAATGCAACTGTAGGTTTTGCAAAGTATATATACCGAAAGTTGGGTTTCTAACAGGATAGATTTTCTAGCACTGTTTATACTGTAATATTTATTAACAGTTTTTATTGTAAGTAGTGTATACTGTAAATAGTAGGCTCTAATTGGTTTTAATTTAGCTATTCTTTTTTGCTGACCTACTTTAAATTAGTATATGATGATGATATGATATGATGATGATATGATATGATACATGATATATAATATATGATATATGATATGATATGATAATGATATGATATGATGTGATATGATATATGATATGATATGATGTGATATGATATATGATATGATGTGATATGATATGATGTGATATGATATGATATGACAAGATATGATATGATATATATATATATATATATATATATATATAAATATATATATATATATATATAAATATATATATATATATATATATATATATATATATTTATATATATATATATACATACATATATATACATATATATATATATATATATATATATATATATATATATATATATATATATATATATATATATATATATATATATATATATATATATATATATATATATATATATATATATATATATATATATATATATATATATATATATATATATATATATATACCTAGCAACATCAAATGGAAATAAATCACTATTATATATTCCAACGCAATATCTGCATAAATCTGACGGCTCTACTAGAAAATTTAAACTCGTCTTTATTTCACAATTCTTCTGTTATTGCATAGGATGTTGGGATATCATGGCGCTGATCTCTCAGAAGCTGACAAAATCGAGGCCATTCGAAATTCAGCGAAAAGTGCATCACCCCTTGCAAAAAGGTACTTTGATGAGAGTGACAAGGAAAAAGAGTCACTGTTCCAAACAATGATAAACTTGAAAAAGTCTGCCGGCTCGGACCAACAAGCGCTAGAGTTTTCGAAAAATGCGGCGAACAAAGCAGAGCAAGTAGGCGCTTTGGGTGTGGAAATTATGGATGACAAACTGTTTCCCCATAATGAGAAAAGTATCGAGACATTGTCTGAAGCGAAGTCAGAAGCCGGGTCTCTTGTACGCATAGAACTGACAGAAGATCTCAGAGTGTCTGATCTATCGATGGGATATCGCAATCAAGAATTAGAATGGGGCGAGTACAAAGAAGATGGGGATTGCCGTGTCTCTGGGTACGATGAAACAGACAATATTGTTGATTGCACGTCTGAAGTGAAACCTGCTAAAGTTCTTGATTCATCTTCTCCTACTTACCGTGGTTCACTTGTCAGAATGGCTGAACAGGATGTATCGGGTCTGGATGAAGGCAGTGTCACAATTGAGTATATCCCAAAATCCCATGTCAGAAATGTGAGACATAGTTGGCTGAGGCATTTGTGCTGCGCTGTGAACGAGAGTGGAAAGAACAGAAATCGCAGTGGAAGATCGCGACTAGTAGCGGTGCGAGAGTACTTCCGAAGGAAGACACAAAGGCTATCACGATGGCTGTA
Source organism: Mastigias papua (assembly GCA_964019165.1). Lineage (NCBI taxonomy): Eukaryota > Metazoa > Cnidaria > Scyphozoa > Rhizostomeae > Mastigiidae > Mastigias > Mastigias papua. The sequence goes on from OZ025272.1 coordinate 1,805,164, forward strand.
CACAATAGCAGACTAGGCTTCAGTATAGTAAAGTATCACGCTAACGTTAATGTAGGCCCGTGGACATGTTTCAAACCTCTATTTCTTTGGTTCTAGTTCCAGATAAAAGTGGAAAAGATTAATAAATATGATGAGATAAAATCTCCCATAAAGTTATGGTGTTTGGTTGTCAAATTTGACACGAAAACGAATGAAATTCTACTACGAATTGATTGAAAAATTTTCCAAACGATTTGCAGTGGAGTGCCGGCATCTTGACTGCAAAATATTGAGTTTCTATGTACACACGAAATCGTAAACATACCGATTCAAAGCCTTTGAAAACGGGCGTTTAAAAATTAAATTAATTAGGACTAACTTATAGTTGAGATTTGCTTTCTTCTGTAAAAATTCTTATTTGAATGTTAACAATTAATTTTCTTTGGTAGAAACATTTGATCTGTTATATTTTATGTAACATCTAAACTAGAACCGTGCTTCCTGGTCATGCTTTCTATCTCGACAAGTCACAAGACGTAACGGATCATGGTGGATAAAAATAGACCGAATGGATTTAAACACAAAATAGAATTAAGAAAATTGAACACTATCACAGATAGTTTCCTGTTGACTATCACCAAAACTTATCTTGGCAATTTAAACGCGGAAATAATTGAAATTTTACGTTCGCCAAATATAATCGCTTCAGTCCATGGTGACCCTACGGGCAGCACTGAAACTCATTTTGAAAATCTCTGTCCGCACAGAGCATTGGTTCAAAATGGGTCAAAATTGATATCATAGAATTAAATTACTGCGAGATGATGGCTGGAAGAGGAATACTGTAAATTTACAAACGTGTCTTCTGATAATCAGAAGTCAGTATTTGCTTTAGCATTTTTTAAATTAGTTTTTGAGTTTTTGAATAACATTATTATATTATAAATGTCGTAGACATATTTATTGAATATTCTGAGTGTAATTCCGTTTGGAATAAAAATATATATCAGTTAACGAGATAGCAATGTATTAACGTGTTACTGTTTCCGAACTTACTGCAAGTAAAAATACACGCGTATACAGAAACAAAGATACACGTACACATACGCACGCAAAATTGTGTAGACACAAACGCACGCAAAATTGTGTAGACACAAACGTACGCACGCACGCACGCACGCACGCACGCACGCACACACACACACACACACACACACACACACACACACACACACACACACACACACACACACACACACACACGAGTATAGAGTATAGAGTATACAAAAGGGCGGCCTGCGATCAGGAAAATCAGGGAATTGTAAGGGAATATAATTTCTGACATGAAGATCAGGCAACACCAGGGAATTCTACAAAAGTTGGAAAAAATCAGGGAAGTATGCAAATTGCAATCTTTCAAGATTGAAACTCTTGTTTTGTTGCATTGAAAAATTTGCTAATTTAGTTAGGGAAATCAGGGAATTTCACGGGCAAAATCCACCGGTCATCGTGAACAAAAATTAATGCACGAAAAAGATTAAAAAATGCCAGTAACACCCATGATCTAAGTGCTTAAATCTACCTTCACACATTCAGATTCTCTGATAAGAAATTGGCAAAAAATGTAGTCAAACATCAAGTTACAAAATCGTGTAAAAAATTCCAATCTATGCATAAAATAACTGCATGCACCACAAACCATGAAAACTACAAAAATCTCACTGAAATTAATTAACATTTGCGAATTTTAAAAACTCGAAATTATTGAACAATCATGAAAAGACGGATGGGGAATATTCAAGGTAGCAAATACAAAAGTCTTCATGAAGACAATAAAGTGACTTAGATTCTACACTCAATCGAAGCAAATGTATGGCATTGTAACGTATGTTCATTCTACATTACTGTCTAACAGTAAACATATTTTTCGTGAACATTGTAAAATGGCAACCATCAAAATATAGTCCTGTGATTGGCTAATGAATGGTTTACCAGAACAATAATGTCACATGATTGGCTAATAGATAGTCTTTTAAACAAAACAACGTCCTGTGATTGGCTAATGGATGGTCTATCTAAATAAGAATGTCCTGTGATTGGCTAATGAATAGTCATTCAAAATTTTCAGTATAATGTAACTGGCTAGACTTTAATCTATTTACTAAAGGTGTACTCTAGCAGCCTCATTTAGGTTTTCAAGCCAACAGATGAAAACTGCTAGCTCAGTGGTAGAGCATTCGACATGCACTGCCGAGGATTGCGAGTTGGCGATTCGACTAGGACATTCATTTTCTCGTGCTTTCACTCTACCACTCCTTTAGCACTGTTACCAGTATACCTAAACTGTTTGGTACTCAACAAATGACATTTTCATGGCGTTACAAGCTGCAAAACTGAAGTTCTAAACTTCATTACGGACTACAAACAACATATATCTACAAAAGACATCAAAAGATAAATTATCAATGCTATATACAAATCAAGCACTTTATCAAAACATAAGATTTGCAAAACATCACCTAGGCCCATCAAGTCCGCTTCTTTGGAGCTCGAGACTTCGGTGTCTGCAAAAACAATTTGACAATAAGTTATCCCACAACCGAATCTTTTCCAGAGCTGATATTTGGTGAATTAAAAATTTCCAGTATAGTTGAATTTGCCCCCCCTCCAAGAGCCCCCATGCTAGAATTGCAAATTGCTAATAAGTCCCCCTTCGAATAAGCCCCCACCATAAATGACGAAGAGGACTCCGATAAAAACTGATGACAATGCGCTTTCTATCGTGGCATGTGTCAAATAGTCTTATAAGCCCCCTTGAAAAAGCTTTCCCTTCGAATAAGCCCCACCAAAAAAGTATCACAAATAAATAAGCTCACAGGGGGGCTTACTATAATTTCGATACTAAAATGAAACAATGCAAGTCAACGTACATCAGCTTTCGATGGTGAGTTCACACCTTCAACTTTCTTTGTCGCTTGGCCTAGTTCAACGTTTCGAACCCTGGATGCAAAATCTAAACTACAGAATGTCTCTCCAGCATTTTTCTTGACAGGAGCAACCTGCACAACCATCAGTGTTTTTGAATCACCACCTAAAAACAGCAACGAAATTTTCAGAAATGCTCATTTAATAACAGGAAAATTGCCAAAATATACTTGAATTGATACAACATAACAAAGTATATATATAGTTCTTGTAACTAGTTTTACTAAATGGATTTTGCATATAACCATTTAAACATTAAACAAAAGTAAGAAAAATAATGGAAAAGTCGCCAAAAACCAGACTGGGATAAGTAAGCCTTTGAAAAAATGTACGTTTGGATCACCTAGCAAAACCCCAGTAGGAAGAGACTGATTGGAAGTCAGCTTATACCATGTTTATTCGATTAAAAGCTCTAGTAGGGGGTTAGGCATTTGAATTTTTTAAGCTGTTTTCAGATGGAATGACCCTCCTTTATAAGGCAACCGCGATTAAAAGCCACAGCATATGGATCGCATGAGACATATACCCCACCCTGTACAATGAGCCCTACCCAGAAACCAAGCAAAGAGATTTTTGGTTTAAAGAATGGGATGTAAAAAGTGAAGGAATCTGATTGTGCACTTAAACGTTATAAGGCTTCTTTGAACGCAGCAAAACGTGTCAAAAACATTGCAAGTCACGTCCTATACTGGAAAAAATATGGTACTGCAACCATTGAATGTATAAATGAACAATTGAATTCAAAATCTTATCGACTAAAATACGCATTCGCATTCGCAATCGCATTCATAATCACATACCTAGCGAATTTTGTAGCAAATATGTCAGTTTCGAATTTCTATATGGAATGTGGCTGTTTTTCATCTTCAGAGACTGGATGACATCACCAAGTGAAGAAAGCGATTTGTTGATATTCTGAGCTTCTTTCATACGAGCACCCTCGGCTCCAGATTTCGACACCCGTTCAGATCCTGCCAGGTCGACAAGATTCAGCTTTCCTGGAGAAAAAAATTTAGATTAGAAATCTCAGAGCTTTTAAAATTTATATCTACCGCAAGCAAGCACGCACAAACTGTAAAACAAAAGGATTTCTGCTTAATTTCATTCACAGTTTTATCAGCTATCCTACTCAATTTATTACAGATATTGAAAACAAATTAGATTACAAATAACATAATAAAATATAATATGATATAGATAAAAATAATGTAATGTAACATTATGTAATATAATATAACATAATATAATATGATATAATATAATGTAATATAACATAGCATAATATAATATAATATAATATAATATAACATAATATAATATAATATAATGTACTATTATGTAATATAATGTAATATAACATAGCATAATATAATATAATATGAATATAATATGATATAACATTATATATTATTTAAAATAATTTTATGGCATCCCTTTTATTGCAAAACAAATCAAAGAAGTAGACTGAAAATTATATAAATTTGAGAAATAAAAAAGTTCGTAACATACCAAAGGTTTGAGTGCCAGTATTTTTATTTGTACCGACAATGTTGATTTGTAAGATTGCATGTGATCTACTCGAATATTCGTTCATAGATGTAGATGCAGTAGCACGATTTTTGTGGCCTAGAGCGAACACCTACAAGGAAACAAATCGTGAAACAAAACGCAAGTATCAAGTATATGGATATAAAGAACATCCAAATGATCGAACCTACAAGCAAACAATTGTGAAACAAAACGCAAGCACAAAGTACATGGATATAAAGAACATCCAAATGATCGAACCTAAATTCGAATATCAGAAATAGTAAGCATCTAGGAATTTTCAGATCAGTGGAATAAGAAATTTCCGATTTATCAAACATGACAAGCATAGAAAATTGCAAGTGCCATTGTAGCAACCAATGATTTGTTCCTTTAATATAGACATGCCTGATTTTAACTGGTTTCTTGATATATGGATTGTAAAACAGATTTCACTGAATTGCAACATTTTATTCTGTTATACTTTTCCACTCTACTACCTTATTCATATGCTTACAATATATACATACATACATACATACATATATATATATATATATATATATATATATATATATATATATATATATATATATATATATATATATATATATATATATATATATATATATATATATATATATATATATATGTATATATTTATATATATATACTTATTATGTGTCCCAAACTAGCAATGAGGTTAAATGTATTAGAGACATTAATAAAGGTTATGACGATGATGTTGGTGATGATGATCAAGATTTGTAATATCAATTAAGTTAATTCGCTTAACAATAGATTTTTGGGAATGGGGCATCTTCCTCGAAACTTCATATCTATCTAGCCAATAGCTTTTTCTAACAACCCTGTCCTTCTAACATCTGTACTAAAAGCTAGCAGTGATAACTATGCTGCGTGAAATTTGGATGTTATCATAAAATCAGTATCAAGCCAAAGAAGAAAATAGGGATCTAGAATCACGTTATACCAATTAAACCGTCGAAAATCTGTAGCACCACGTAATCTAAGATCCGTATTTTCCAATGTTTTTCCTATTAAGCTTTCTAATATTGTTATGATACCATCGAAACGTCACTCAGCCAAATTTTCCATGCTACCATATACTGCTAAGCTTTTTTCAGCTTCGAAATGAAGAGAAGTAAAACCACACCTCATTGACACTGTCTACATTCTTGACTTCAATCTCCTGTAATCCAGGGACAAACACACCGTCCTTCCCTTGCTTAATTTCCAATGGGGTGTTCGCTCCAACATTCAGGAGATCCTTCAATGTCTCGTTATAGATTTCTATGAGACTTACGGACAGCGAGTATTCCCAATCGACCCTCTCCGAAACTTCCTCGAAGAGGAAGCGTAGTGCCCTTGGGTTTATACCAAGATTATCGGGAGTCCCCTGTAATGAAAAAATAACCCATTTTCACCGAAAAAATATTTTAAGACATCTTGTTTTGGTAAAATATGTTCGTTTAGCAAGTTCAAAATAACACCACTCATTACAAATAGCTGGTATTGTAGAAGTAACAGTAGTGATCATCATAGGAATGATTATCAAGCCATCCTTCCAAAAATGTAAAAGAGCATCAGGAAAATAAAACAGACATCCAATATTACTACCACCGTTACTCATGACTTAACGCCAATCCTCAATTAGAGAAATTGTTCACTTAACAACAGGCCCTATTATGTACATTATCACTTATAAAAGAAACTACAAAAATTCATAATGAAAATAACTGATATATACTCAGTAAAAAAATAACATGAAATTGAAGAGTCAAAAAGTAAGTCTGTAAAAAATGAGACTTTAAATGTTTAATGTCAAAGCTATCTAAAGACCATTTAAGTGAAGAGGACTAATGACGACAAAGTAGTAACAAGAAGCCTCCTATGCATTACTCGTGCATAACCGACTTTATATAATTCATTAATCTGTTTCGCCTGACACACATTTTGAAACTGACTTCAAGTTAAGTTAATTGTTAAATGCCACAGGGTTGTTATGTAGTCCCATACTCCCTGTGGCATGTTTGCATTATGTTGTATTGTAATTTGATTATGAGCATATAAAAAAAGCCTCCCAAACATCGAATACTGGCTCTCAACCAAAAGCTTGCTAACATAGATGCAGATAAAGAACAGACGAACAACAGAATGGATTGTAGCAAAGGATATGCATAAATTGAAACTCACTTCCATCGTATAAGTTTTTCCACTACCAGTCTGACCATATGCAAATATGCAGACGTTATATCCATCTATGCACGAAGTTATCAACGATTGGACTTCATTGAAAACCTTAAAATGAGAACGAACGAGAATTAATAATACTTCGATAAACAACATGGCCACTTTCAACTTACTTGACGAATCATATACGGATAAAGTAAATGACAGTTTACATTGATTTACTGCTTCTCACATTTCCATCCAACTTAGTGGATAAGGAAGTTTGACTGATTATTTTCCACAGCTTCCTAATCAAGATAGGTTATTATTTTCAAGTGAAATCTAGGCCTTTCTCATCTCTCCAGTAGTGTTCATTGCAATGAGTTCTATACAATTGTATCTAACTTTCTCTGTCCTGCATATCCAGTGCGGCAATAAATCCCTCTTCCATTTGATATAAACCCATAGATTTTTATTCATCAGGAAAAGCCTCTTCTTTTACGTTTAACCTAAACTAAATGCTTCTCCACGATACCAGCATTCAATGAAGCCATTCCAATCCCTTTTCTTGAAACAACACTATGCTCAACAGCATTTTATGTTTATCTACAGAATTGATACTTCTCCCTTTAGTTGACTAGTTCAGTTTTTCCTACTCTACTACCTTACAAGTAAACTAGAAAACCTCCATCTTACTCCTACCAATCCCCAATCTTGCAAAGCTGTTATTATAAACCTACCTCGATCTGTGTAGACGTGGGTTGGAACACCTTATCGACTTCAAAAGCTCTTGTGTTCCCCCTGTGCTCCACATAAATCACTCCATCATCCTCTAAATCATAATCTGTTATCACTTGCGACTGGTCACCTAGGCCATCCTCCTTAATTGTCGGCCTAACACGGCAATACACCCGGATGTTCCCCTTGAGCTCGACCTAAGAATAAATGGGGGACAAATGCCAACAAAATGTACTAAATAGAAAAGATAAAAGATATGTTAACAAACTAGCATTTTCAGTTCAACCAAGTTTAGCATCGCTTCAGTTATTCTTACTCAAACATACTGTTAAACACATATTGAATTTCTTCATCTTGACAATTCCTAATCATTTACCGAATTTGAAACTGCTTCGGACAAAGATTGACGATCACATCGAACGTCATCTGGAATAAATTTTCATTAAACTATCTGCTCACACAAAATATTGAGTGTAAAAAGAAGTATGTTCCAGGTTTCATTACTTTTACATGACCACTAAAAACAATCTACGGTGAGATGAAGCTTTTAAAAGGAATGAAATAAAGGCAAAAATACACACAAATGTATACTTACCAGCTCGTTAAAATATTTCTTTCTTAGTTTGAGCTCTCGTCGATAACGATCTGTCAACATCTTACTACGGCTATCAATATCACTTATAGCTTTGCAAATCTGAAAAAAACAGCCCTATACTTTTAATTTCTGAATAGGACGGTCATTGTTAGACGGTTAACTCCACGGCTTGGGACAAAACGAGGTGCTAAAATTGGATGATGCCAAAACAGAAAAATTTAGTCAAACAGAATATTAATGGCATCGTGAAATTTAACATTTCATTTATGGAAAAACAGGCTCCTGTTAACATCTGTTTATTTAAAACCCACGTTTGTTAATAAATGAAACGATAACTCAAAAAACGATTATTAATCTAAAAGAGTCACAAAAAAAGATGATGGGAGCACCACATCATTTTTCAAATACTTTAAATCGAATCCAAAAACTGCTTCTAATACACACGAATATAAAAGCATTGTTCACAGAACAATAAAATTAATCACCGTGACAAAAAGCAAAGCCCTCTGGGAATCTCTAAATTAGAAACCAAACGTACAAGGGAAACAAACCAAATAAACACTGTGCTTGACTAATATTTAAAGGACAATGAAAACCATATTAAACAAACCCTATTAGGTTAATTACAAAACAAACATTTTCAAAGAACATGCAGTCATAAATATATGACAAGGAAAACATAAACTGATAAAACGAAAAATATGATATGAAGATGCATGAGACATACCGGAACAATTTCACAAACGAAAAACAACTATAAATAATATCACACAATGCCATACCCTACTGACTAATCCCTTCTTCCTGATAAAATCACAGCGTCTCATACACACACTGAAAAGGAAAACAACACATGGACTCTAGGACAACTGCAAATGAAGAACTAACAACTTACAGCTTTCTCGGTGTCCTTAATTGTCGGTCGTAGAGAAGAAGCCATCTGGTCCATGTCCTTTTTGATTCTCTTAACCTCTCTCCTTAAGTCACTACCAACCGTTTCCAATTCAGCTGCTTTTCGTTTGGCTTCTCTATAGTTCTCCATCATAGCCGAGTATTTATCTTCAGTTTTTACTCTTGTTTCTTCAATTTTCAATACCATTTCATCTTGTAACATCTTTACCTTTAGCGCCGCATCCGTTTCCAGGCTTTTGTACTTCTCGATTGAATCTTTGAGCTGCAAAAATGCTCATAAATATCACATAGAAAAAATTTACTTAAAACATACCAGAGGTCATTCTATGCTGAACTTGCTGTAACTCAGAGATGGGCAAACTACGGCCCGCGGGCCACATGCGGCCCACCAAATGCTTTCTTGCGGCCCACCAAAAACTGTTAGGAAGCAAAAATAACTTCGTTTATGACATGTCCTTTTCGTTTATAACATTGTCATTGACATTGTCCTTTTCAGAACAGATAGTCACTACCTAACTTCGTTTTGCAAATGTATGTGCTTCAGTTCAAGTTTCTACTGTTTAATATTACAGAATGTTCAATAGCTGCTTACACACCACTCTGTGTATTGAGAAATATTTGGCAACATACTATGCGGCCCTAGAAAGACTTAGAATTTGTGAATATGGCCCTTGCACTCAAAAGTTTGCCCACCCCTGCTGTAACTCCTTGGAGTAAGAGAAAGGTCACTGGAGTTGGAATTAGCATCCTTACCTTTAGCGCTGAGTCCATTTCCAGGCTTTTGTACTTCTCAATTGATTGTTTGAGCTGCAAAAATGGTCATAAATATGACATAGCAAAACTTTACTTAAAATATACCAGATGTTATTCTATGCTGAACTTGTTGCAACTTCTTGGAGTAGGAAAAGGGTCACTGGAGTTGGAAATTAAACTCGACCGCCTAAGAAAAGTTGCTTAAACGAAAACAAACAAAACAACGGAGGGCAGCTTAAAGTTTAAGACAAATTTCTTCATCAATTGATTTCCAAGCATTAAACAAAAACAGTTCCACTTTCATAGATTGCAAATTTTACGGAGGACATTGTCTTCTGTCGATCTTAAATAAGCAAAAAATACCATATGATGAATGAATGGCCAATTACCTCTGATTGTAACAAATCACATTTTTTTGACTTTTCATTGAGCAATGCCTCCATCTCTTTCTTTCGTTCTAGCTCTTCATTTAATTGGACGTTCTCAGATTTAGTTTTCTTTGATTCTTGTAAGAATCCCGCACTTTCATTCTTTATCTTTTTGAGCTCTTCTTTTATTGAAGATACCTAGGGGAAAAACAGTGATAATCAGAGGTCAAATTCACTACCAATCACGGTCATCATCAAATCATCCGCAACTATCAATCACAAAAATCAAAATCGAAGAAGCAGAACCAGAATCACTTTAAACTTGCAACTTCCATTCAAGGGCTCCTGAATCACCAATATCATTATCGGCATAACCACAAACATTATCATCAACAATCTTGAAATATACTCCAAAAGTTCATACCTCCAGCTCATTCTTCTCTTTTAATGTCGCGATTTGTCTTTCTAATGATCGATTGGCAGTCTCCAAATTTTCGATCTTCTGAATGTTTTCTTCCGGTACGACAGTTTTGACGATGGTCTTAAGCAAAATTTAAAAAAAGTTATTCAGAGACAATGAAATCTGTGAGATTCATTATTATTATTATTATGAGATTATTGGACATCTTCAAATGTTCAATATATATGCTTAAATTGTTTTTCCTGGACATCTAGCATGTCATTTTATCATATAATTGTTAATCATGGGACATCTGATGTGAGATGACCTTTTCTTATTTTGATGTAAATATGCTAAATAGTAAGCACCATATGCAGTTTGGACCAGATGACTCAGAGTCCTTTCCGGCTGTATGTGGTGCAAACAAAGTATTATATTGTATTTTTATTTTATTTTAATATTTAAAAAAAAAAAAAAAAAGATTCATTATAAGCTATAATGCTACATGACAAAGCCAACATGACACAAAAGATGGATGGATCCAGAGGGAGAGGTTGACCACAAGTGAAAACATGAATGGATTGGTAAACCTTGCAACGGGTATTATGAAGGTGGGAAGTTCATCAGCGCCATGAGAGGGGAAGAAGATGGCAGTTCAAAGGAGCCTACGTCCTGGAGGATGATGGCACAGCGGCAGGTAGGCAGAAACAGTACCGAATTTTACAGTATAATATGTAGCGCAACAACTTTACTATATACAAGTCTCCACAGTTAGAGGGCTAGAATTGAACAGTAACAAAGCGACTGCTGGCAAACAACCTAAAACAAACAAGAATTACCTTTGGTGGTGTTGCTGCGGCTTGGGCGTATTTAGCCTCTGTCTGACGTATGCTGTTTCGAAGCGATGACACTTCGTGTTCAAATTTGTGCTCCCAATCCAGATTTTTCTTCTTATGGTCGTTCAATTCACTCTCCATATCGCTGAGATTGTTCAACAAAATCCTGTTCTCTTTTTCAAGTTTTTCAACAGCCTCCTTATTTCGCGGTGTTTGCTCGCCATTACCCATTACGGTCTTGAAAGTACAAAGAAACAAGAAAGATTTGTCATTACTGCATTTGGAACAAGCGAATGCTTTTGTGACACTATTATGAAAAAACCTTTACAAACACAACATCTTGCTTTCAGTTAGTTCCTTGCGCACAAAGCAGCAAACAAACACCCAAGCTTGAACGAGTATTAAAGAGAAATATCTTGGATAGCATAAACCCGTTCTGAACTTTCCTAATTTCTAGAGCAATGGAGAAAAACTTCCTTAAAAACTACTTTCTTACTTATATACAAATGTGAACTAAAATTCAAGCAAATAAAAATCAATTGTTATCTACAAATTAGAAAAATTTATAAGCATAGTAGCGCTAGCTTAAAAGAACATTCAAAGAAAACATTTAATCTTTATCAAATTCTAACCTTCAAATCCCTTATCTCTTTCTCTAGCTTTCTTTTCTCCTTTTCCACCTCCTTTCTTTCATTTTCAACCTTACGCATCTTCTCTTCATTTTCCTCTTCAATCCTTTTCATCCGTTCTTGCGTTTTCATGAATGACGACGTTAGGTTGGCTTTCTCGTGCTGTAGATGACCAAGCTTGCTTACCAACTTCTTCACAGATCTGTATACACTAATTTCACTGTCGTCATCAGTTGATGATTCTCCAACCAACTTTGAATGCAATTCTACAATCTTGGAATCCTGTTCTTCTATGAGCTCATGCAGGGATAGGATTGTATCTTCTTTTTCTTTCAGATGTGTTTCATATGTTTTTTTCATAATTTTCAACTGATTTCGTCTCGCTTCCTGAACTCTTTCCAATTCATTTTTGTATGACTTGATCCTATCGGCTGATTCCTAGAGGGGAAATCTACTCTTAGAGTGCTGAATCTGTTTCAAAAGAACTCTTTGGCTACACCAATTCTGATAAACTGGACCAACTCAATACCATAAATCCTCGAATTGATCCGCCTTGAAAACGCCCCCTTGAGTCAGTTCCCATAAGAGAACAAATTTTTGATAAGCCCCATCAGATAACCCCCATCACAGAAGATAATAAAGATTGTCATAGACAAGCTTCTGTCATAGAAGAACTAATAATAGATGGGTTACTTTACAGTAACCCAAGTCGAACTTGGGTTAGTTGCACTTACACCGCAAAAAGTTGACCCAGGTTACTTAAATTCAAGTCAAACCCTGCTTAAATTCCATAGACCAAACAGCACATTAAACTACTGTTTTATATTGTGAACAGAAGGCGCTTTGAAAACTAGTCTTCTATGTGGCAGGTTTTATAAACTTCTGTAAATCTCCCTTCATAAGCACTCAAATAAAAACACAAAAAATACATAAGCTCCAGGCAGGTTGATTTGAGAATTTGCAAATAGAACACACATGTCCATACAATAGGCAGTTGAACAGAAAAAGAAATGTATTCCTTTGAGATTGACAATGGAAACAAATTGAATCTGAAGAAGACAAGTGGCAAAAACCTGATGACAAAATCTTCTCTAAAAACAGAAAAAAATTAAAAATCCCAGTTTCAACAATTATTTTAAAACTTTTCCTTATAGGAATAACTAACTGAAAAAGGCATTTGATTTTATCAAGGAGTACCTTCAGCTTTGCAAGAATTTCTTCCTTTTGCCTTTCCCTCCTTTCAAGCTCCAGTTCAAGGGCTTCAATTTCCACTTTTGTCCTACCTAAAAAAGTATAAACCCACAAAAACAATTACTAAATCCCTTGTTATTATTAAACTTAAAATGAATAGTATACATTTTGCTACCATATTTTCTTAGATAGTAGATGCCCATATATAAAAGTTATTAAAAAATAGCCAATGGAAGCTGCTCTCAAAAAGAAAATATATTAATTTAATGAAAGGAGCACTACCATCCATGCTTGACTGCTATGCATTGATTTCAAAAGTAAACAGTCTAAGCTTCCTTGCAAAGAAACCAACCTCAAAGAGCAGCTACTAACACATTATATAGAAGCTACACTTTCTATCCATCAGAATACAGTGAGTATTTTGCTTTTTGCTAGGCAACTTGCTTTTTGTGCCATCCTGCTCAGAACAAGATGCTCATCCTGTGCAGTGGACTTAAAGAAATAAACCTCTTTAGGAGAATGCAAATGCTCTGAATGAAATTGGTTCATAATAGTGTAAACAGGCCTTGCCCTGAACAAAACAATGGTGCTCTAAAACATGAGCTCCTTGAACACTAGAGGGGCTCTGTTTTGTAACCCTTGTAAGAATGGAATTGAAGTGCATGGAAAAGAGTCATTAGAAGCAAATAAAACAGGGACTCCAATCCAGAACTGTTTGATAGCTTAAAAGTATATAAACTGCTGCAATATTCTATTTCCAATTACCCAGAGATTGACATTTTATCGAAGGATTAACTTAATGATGATTTGAATTGAGACTATTGTAGCCATAGCAAAGAGATTAAATTTGGGTGCTTCATAAATTGCATTCCAGACATAATTTTGGACACACTTCAGGCACTCATGCATGATTGAGCACTTTTCCAGGCAAGGCCTGTGTAAGCAATTATTGAATGTCTGACTGATCTCTGCATAAATGAAAACAGTCTCAGGGGTGAAACACAAATGCACTGTTAAAATCATCAAATTCAATGGATGTGGGGGTTGAAATAAATGCCAGGGAGTTGGACAAGCATGCAAAAATTAAGAATTCAGAGGGCAATTATTTAGTACTCAAGAGAAAGCTGATGGAAGAAAAATGCATCTGAGCAATCACCTTTTTTATTGCCATTCTGATCAACTTCTGGTTCATCATCATCAGATGACAAAGAATCACTGTCTTCTCCAGGACTGACATCTATGTCTGAATGGAGGAAGATGTGGAGGGCAGGTTTTATTCCAAAAAGAAATAAAAAATTCTGATAACTACCTATTCAGCGTTATATTCCATAAGTTTTCAAATCAAAACGAGCAAAGAGAATAAAGAAGTTCAAAGGAAATATTTTTCAGATGAAGGAAACCACAGCATAACCATAAATCCCGTTATTGACCACTCAAGCTTTGGTTTTCTTCATCTGAATCAATTTCCACAATTATAGCATGAAATACCATTTTAGCTAGTATAACATATATATGTGAAATTCATTCAGTTCAGTTTACACAGTTCTGGTCAAACCCATAAAATATATCATAGCATAATAATCAAACAAATTTTCATAAATTAGACGTGTTGAGTTCTAAGTCACATTTGCCTCAAAATGCCATTTGATAATTGGCCTAATGTAAAGGCATCATGTGGGTGGAGCAAACTCAAATATAAGGAAAGTGTGTTGGAAAGATACCCCCTGACCTTAGGTCATGGTGATAACACCATGTGAACAGCTCATGTAATGTAATTAGTGTTGTGAAGAGTGTAATAAGTAGAGTTGATCTAGCAGAGTTTAGGGAGATTTTTTAGAGTGTTAGTGTTAGGGGTCATGTGTTCAATATCAACTATCTGTAATCTTGTTATGCTATGTTCATGAAAAGTATAAAATCACAAGTATGGAGTTTCAATGGTCTCACTCTCTAGCCCATAATTACAACAAAGTTTGTTGCTGCATATTCTGCTGAAAATAGGGGGTTCTGGGTGAAGCTTTTGAGAAATACTTTCTGGACATGCTGTACATAAATACTTTTAAAATGAATGATCCTGTTTTGTCACAAAGTAAGTAGAAATAACATAGGTTAGTAAGTTCTATTGATATATCTCAATTAATATCTTAAACTAAGTGCAACTTCTAATGAAAAGGTCTTGAGAAAACACTTCTGAGGAGTTGCATGGTTTTTTCACTGTAAACTTTCACTTTTTATCACCGCACAAAATCATTTTATCATTGCACAAAGTAGTCATCACTGTGCGGTAAGATTTGGTATGATGTGAGGACTGAACTACACTGAATGAACACCAAGCTGGCAACAGGAACACATCAAAACAACTGGAAAATCTCTACCACAGCTGATGGCCTTGGAGTTCAAGCCAATATTAGTATCACATGATATCAGCTGACGTAAAGTTATTAAAAATACATCGTGTCGAGGGTATTACCATCAAATCCCAGCTCCCTTTTCCATAGTTCTGTTCTTGATGGTGAAGGAGCTTCCCTTGGGGTGAAGCTCATTGGAGTTTTGAATCCATTGGAGGCTGACTTATCAGGAGACACCTAAAAGAAATTGAACCCCAACTGGTGAAACAACAAATATACAGAGGTATAGGAGCTGGAGGGGGGGCGCTCCGCTGGAGGCACATGCCCCACAAATTTTGCAAACGCGAATATGTGCCATTTATTAGAGGAAAAATCTATGAGGTACCATTCCTAGAAATACAGAGTCTGCCCCAGTGGATTATATACCATTCAATAGCGTTTGGTGTCCAGGTTATGGGTATAGCCTCATCTATCATTTATCCCATAAGTCAAAAATTCGGGAGATAGCAGGAGTTAGGGGGTAAGAGCAAGAAGCATGGTAATAACTGTAAACTATCAGAATTTCAGGTATTCCTACAACAAACACCATGATATCAATGAGACAGACGAACACCTAACAATTTGAGGCTTGTCTAACTCCTACAAAACGCAAGCAAATCAACTTTCTAGCCTAATGCCAAAGTTGAACGTCATCGGTTCCCCGTGGCAACAATACACATGGGCCTACGTAAGCGTACATATCATATACCAGTGTCAAGACACTTACATTTTGCGTGGAAGGTGTCCTGGGGCTTTGATTTGGTAGCCGTTTTAGCACAGAACTCATGATTACTTCATTTCCGCGTATTTAGCAATCCAAGTACACTTTAATGCCTGTTTACGAAGTTTCACTATCGAAACTTCCGCTTTGCTTTTGTGATTATGAAGTTTCAAGTTGATCAATCTGATTGGCTTATTTTCAACTGCCAAATTCAAACTCGCAGTGCAAGGCGTTTTCGCGCATAAGAGGCTGCAAAATTTTACAACTCCGCAGAACTAATGACAGAAATTCCTAATCGAGAAATCGCTTCTACTTGCCTCAACTTTAAACCTCCCCAAAAATAACCTTTCTAGGAGTTTACACGAGAACTTTTGTGCATTTATGGCCCTTCTTCATTGTTGCTTTTTAAAAAAAAAATAATGAAGTAAGTAAACTGAATCCAGTTTTTTTCAAACACGACATGCCCTTTGATTGAGAGATAACATCTCTAAAGGTCGTTTCCAGTCCGAATATTTATATCAGCACAAAAAATCGAGAATTAGGCAGCAAGTTCCATTCATTGCAGTCAAATTTGAATAATCTGTCTGTAACTTGCATAATCTACTTAGGAGGTTCCTCCTTAAGAATTCTGCTTATTTTGTTGTGTTTCTTTCTTATAATTGAAGTATTGTTTGTACTTAGAGGCAGAATTTAAAAATTATAATGATGATAATGATGATGATGATGATGATGATGATGATGATGATGATGATGATGATGATGATGATGATGATGGCTGCTAGCCCATGGTTGGAGACCTCCTCGTGGTGGCAAGCGGGCACAGAGAGACTCTGCCCTTAAGTTGATAGTGATTCATTTCGCGAAGATTCAGAATTGGGGCAGATGTTGACGACCTGTGGCAAACTGTCCAACCAGGCCCCTTCAGTGAAAGTCAGGCACAGCAGCTTCAGGCTGCAGTTCTGATAAGTAGCTGTTGGGGTAACAGAGTGGATTGAGTGTAGCCGACTCAATCACCTCTTTTAAACAATTTGAAGGCGACACTGACCTCAGGGTCAGCCTAGGCCCCGTAAGGGGCGTACAGGAACAGACAGATGATAGTGATGATGATAGTGATGATGATAGTGATGATGATAGTGATGATGATAGTGATGATGATGATGATGATGATGATGATGATGACGATGATAATGATGATAATGATGATGATGATAGTGATGATGATAGTGATGATGATGATGATGGTGATAATGATGATGATGATAATGATGATGATGATGATGATAATGATGATGATAATGATGATAATGATGATGATGAATCTGTCTATAACTCACGCATACGCGTCTTTATAAGAATATAGTTTATAAGAATATCAAGGCTCAAATTCACCGAAATTTAAGAATTATGTATGGCTCTAGATTCATGAGCGCTTAGATCTTTTGCTGATTTGAGTCTTCTTTAGGAAACATGACAATTGTGAGCTTCACTTATCCAGTCTGCAAATGATTATGTTATTATTCGACTCAGTAACCCTTCAGGGAGTGACAACTACACACTTTTTATTATAATTTAGTCCATATGAGTATTAGCCATAAAATCGCTAACATTTAAGAATAATTTAAGACAATTCTTAGGTTCAAAATAAAAAAATTTTAAGAATATTGCTCAATGAAAAATTAGGTATTCTTATAAAGTGCGTAGTGGTGTTGCATAGAGAAGATTGCGTTCAAATTTACAATGCCTATAGTACGCTGTCCTAATACTTAACACTTACAATGTCTCTATAATAAGACATGTCTGGGAAAATCTCAGCGACTACTAGGGACCTCTTAGTACTACCATAAGGCAAAAGAATTTGAGCTTGAGCTAGGTTCCTTATAAAAGGCCGGTTATTGCGCGATGAAATCAAAGGGTACTGATATGATGCAATATGCGGAGGCAGAGATGAACAACCTAAATACAACATCCTGCAAAAAAAATTGTAACAAAACTTCTGAGTCTAGTCTTCATACAATAAAGATTTGTCTCATGGAATGTTGGAACATGTCAAGCCCTGTAGTTAATCAAAAGATTCGATGGCTGTACTTGAATTGAGTTTCCAGCTGCACCATGTGAGCGGATCTTGTATATACTAGAGATCTCCGTGGGTGCCCATTTGAGAGCTTACACCACTAACAAATCGAAGGCTTTTTTATAGATAAATAACAAAAAGTCAGTTTCACTCTGCATTCAAAAAGACAAAACTAAGAACTTACCGCCATACTGTTGCCTACCAACTTTAACTGATCAGAAACTGTTAAAGACCACAATTTCCTAGTGCCTTTTTACTTGAGAAATAAACCGAAGGTAAAAGAGGACATTCATAAATATTTTATTCAGAGCTTCAAACGATGTATTCTTGTAGCTACAGGTGTTGCCAACGGTAACATAAACTCACTCATACGTTCTACTTGTCAATAATTAACCCTTTGTCAATAGTTAAAAGCATTATAGGACCCAGTAGGCCAATCACAACCCAAACATTTACTATCAAAAAGTGTGTAGAATGTCCAACCTACGTAGACAATGTGAAAAAAATTCAAAAGGGACTCGGGACTTTTCCAATGGCTTCGTATTAATTACTGCAAGGTCAGTGTTCAAAATTCATAAAGCGACGTGAAAGAACAGAATGAAGTTCTACGCATTAGCTTAAAATGATACGAACATTGAAGATCAACATCATTTCCGTTGCATACAAAACCACAAAAGGTACAAGTTCTACTATCGACGAGATAGGAAGCTCTCCTATGCATTGAAATAGCCATCCTCAGAATGGTACGCCTTGTAAGCTATGGTCATCATAGCTATTCAAAAAATAGGCATTAAATCGTGAAATATGATACCCAATGATACCCATGCTGCAAAATATTGGCAAAGAGAGCAAACTATTCTGCCATTCTTCTCTCATAACAAAAACATCTCAAATATTGATATTGATATTTTAAGATTTATTATATACAATATTTTACTTCCAGATGAATTCCTAATCGTCCTTGTTAACTACTATTTCATTTTCAAATGTAATAACTTTCCGTGGTTTCTTCTCGTCCATAACTGGCAGCAGATCACCCCATCTCACGCAATGTCTAATGCCTTTATACATGTTCCTACAATACAAGTAAGATACAATCTCTAAATGTATGGCAATAACAACAATACAATTCTGCAAGATAAAAAAGCATGGAAAAAGCAGCTAAAGGTAAAGGTGACTCCCATGTACGATTCCGTGCGTTGGGGGAGTGCCCGTTAGCGGGACACTTATCCTGGGCTGCCGGCATAGAGAGGTAGGGTGGCCAGTTCCTTTCCTCGCCGCCTTTAACTTCCCCAGTGTTGCAACTAGGTACCCATTTGCTGCTGAGTGGACAGTGGGCGAACATCCCAACTATGATCCGAGGGTTCGGCTCGAACCATCGATGTTTTGCCCAGCAGTCAAGCGCTCTAACCATTTGGCCACTCGCTTATTAAAAAGCAGGTACCCAGGACCAAATCCTATGGAAAAGTGAAGACTGGTAGATATAGAAGAACTAGGGCCTATCGCTAGCATGTGCAAGATTATCAAAATAGTGATCAAATCACAGCAGAAAATATCGAAATTTCTTCACGGCGAAAAACTCTGTTTAAAACTCTAAGTAGTCTCATACCTCCTTTCTAGCTCTGCTAAAAAGATGGCGGGAATAAACACGGCTAGTGGAGGGTACGAAGCTTGCGGACCTGGATTGCAGAGCAATTTCTAACAAGAAGAGGAACAAACACAGAAAAATCGTAACTCATGATTAGAAATTTGAAATAAAACTCACGGATCCTTCTTTCGAGTGAAGACATACTGTTCTATGTTACCTGTGTATGAGTTGGAATCGATTAAGTTTGTTTCTACATGGTTACATTCAACAGGTATAATTAATATAGAAAAGGAGAGAAGGAAAAAAAATTACTTTTGAGCAATGAATATGAAAAGGGAATAGACAGGGGTAATTTTTAAAGTATATTCTTCATAACACAGATAAAAATAAAAAGCTATTAGACTTCAGTGCTAAATGATGGTTAGTAATGATAATTTAATACAAAAAATAACAATAGGTAATATAATGTAATGATTTACTATACAGCAGGATTTATCATAACGTCAGGTAATTTATGATAAAATATGATGACTTATGATAATTCAAGATGATTGAAGGTTAAACAATGATTTACGATAATGTATGATGAATCCTCATAAAACACGATTTATCATAATTTATTATCATTCACGATAAATACATTGATTTATGATACTGTACTAGCATTTATGATAAACAGAGATGATCAGTAATGAAATGTTTATCAAAGCTATGATTTCTAGCAGGGCAACGAATTTATATAGAAAATGAAAGACATAAATTAGACGAAATAAATTCTATTGATATTTCTTTATTCTATATTGTAAACTAAAATAAATTAGAAACGTTTAAGACAAAATTATTTGCAAATTCTCCTCGTCCGTTAACCCCCGAACCCCTCCCCCTTTATCAATAAATGCCAAAGGCAGCAAATCAGCATGATTTCTGGATATGAACTAACAATAAGGTTAAGCAAATTGAATAAAATGAAATAAAGTTCGTACCATTTGAATTACAAATATTGCAAAGCACGTGTCGTCTTCTACGTTTTGGTGGTTCAAGCAGCCTTGGCATTGCCTTATCTGTACCATAAGGAGGCAAACAAATATTTCATTATTTAGCTGTAAAATTAATCCTCTGCACAAAGCTATGGTGTCTGCAACATTATACAAAGTAATGAAATTGCATTAATGGTTGCCACTTACCCGTAACTGGATTGATACAAAAATATTATATTTTTTACGATGCGTATACCTACAGGGAGGGCGAGTGACCAAGTGGTTAATAAACCCCATCACAGAAGATCATATGTACTTTGCTATAGACTGATGCTTATATGTAGCTTGTCCTTTCAAATATTAGATAAAGAGTTTTGAAGATAATCTTTCTAGGTGGCATGAATCACAAAATTCTACAAGCCCCTTCGAATAAGCCTTCCCTTCGATTATATCCCCATCCAAAAGTTTCAAAAAACAAGCAAGCCCCACCAGGAGGCCAATTCGAGAATTTACGGTATTGAAACTAAGTTCGATAAAATTCGCCATGACCCTTAAGTAGTATGAGGGGAATTGGTACATACTCACCATTAGGGTTTCGTTCTCCCTTACGCAGAACAAGGTACGAGAATCTTTCCGTTGCATAGCCCCATCGTTTAAGGGTTGTGTTCCTCTAAATTTTGAACAAAATGAAAACTTAGTAAGTAAAGGTAGTAAAAAATAAGAAAGTACAGAGAGAACAAGTTTGATTGTTTACGAGAAAGCATACCCGATATTGCTAATTCGCTAGCTCATGAGCAAGAATTAGGCCATGTTTTAACCATCCAAACATTCGAGATGCTCGCTCGATAAGTCATTCTGCGAAATAAAGAAACTAACATGTTCTATCATTATTCAGTTACTCATACATAAATCTTGTTCTTCACAATCAATCATCAGGAGAGGTTGGGGGTATTCTCTAATACTCTGTCCCCATATTTCTTTATAAGCCTCAACGTTTCTGCTTTATGAGGTTCATAAAACGTTTTTGCTTTGCGAGGCTGAGAACAGAAATAACCGGAACGATTAGTAAAGGATAGAAACAAATGTTTTTGAATAAATAAATCAAATCAACAATATGATGGACTTTCCAGTAGGTCTAAAAAATCTAGTAGGTTGAATTTTCCAAGTCTTTTGAGCAGTTGAACAATACTTTCTCATAAACGAATTTCATACCAAAAACATGCATTTGAAATTTCTGGAAAACTAAATACCAACCTGAGAAAATGCCAGTTCCACCTTCTGCTCAAAGTTACATGGGTGATCTCTAGCCTCGACTTCTGATCGTGCACATGCAGTATCATGTGGGCACTAAAATGCAGACGGTTCACGAAACTTTGCTTTAGAAATTTTCACGTTTGGACAAGTAACCAAATATGTCAAATAAGGTATTCCATACGAGCCTCTTACAACTGTATCCTCTATATCACAAAAAATCAAACATGAAAAATTACGATCCGATTGAAGGAAACTAAATGCCCAATCGCCTTCTTCTTCATTCTCTTCATCATAATCTTCTTCACTTTAACAAGCGTCGTTTCTATATTTTTCTAGGACCTACCAAATGGACCAATCTACATGTCTAAAAATTACGGAAAACATGTGCAGATTAACAAATGATACTGCACAAAAATCATGAAATTTCAGGGTTCAAGAGTCTTACCGGAGCAAACACGAACCCATTGTCCACATCATCTTGCAAAACAAACTCAACTTCCTCTACAAAGGTAAATTTTACTATTTATAAAACGATCGAAGTAAACAATGACGACAGTTCTTGACGAACAAGGGACAAGTTCGCATGGGGAACAAATAGATTCCTAGTTTTGGAAAGAGAAGAAGTCAAAATTTACGACGAAAGAGGAGTAAGGCAGGGGGCATTTTCGTTTTACTAAGAAGGTTCTTCGAGCATCAAATAGCAAAGTTCCTGCAGATATAAACGTAGAAAAAAATAAGTGCGAAGCAAGCATTTTCAAGCACGGCTATTGTAGAGCCGAAACAGGATCATTACATTGAACTTCTCACACGTGCATGAGTCCCGTTACATTTTCTGACAATCTGAAAAATTGGTAAGGTGTCACAACTCAAAAATCTCAAATGGTTTGAATTGTATAGAAACTACACAGAACCCTCGATCCTGCTTCTGAGTTCTTGCTAAATCATACGAGGATTCTGATAATGATCCATTGCACGAGCTTCATGCTCTAGGCTCCTTCCCAAGGACTTCAGAGCATCAGGGCTCATAAACGTGCGACAGTTTGAAGTAATTTCATGCAATTTCAACAACATCCAATGTCTCAATTCCATTAGACCGGAAGAAGTTAGGAATAAATGACAGATCTCTAAACGAAATAAAATTACAGAAGTTACCTTGCGGTGTTTCTTGATCATTTTCAATGTAACCAGTAAAAACATCTTGAGTATCTTTGGAACCCTAAATTGAAGTTTTTACAGCTCATGCCTCGCTAAAATAATTTTTAACTGCAAAGAATAGTATTAAAATACTTCGATGGAAAATTATAGGAGTCACATCTGATGATGGTACACGATTAGGCAGAGGATTGCACAGAATATATTCAGCTCTTCAAACGACTTTTACTCAATAAATAAATAATGAATATTTTCAGATAATAACAACGAAGAATGAAATCTACACAACTATAGGCAAAAAATCTTAAAAAGTAAAATCTATAAGAATATAATGAGCTAGTATTATTTATAAAAATATAAATTATTAAGTATAAATTATAAGAAATTATCAAATTACAAGGAAATGTCAAGTCAAAGTTGTCCTTCCAGGAGCATTGTGTAAATTTTGAAATACTTCTGAAATCGCGAAATTTGCAAAATTTGAAATAAAGAAATATTTCTGCTAAGGTTGCATTTGGAATTTTCAATTCGAGTCCACATCTCTGCGAGAAAAAATGTAAAGTTCATTTGTCACCATGCATCTGCCTTAGGGTAGAAAACAGTCTTTGTAATGTCCTATGTTGGCACTATGGGGCATGAATACAACTCATTAAATGCTCACAGTTCTCTATAACAAGGACTGCTTGGATTACTCAAATATAGGCTTGCATATTTATGTAATCTCAGAAGTAGATTGATTGATATCCAAAGGTATGACAGCTTCCTACCTTCGTGACGTAATTTCGCGCTTGCAACATGATATCAAATCCTTCATTATTACCAGGCTCAATCAGTACCTAACAGAAATGAATTGACAATAAGTTAACTTGAAATGCCTGGTTTACAGTGGAGATATGTCATAGCGCTCTTGAAGATCAGAGTGGCAACGCTATTCTATGCTACATATACAAGACTAACTGCCAAATCCATTTCAGGACACCAGACATGAAGTAAAGCATTTTCAATCTCGCCTCATCTTGCTTCATTTGAACTAAATAATACTGGATCGTGCTGCGTCGCATTTTATCAATGCACATTCCGTTGCATAGTATTGTATTGAGCGTTCTCTTCTGCTGCCATGTATATTTTATCTCGTTGCACTGTCTTGCACCATATTCTACTTTATTGCACTGCATTCAATGCAAATCCAATTCAGTTCTACTGCATTATCTACTATTACGAGCTCTATAACAACACAATGCAATTCAATAAAATAGACATGACATTGACAATAAAGTTATACTCTGAGATCCCAAATAAACGAGTGATACCAAAGTGATATTTCTGCAATACACAAAGGCATTGACACACAGTCCAAAGGAAGGATGGTTAGAAGCAATAATGCAATTTTTCAATGCAAAACTAACGACAAACTCTCCAAGTTCCCTCCCTTCGGCCAACGTATTCCATCCTATTGCGAAGAGGCCTTTGTGAGAAATTTCTCCAATAAAGTGAAAAATCGATAATCGAGGCGCACCAATAAGTACGTAGGATGGAAATATTTTTGAAAAAAGTAAGAGGGGAGATGTCTATTTGAGGCCCAAAAGTACCGAATCGAGCTCTGTCTAATTGTATCACGTTGTACTGAACAAATATCGCATGGTACTAGATGGTAGTATATATAAAAGAATTACCAGACATACCAAAAAGTCATTGGCCTTTGCCCACAAATTTGAGAGAGCAAATTGCCTTTGCTTTCTGAATGGCAGCTCACTTAACGTGTATGCTGATATCACTACATCGTAAGTTACCTGGAAAATCAAAAGCAAGTTCGATAAAAAATAGTCAAAGATAATGGATAACTTAAGTCATAATGCCTACAATGGGAATTAGCGCTATAACAATAGTTACCTACAACTATAACAACAGTTGATTAGAGTTATAATACTAGCTAACTAGAGCTATAACAATAGTTAACTAGAGTTATAACAATGATTAACTAGAGTTATAACAATGGCTATCTAACATTACAACAATGGTTTACTATAATCATAACAATAATTAACTAGAGCTATAAAATGGCTCCCACCCATAACTATAGAAGTGGTTAACTAGAGTTTTCCACTAAATATTATGTTGAGTACTTGCATTTCTCTCAAAAACGTGGTCTTAATAAGACGCTATTTACAAATCAGAAATGTTCTTGAATGTCGTAGGTGCTAAAATGAAGCCTGGCAATGTGCAGGTGAATAACACATACTTCCTTCTTTGAATCTTTCACGTTTGAATCACTCGATTTAACAATAAATCAATCAATGAATCAATCAATCAATCAATGAATCAATCAATCACCTTGTTTGAAAGGGGCAAAAATCTCCGGAAGTAAACACCTGGTATTTTCAGAGGAGTTGAAGGATCGGTACTGCCTAAAAAAGAAATAAAATTCTAGAATATTTTTGGATTTTGGAAATGATTCGCATAGAGTTATTCAGTACTTGCAGTTCTGAGCATTCGAAAGGCTTGCAGAAAGGAAAAACGAAAGCAGATGGCACGAAAAAACCAAAGACTAGATAGGCAACTGAATATGTAGAAATATTGAATCGAAAAGCTATCGAATAAACAATGTCAGACTTTCTAAACAATGTCAGACTAGTAAAGTATAAAAAATCCGAAAAAGTCAATATAAAACGGAAATGTTTTTTATGCCAGCAGAAGACATGACTGCAAGGTGTCTTGTTCTGATTGCATGAAAATGGTGCGAAAAATTCAAATCACACTGCTAACACCGGTGCGATTTCATATACGAATGGTAAGTAAGTAAAACAGGTTGAGAATTTCATTGACGTAAAAACCATGATTGCGAACATTTATATCTGCAGTGTATGACACTTAACGAATACTATCTCAGATGTGAGCGCCGACCACCATTTGATAGGTGAAAATAACAGTTAGAAATTTTCTTTCCTAAGTGAAACTTCATACAGCTCTCCTTCCAGATGACAAGTCATGCGCTAGTTTGATCCTGGTTTACATACAGCATCACATCTGGTATAACGTCAAGTACTTTCGAATCAGTTCTCCTAGCGCGGATCTTCCTATGTACGTAGCAGTGTAAGCAGCTGTTCACATCATGATGAAGGGTAAATGTTGCAAGGCAAAAAGCATACGAGAAGATCACATACCTCGCAAAAGAAATTCACAAGCATTGTTGGCATCTTCCGATACATCTATGCATTGGTATTCTCTCAATGACCTTCCCCATACGTCATGCGCAGCCCTACGTAAAAGAATTGATGCAGAGTTCGGAAAAACAACTGAGACCACTAGTATAGAGATTGATGATGCACAATGATGATGGTGATTACTATGATGATGCTGATGATGCTGATGATGCTGATGATGCTGATGATGCTGATGATGCTGATGATGCTGATGATGATGATGATGATGATGATGATGATGATGGCGGCGGCGGCGGCGGCGGCGGCGGCGGCGGCGGCGGCGGCGGTGATAATGATGATGATGATGATGATGATGATGATGATGATGATGATGATGATGATGATGATGATGATGAAAATGATGATGATGATGACGATGGTGATGATGATGATGGTGACTGGTTGGAGACCTCCTCGTGGTGGCAAGCGGGCACAGAGAGACTTTGCCCTTAAGTTGATAGTGATTCATTTCGCGAAGATTCAGAATTGGGGCAGACGTTGACGACCTGTGGCAAACTGTCCAACCAGGCCCCTTCAGTGAAAGTCAGGCACAGCAGCTTCAGGCTGCAGCTCTGATAAGTAGCTGGTGGGGTAACAGAGTGGATTGAGTGTAGCCGACTCAATCACCTCTTTTAAACAATTTGAAGGCGACACTGACCTCAGGGTCAGCCTAGGCCCGTAAGGGGCGTACAGGAAAAGAGAGAGAGAGAGATGATGACTGATTGATTGATTGATTGATTGACTGATTGATATTGTTTCACTATGAATGATGATCAATGCAAAACAATGTGCTAAAATATATTTTCCCAAAATCTACAGCTAACTGCTAACATCAAAATTTGATATTAAAACAAAAGCCTACCATATGGCTGTTCCCGTTCCTGAGCCAAAGTCGAGTAGGGTTTTCGGTGCATAGTCAGGGTCTCGATGTGCGATCTGCAAAGTGCAAAACAACATTGCTGCGAGACTACAATGTATAAGGCTTTGGTATAAAAACAAAATATACATCAGTGAACCTTCCACCATTTGCCACGATGACACTATCAACAAAATTCAACAACCATCAACACTATCAACACTATCAACAACAGGTCTTATTGTATATTTATAAATTTTGTAAGTTTTTTTTTTTTTATTATTTTAATCTATTGTAAAATTTTTCTTTTGTAATAGGGGAGGGCCCCTTGAAAAGCAGTACTTGTACTGAAGGGCTACCCTCCCAATAGGTTAATAAATAAATATGAAATGAAATGAAATGAGAGTGCAAAATGTTAAAGATAAATATCTAAAGAGTACAAAGGATGCCAATGATCTACAGCAACAAAAATATCACAAAAGTAGGATCTCTTGATGAAAGAAAAAAGTTGCATTTCCTCCCACGACCAGACTAGTACACACTGCGAGCAGTACATTAGACTAGGTTACGTTAATCTTATGTTTATGGTTGCAGAGTATTCAAGATATATTAAGTCTCATATAACAGTTTTAGTGCCATGTTTACACTTCCTTCTGCAACTGCAAAATGTTCAAATCGAAGCACATCCTCGAACTTTATAATGCTGGATCAAATTTTATGGAAACTGGATCAAATATAGGGGTAATGCATAAAGCTGTAAGGAAGTTGCATCGATCTCCCAACGATTCGTTGCTTCGAAAATCAAGTAGAGCTAGCAAAACAAGATGTTATACTTCGCTTAGAACTTGAAGAGAGGCGCTCCTGTTGAAGATAAAAGCTGGCAGGCCTTTTCAGCTTAAAGACTTCAACTAGACTTTGATAAATCGTTTCTTGAAAACCAAATGGCAATAAGTTACATTGAAAACACTTACCTCATTAAGAACCCTTTTTGTGGAGCCAAAACAAGCTGGTATACGACTCGACGCAAATGCAGCAATCTCTCTTTTACCATACCTACGGAATCAAAGGAATTTGATTGGACTTCATATGTATACCTTTTCAGTAGATATTCAAAGAGACTGAAGGGCATTCCCAGGCCGTTTTCCGACCCCAAAGAACCATGGTCGTCCCTTTACTTACCCAGTAATGCCCTCCTCTTTCTCATAAATCGTAAACAAACAAACAAACTAAGGTCTTGCCTGATAACGCTGTACTGGGCCCTTTTAGGAGCGTCTGTCTTCTTTTTCACTTCTCGATTTGACAATAGCAAATTATCAGGCGAGGTTGACGCACTCTCTACAACATCCGTGACTTCAGCCTTATCATCCACGGAGTCATCGACAGTCCCCAAAGCAGTCTGTTTATTGCCATCAATTGGAAACTGACTAACTGTACAAAAAAGTAAAGATGCTACGTCACTCCTTGCCTACAATCCTCGTCAAAATATTAAGGACAAGTTGGAAATGTAGATTTTCCCGTCATTCATCCCTATATCGTATTTATTCTCTTGATTACGAAATATTAGAGTAAAAGCTTCACTTCCTTCTCCCTTCCATCAGAACAAGTTTGATATGTTAACAAGTCTCAGTAAACAATTCAAACTTATTTTGTTGAAAGGAGAATGAGGTAAAACTGGAAAACAACAACCACTTATGGCTTACTACACATATGGCTACCTACAGATCACGGAATTTCAGCATGCTTAACGGAATGTGTGAATTACGATAAATGTTTGATGAAATTTTCGATCAGTTTGAATGGGGCCTAAGAAGTAATATGTAAGTGTCTGAACAATAATAATTAACATTATTGATTACAAAAACTATTCCTTGAATGCTTTTCCAACTAGCAAGCATTAGCTAATGATGAGGTATGCGAATTCTGATGTCTGCATATAAACTTGACTGATGGCAAACAAAAAACCTCTGAAGAGGAAAAGAATATTGAATGGCAATAGCATGTCACATATGATATATAATGAAACAATAAATAGATGGAAGCTACAGTCTCCAATACACAACTTTAAGAAAAGACGTAATGGTTGTCAATACATCATTTTATGAGAGTGTAGTCTGAAAATTTGCAGTCTTGGTAATGTGCTTTGATATTTCATGAACTGTATTATTGCCTAGTGAAAATGGGAAAAGAGCAGGCAGTAGTAGCTATAAGAGTTGAGAAATGTAGGTGGAAATGGCCAACAGAGTAACAATTTAAAAAGGAGAAGTCCATACCACAGATAACATAAACAAAGTGAGCATAATCAGATTTCATTGCATAATGGAATTAAAAATATAGGATTTGCTTTTCAACCTTGAATGTCTACTTTCCCTTTAGATTCCTTATATTTTCTCCATGTTTGCTCTGTAGGTCTTCCCCTATTCCGCAAGTGCAATGCAATCTGGTGTCCATCTTCAGTTAGTGACTTCTTCGGATACCCTAAAGAGAAGAGGAGAGGCAGGTCATTATTGACATTTGAAGAGGACCAGCTACTTCAACATTATATAACTAAAGTTGCTCACAACAGCAACTGATATCTACTTTGCAGCAAAACAAATGACCATCAAAATAAGTAAACAAGATTGTCCCAGCAAAGTGCTCCCAAAAATCTTCAGTAAGCAAGCTACTTCAAACAGAGTACATCCACACTCCAGTAGTGGGGGGGGGATGAAAAACTGTTTCAGACCATGCCCCTCAAACTATTTTAAATTTGTAGATAAATTGTACAGATATATACTTATCATACAGTATAATAAAACCTCACATTTCATGCATATGGCTTTACAGAATAAAGGACTGTTTACTCCCAACTTCCCTTAAGACTTTATATTGCTTTCATACACATCTTGAGAACCACACACCAGACCTAAGGAAAGTGGGGTTTTGGCTCCCTCTCCCTCTTTTGTATGCAACTAACTACAAGCAGCACCCTCAATGCAGAATTTGTTTACCTAGCACTATACATGCAATCATGGTACTGGAGCAATATAGTCCATACCACCAAAGTCCACAGCCTACCACAGTAGACAGTAAAATGGTGGGGTGCAGACTTTGGCTCTGAGAGAAAAATCTTTCTTAAGCTCTGAAATTTGTCTCACAACATAAATAATCAAAACCCCTGCACATTAGCAACAAAAAATTTCGTCAGATAAAATTTCGGCGGATAAACTTCGTCGAAAAAAATTTCGGATAATTTTTCAGAATGTCGTCGTGACAAAATTTTGTCGTGGGTTTTCTTCAATACACAAAAAAGATAAGAACCTACTACTAATATTCTAAGAGCTAAAAACTTAAGACACAAGTAAAGTCCAATGAAAAACACAATATATTCACAGTTTATGTGAAGGCAATCAAAAGTGTTCCTTTTGGCACTCTAAGAATCTCTACTCAAAATGGTATGAAAGTTTATCAAAAGAGCATAATTAAAAGTATTCGTTTAAATACACGTAAAGGAACATCATTTTTCTTTAATCAAAAAGCCTCTCTACAAATTAATTCCGCCCTTTGTGCTCGGTTCTGTTGTATCTTGTAGAAAGAGACGACGAGGATGCAATTTTACAAACACGGAACATAACTATTAAACCTAATGACCAACAAAATGTGATATCTTAAAATAAGGGTCTTTATCCAAGTGAATTTATATTACAAGTACGTAAACACCTTGAGCGGATGAGAGAAATAGTGGAACTGAACTATATCCAGATTGATGTAGATTCTTTTGAAATTGGCGACAAAAAGTAGCTTGGAATATTTGTATCAAGCGCTGATAATGACAGAAGAACCGACCATAATGATGATGATGATGATGATGATGATGATGATGATGATGATGATGATGATGATGATGATGATGATTATGATGATGATTATGATTATGATGATGATTATGATGATGATACCAAAGACCATGATGATTATACGGACGATGTAATTTGCATTGATTAGATTGGATGCATTAATATTATCTATGACCTCATATTGTAGTATCTCTATGCGAAATCTCAAAATTCTTAAAAGCAAAAAATTTCGTCGTGACAAAATTTCGTCACATTTGAAATTTCGTCGAAGAAATTTTCGTCAAAATATTTGTCCAAAATGTTGTCATGACGACGTTTTTTGTAGTTAATGTATTTCTAAACACAAAAAGTGAGAAGCTTCATAATCAGCTCTCGCATGCTTAATAGAAGGAAATCATAATAATCTGAGAGCTCAGGCTTTTCTCTAAGATCTCATAAGTGGGGGGAGGGGGCTATTAAACAAGGGGTTGAAATTTTGGCAAGTCTTTGTGGGTTGGAAAAAAATTCAAAAAATTACAAAGCTCTGCCAATTTATTAAGCAGCTAAGAGTATGATAGACCAACAGAATAATTACTTCTGCAAAATACTTTGTATGTTTCCTTTAACTGCTCAGGAAGTTTAATCATCCCCAAGTATAGAAGACCTTCTGTGCTTTTGTCTCTCTGTCCATCAGTATATCCATAAACTTTGCCCTTCTCCAGTTTCTCATCCACATAATTTTCATCATTTTTACCATTTGGCAATGCCTCTTCAGTGATATCCTCAAGGTATGATGTTGAATGGAAATATTTTGCCTGCACAAAGTGTGAACAAAGAGTACTTTCAATTCAACCTCAATTCAAGTCAATTTAATCATCCAGCACCAAATACAATTCATATTGAGGTTGGGAAATGCAGCTTCTAAATGATTTTAAGAATGAGGACAAAGATGAAATGAGTCATGTCTGTTCATACTCTGGTGCACCCTTCCACGTCCATGGATATGCTCTCTCACATGCAATTCTTGACCCTACCTTTAGTACACCCTCCCTTTCCTTATATATTTATACTGATGATGGCTCAAGTCTAGTTGAAATTTCTATAGTCACAACAGAAGAATCCTAATTATTGATTAATTATGAAATAGTCTTAATCATGGAATCATAATACCTGGTTTTGTCACATATTGGTTACAACATACTGAAATCATGTGGGCTCTTTTCATTTCTGTCCTCATTCTTCATTTCTCCTCATCAATTTACATATACAAGATACAGATGAAGTTACTAAACATGACTACACTGCCTTACATTATATTAAAACACAAGTACAGAATTGGTTTGACAATGGCTGACTATGGAGGAGCCCTCAAAATAGACTGTCATATTTTATCTGAAAAAGGAGCAAACATGCTTGCAATGCAGGGGGCATTCGTTCATTGGTTAAAAGGTGTCTGAAGGCTTACCAAAGTAACTGGCTACAAGTCGCAATTTACATCAGGCGCTAGAAAGGTATACGTAAATTTTTCATAATTTGATGAAAATTCAATTTTCTGTAGCTATCATTTACATATATCAATAACTTAGCTATTGATTAGGTTTCAGAAGATGTTCTTCACTTGGTGACATTCCCAACTAAGGAAAGCCTCTCAACTTGCAAAAAAATTAAAATTTTACAAAGCATAATAATATACTGTCATGTCCGGTATGATAAGCGCACACTACTAGGCCTAATGTCAGCGTGGACTTTTGTGACACTGTTCTATGGCAGACAAAGGTGGAATAATGCTTGGAAATATACATAAAATTAATGTTGCACACTGGCATAACATACAAGCAAGAAATTCCACTGCCCACGTGCAGCATATGTGCACATGTCCGCTCCTTTCTCTTATCTAGCTGCACAAGTTAGTATCAGAATAGAGCTGATTTCCTACAAATAACAATGATCTCTAGGATTATGAGACTAACAGTAAAATAACAAAAACAAGACTCACGATTCCAAGGTTATACGACTGCTTAAACAAGGAATTTCTTAATATTAGTAGGATTTTGCGTTGCGATAAAATACTTCTACTATTGGCAGCCATTTTGCATTCTATCACCTTCGGTTACAAATCTCGATTCTGCTTTTGGAAACGAGATCATAGCAACTGTAAGGAGATTGTGGCTTGGTTGTGAAGTCAGGAGATAATTTTGCTTATCTAGACTTCTACAGCAGAGTTTTGTTTGCTTGAGGTGAAATGTCACAGCAAGGAGCTGTATTGCAATCTTACAACAATGAATTAGTTAAGTGTAAGTATGCATGGATAGATCTGTCCAGAAACAGCATAGATACGTAGTAACATAGCTGTTGTTAGTTATACTCCAGAGTCCAGACTGCAGATAAAATGTTTTACTCCAAATTTTCTTAACATGACTGTATTTAGGGATGGCTGTGGTTGAAGGCTTCTGGTTTTCGTCACAATAAATCACTGATCAATTTTTGAAGAAGCCACATAAGTATAAGTGCCTGTAATGTTTATTTTTAGAGCAGTTTAAAATGCTAATTCTTTGCACTGTTCCAAGCTTTGTTTCATTGGACTGTGTTTGATATAAAGGTAGAGAGCCCAGTTGTATAATGTAAATATATATATAGCCACTTTTTTAGTGAAGGAAAGCTGAATAATTATGAAGTCATTTAGTACATAACTTTACACATCACAGCTTCACTTTGTTGTCACTTTTCTGTATGAACTTCTTTTATTGCTTATAATTTAATGCCATATTTCTTTAATTCCTTGGTAGTAAGGCTTTAAAATGACATGGTTCTTTCAGGTATTGAAGATCTATGCACAAAGAGAGATGATCTTCAGAAACAGATTTTGTTGGAAGAAGAAGAGAAGGCTAAATTGCAGAATGATATACGAATATTAACAGAAAAGTTAGCAAGGCTCAATGAAGGCCTTGCAAAGAAAATATCATCTAGAAATGAATATGATAAGATGATTGCAGAAACAGAAACTGCTTACATGAAGGTTTGGCTGTTTTTGATATTTACAAGTTACCTGTGTCTGAAGTTATTAGTGATAGGATGTCAAAACTCTTGATTTTAATTTTTGCTTAAAACTTCATTGTCATAATCATCAGTGTACTTACAGGTTCATATGGTCAGGGAAATCAGGAAAAACTGTGTTTTTAAGGGTAGTCAGGAAAAGTCAGGAAAAGTAAGGAGATTTTATTAAAGCTTGAAGGAAGTCAGGAAGAAGTCAGCAATTT
Source organism: Mastigias papua (assembly GCA_964019165.1). Taxonomy (NCBI): domain Eukaryota; kingdom Metazoa; phylum Cnidaria; class Scyphozoa; order Rhizostomeae; family Mastigiidae; genus Mastigias; species Mastigias papua. Next base: position 1,839,539 of record OZ025272.1, read on the forward strand.
TTATCATCCATGGAAATTAATTCTTTGTTGCCCAGTAGACAGCTTTACACATTGCATGTGCATACTAGATTAAGAAAGCCAGCTTGCATGTTACTAATTAAGTACAACATTGACATCATCACTGCACAATTCTTAAGCTTCATTGTTTCTGTGGGGATCAGTCGCATTATTTGTAACACCAGTTGGTCAGGAAAATACTATGTATTTTTGATATGTAGTCAGGGAAAACACCATTTTCAGGAAAAAAGTTAGGAAAAGTCAGGAAAAACTAGTAGGCAGAATATTTGTGAATCCTGTATCTATAGCCACTAATATAGTACTAGCTTGCTTTTTCAAACTTCTTTACATATGTAATTAAGTTCTACAATACAACCAGCATTCCTTGCTTTTGCAATAGAAGATATAGCATGTTACTGTGATGATGATTATGATGATGATAATGATAATAATGATGATGATAATGATGATGATATTGTAAATGATTATGATTATAATGATAACATTTGCCTTTTATTAGATTCTTGAGAGCTCACAAACCTTGCTGCATGTCTTAAAGAAGGAAGTATCAAAGGACAAAGGAACAGCAGTGATGATGCCACAATCGAGAGAAAAGCCAAATTCAAGTAGTGACTTCTAGTTTGAATATTTTCTTTATCCTGTAAATCTGTATTTAGTATGTCCTTAATATTATTTGAGAACTGTTAATGAAAGTGTTCTGTAACTTTCTAGCTGGTCCATCCCTGATTTATTTGATTCTGAGGGAGGAGATGAATGAGATATTGTGTGTGCCTTTTGCATTCTGTATACTTAATACAAATGAAACAGTTACACCAATCCATTAAAAGCTACACTGCTCTTTTCATATTTGAAAGCCTCTTTGCATATTTGTTCTTTTACTCTTTCCATGTAACATTTCTCCATATATATTGCTCAAGAACCCTTTCCTCTTATTACCTATATTTCACCTAGGACAGTCTTCTTGGGAAATGTCTCTACAATACTGCAATCTTTTGCTCCAGATCGAGTACTTACAAAGCTTCCTAAAAACCCTTTGTAGCTCAACCTCCATGTTAGTTTGCAGCCATCGTAATTCCCCATTTCTTGGTGTCCTCTGCTCTTGGTCTATTATTACAGTTTTAGAAGCATCAACATTCTTGTAAGGAGATATTATCGTTAGTAACTGGGCAGTGTATATTTGCACTTTTAGGTTCTATACAAGTCCTACCCGGTTTACTTGCCTTTGTAATACAATTATTGCATCTTCCAGTATAGCAGTTGTGTTCAGCAACTTTGTTCCACTATGCAAAGTATTTAATCTCTCCTCTCCTTTCCTCACTGTTCCGCGAATTTCTATACACCTTTACTACTTATCTCTTAATTTGATTTTCAAGTTATCTACTAGTTCTTATAACTTATCAGCATCTGGGTATTTAATTTCCTGTCAGCCATTCAACTTTTTTTTGATACTCACTCGTATACTGATTCAGTCACTCACTCGTTACTTGGTCCATTATCATGTATCTATCAATGTTTGCTTATATATCCGTTGAAGTTACTAATCTGTTTTGTTCTATTAACAAATGAGGCCCGGCTCGCCAAGCAGTTCGAGTTTCATTCAGTCTGCCTTTGGGATCGATCTTCAACACTTCGTGATAAACTTTGATATTGACTTCAATGTGACATTGACTTCAATGAAAAAGGTGTACTCTCCAAGCAGACAGCTCGTATATTTTTTCATTATTAATAATCTACAGATATATGTATGCGATGGCTTAAACGTGCACTCTGTCTCTCACGTTAACTCATTACATCAACCAATATCTTGCACAGAACTCTGAAATAAGTCATGTAGCTTATGATATAAAACCATATGGTCAAGGAGGATAAATCCGACAAGAGTATTTTATGGGCTCGATCATGCGTACATTGGGAGATTTTAGTTGGTTTTATTCTAAAGACGTTAATAATTATAGCAATTAATTGATAATAGTATTTAATGCTCAACTTCAAATAGTCGTACTTGTAGACAGTATAAACCTGCGGATATTGGTCGAAAGGTAAACGTAGATAGGTGTGAACCCACATTTATATGGCAGAAGGAGTAGTGCGCCTTCGCAGTTAATTTTTTGCCAGTTGCCATCTTCTATATTAATGGTAAGAGCTTCACAATCTCACAAGAATAAATTGGCTTGTATTTGGCTTGCCTGTTAGAACGAACACAATAGTAGTAGTAGAAGGAACACAAAATATATATTTCATTTAACATTTGTACAGGATGAACACTTCAACAGGTTGAAAACTGCTGTTTTTTATATACGTCCTGTGCCCTGTGATATAATTCAAGTGTCCGGAATAGGTACCCCCTGCCTGGTCGATCACGGCAAGGGAGAAAACGAGCTGTTTTTGTGTTCGTAAAACTGTGCTTCATAACCCGGGGTCAACCCAACTTTGTGTTTACACTGCACTTTGCAGTCAATGTAGTATAAACGAAAGTGGGTTGAATCCAGGTTGACCCCAGGTTGACTTCAACCCAGGTTAAAAGCTGTAGTGTAAACAGGGCTTTAATGTGCTATATGGATTCGAAGAAAAAGGATTGAGCATTTTGGCTTCAGATCTCAAAAGTCCTCATTTTGTTAGTGTCTTCCCTAAAGCTTTCAGATTTTTGCTCTTTTCTGATCTAAGACCTCATTTCAGTAGTCATTTCTCTGCTTTCCTTTGCCGAGCATTCAAGCATAATTAAACCATGTTGTTTTTTCCACTTATGCAATTTCCCACAACTGAGGGTCTTGTGCGACGATTACTGTTGTTGCAGTAAGACAATAAACTTGTTATGTGGCCTACCATTCATTCCTATTTTTCCTTTCATTGTTTGGTTGGAGAGTGATCTGTAACAAAAATGTTATTTTTTTCTTTTTAGTATATTACGGAGGGGAGGGGCACTGCATCACTGTTAACGGTAGAGCGTAATTTCAACTTTGGATCCATCCTTCGAAACTAGAACTCGTTTGAAATTGTGGTAAGATGTTGTTATATTGATCAAGTGCCCTGCAGCATTGACTTCATGGCTTACTATCGTGATTCCATGGATGCTCAACGTTCCAAACTGTCTTGAAATATAGGAGGGCACATATTTTTAATGGCTTTCCAATTACGTTAGTTATTTTCTAAGACTGGCGTGAGCTCACGCACTATTTTGAAAACAACAACGTTGTATACACACTGATAAAAGATGCGTTAATAGATAAACCACGATGCTATAGAGAAATACGTGGGGTACTTCTCGCCCAGCTACATGATGTCACCCCTCTTTGCCCGTCGAAAAATTCTTAAATGAACACATTTTTTTTGTGAATGGTCAGTTGGTACTACAGAACTTTACTACAGCACAAAAAAGCGGCACTTTTACTGTTCATCACAGCACAAAACCATTTCATCACTGCATGAATTCTCTATAATCAATGTACACTAACATTTGCTATGGTAACGACCAAAGTTAGCTATCGTGTAATGTCATTTATTTTTTTTATTTATTTGCAATTTCTTTAATGTTGGTAAACAAATACAGATATAGCTAACAAGCTAATTAATGCCAACAAAGTAAAACAACAATAAAAATTATTATACAGTCTTCTTTAAGAGAAAAAACAAAATAAACTATAAAACCCTAATCTAGTAATAAAAACTTCATACAATCTGCAGATGCAAATACTTCCTTTCCATGATGTTATTTTCTGTTTGAAATTATTGTGTCAGAGTTCTTAATTTCCTCCGGCAATGAGGCCCATAAATTGTGACCTATGTACTGAATATTTTCAATTCCATATTTTGCTGTCCTGACATTCGGCAATTTCCATGTTTCGCACAAATTATTTACATCCTTTATATAACCAGATGCTACACCCTGAGCCTCTTATGTAGAAATATGAATAGGCTTATTGCGCGGAAAGGGCATTAGTAACTTGGCTAATCTAGTGATGGTGCTTATTTCAATTAAATTCAAATAGAAGATCAAACTTTTATGTGTAAATGCAAAGCAAGGTACAATAAATGATGTTATGTATTGTATTATAAAAAATATGTGATAATATAACTTCGGCTGTAATTGTAGGCCCTTGATAACATAAGAAACTATTGTAAAACCGTAAAGATGCCATTTTGAAAATTTCACAAAATGTGGCACATTTTACATGATGTGGAAGAGTTGCATAAGTAAAACGTTACAGAAGAACTCAGCTCCCTGAAAGTTCAGAACTGCCTAACCGTCTTTCAATTGTGTCACTGGTTACTAGCTTTCCTAAAGTACTTTACTGCAGCCCCTGTCTATTAAACAGGTCTTTGGTGTTTCCTAAAGGGCTTATTTACTGTCTTGGTAGCACATTAAGGTTGAATTCGATCTGCGTGCATCATACGTACAAGCACAGTGTACAACTGGGTAGAGCGTTGCAAATTAGGGTGTAACGATGAGACATGCATTCGAAGTTGCAAGCTCCAGAAAGAAGATTGCTGTAAGAAAAAGGTTGCATGGCGCAAAGTTCCCTTACACTCTTCAGTGTATGGAACATCAGCATAAAAAGAAATTTGTTGCTGTTTTCTACGCAATGACGCTTCATCTATGATGCACCTTTCATTGTGTACAATGCTCAAGACTCTGGCTTACAGCCTCCTTGCTTTTTTTTGAGTATGAGGCTACGACCAACAGAATCACTGTCTTTTCACCAAATAACACATTTTATTTTTTACCAGTGGAATCTGGAACTGCTTCATTCTCTAGTCCTTGACAAGAGACATTCTTTTTCCAGACCTAGATGGTTGTTTTGGTTAAAAGAGAAAGCCCAGCCATTTAACATACAACGGAAAGAAACTGGGCCTAAGTTCTTTACCGTTATATCCGTGCAACGCTCAATTTTGTTGTGGTTTGATGACGATCCAAGGCACGGTTTCCAAGGGTGCTGTGTAGTTTTCTTCAGTGACCTCTCGCGACTGTTGCTAACAAAGCAACATCACCGTAGGCCATGACTGACTTATGACACATAAAATTGTTATTTCCCCCGTCAGTAAGGAACTCTGGTTCACAGCTAATCCCAAAAGCAGTGACGTGAGTGTAGATGTTTTTGGCTAAAATGGAGCATAGAGAACTGGCATTATAATTAATAATGAATATACCTGTTCACTTGAAGACATTTGACAGATGACCTAAGAAAATCTTGGGAGACAAATTGAAAACATATCGGCGATTACGTGTATTAGAAGAATTGAATTCTGTGTCAAAACAAGCTCATGTGAAACTGGGAATTATAGAAAGAGGCAGGTGTGTGCTATGCATAAACTGCTGACTGCGGACTCTCAGCACTATCCACATATTGAAATTCCCTTATTGCCTTTTGATACAGCTATTCTGCATTAGGTGAACAAGCGAAAAGATAGACCGTGTCCACAAGCGTGCGTTGATGATCCTGCACAGCTACTATAACTCGTCCCAACCGTTAGTCGGACGAAGTAGCAGCTTTGCCATAACTGTGGAAATTTTACAAATGTTGATAACCGAAATATAAGATTAATTTAATGATATAAATTTATCTTGTAATAATGTATCTTTGTATCACAATAGCTTTTGATATCTCTGTCGTCAATTTTGAGTTGCTGAACTAAGCTTCTATTCGTTTCGATGAAACGTTGTTAGCTTGCCCTGTGTTTGCACATGAAACTTTACTGCAAACTCCCAAACACGATTCTGATTCCTTCTATTTACGCTTCAGTAATATCACCAAAATATCCCCGTTTATTCTAGTATCTGTACTATCAATTCTTATCCAATTCCCCCAACCTCCTTATGACTGGACAAAGAGAATGTATTTTATGTAGAAAGCCATTATTCGTTCTGGTGTTCTGCCAAAATGGGCGTGTTCATCATATCGGACAGGCACTTCTTTTTAAAATATCGTTACTTCACTTGGTTTTTAGAATTTTAATTATTAGTAGAGAAATGAGAAGTAAAAGCCCTATATGCAAGTAATGAGTTGATCAGTTTAGGATATAAATAGTATATAACAATAAAATTTGGCTTCCTTTCCTTAATTTAACCACCAGTTTTAGAATTGAAATCTCCGCACTGGAGTGTATTCAAGCAGAAGCATTTGCAATTACAAATACTTGTTCTTTCTGAAAATTCTCAGGCCAAGAACTGAAGAATGTCTGCATATTCTGGCAATCCTGTCTTAGTTTGAATACTGCAGTTGCCGTGAATATTTCTTGACATGAATCCCTAAGCACTTGCTTAATGCATCTGTCTATAAATCTTAAATATAACTTTATTTAGTAGCTAAATTAACTCAGAGACAAACACTAACACTACCGTTAAACTTCAATCAAATATATCCTATAGAATGTTAGGTGGAATTTAGGATGTATTTGACTGCCTTTATTGGGTCAAGAAAAATTTTAAAAGTGCATTGAAGAAGGTTTGATTGAGATCTTGAACAAGTTTTGTTTTTGAGGTGTTATATGCATTTGACCGCGTCATCCACGTTTTCATTCAGAATTTCAGTTTTTGGACAAATACAGGCAATTCCCAAATAACATTCATCTTGTCATTTCGCCGAGTTTCATTTCGCCGAATCCGTATCTGTTACTTCGCAATAGTGCTCTCTCTATCAACGGTCTTCAAACGCGTCGCTGCACAGGGATAAAAATGTAACGTGCGTTTGAGCAAGACTTCGATCATAGTCTCTTAGGATGAAACTGCTTTTGTTGAGCTGCTTGACGCTGTTGACGCTTGCTTGAATTTCTCGAGAACATCTCTCCTATTTACGTGTTTATTATCGCGTTTCCACTCATTACCCACGCGTTGCTAGCCATTAAGACACCTTTCAAAATATTCACTGGAATGACTCAATAACATAGCAACTGTAAGGAGCCTCGCCATAGCTTACGTCATGTTTTATCTCGACTTTAATCTACTATCATATCATTAAATATTTGATACTAGCTTGAGTGATGGTAACCTCAGTTTTTGTTACTTTCTGTTAGTTATTACAGGCCTCATTCTTCTTTTCAATAGGCAAAATAACACACCTTCGATAATATATACGTGATCTTTCTATTCTCTTCCATCTTGCCTTTTTATAAGGGCATGTTTTTTGTTCTTTCATTGTTACTAACTTCTTTTGTTAATTATTCTCATGAGTGTTATCACGAAAGATGTTAGTCGGAAAGAAAAACTCTTGCTTGTTAAAGGAGCATTGGTATTCAAAAACTCCACAAGACAACAACAGAGATGAAACAGTCGCCATCATCTTTAAAAGGAAAATAAGCGCTTTCTATTGTTAATGCATTTTGCTTTTTATCCCCTTGACTCTTCTAGCTCCTGCAGTTTATTAGGACTTTTAAGCATTGCTAAAAGGTCATCTTGCATAAATGTGATGTAATCTCTAAGCAAAATAGCTACGAACAGTTTCCCGTCAATGCTGAACCATAAAATATTGCTGGATCCTTGCAAAGATGAATCAAAGCAAAATTAAATGCCAATCAAAGTTTGATCTTCATGTGGTACAATTCCCGCGTAAGTACTTTTCGAATTATACTTTCACAGTCCATTAGCACTGTTTTCTGCATCTCTACTATCGTTGCCTCAACAAATCTGTCTCTTTCTACGCATTCACTAATTAGTTTTCCCACATCACATAACACTTGCTTTATTCCTCCACCAAGAGCACCAATAGCTAAAGAAGCAATTGTCATTTTCAAAGCGAGGTCTTCTCCCTCGTGATTCTAATGCAAGCTGTCGATTACGTTGCAATTATTCGTCCACCTTACTGATACCCAAAACCTGTTTATACACATTTTGCCAGAGGAACAAGCCGTGGTGAGATTCGGAGATCTTGAACTATTGATACTCACCTTTCCTATATTTCCACTTTCTTTTCTCTAATCACTATCGTAGACATCATTACCATCATTGCTCCCAAATTTACTTGTTTGTTAGTTTTCTCATCATAATATATTTGTCTTTTATATTCTATATAGTTTTTGCTACTATACTATACTATAATATACTATACTATGCTATACTATAATATACTATACTATACTATACTATACTATACTATACTATACTATACTATACTATACTATACTATAATATACTATACTATACTATACTATGCTATACTATACTATATTATACTATACTATAATATACTATACTATACTATACTATACTATAATATACTATACTATACTATAATATATTATACTATACTATAATATACTATACTATACTATAATATACTATACTATACTATACTATACTATAATATACTATACTATACTATACTATAATATACTATAATATACTATACTATACTATACTATATTGTATTATAGTATATGCATTGTTAATTAATGAGTGAGGTATCGCACTTTTAAATATTTCATGAATGAAATAAACTTTTAAAGCAATTCATGTCAATGTTAAGTGAAAGCAATATGAAAGCTATCTTGATTATCAAAATTATTCATAACTGTTTCATTATTTGTATCTCTTTGTATACATGCGGTAAATGGGACATAACACTTACTGATTTGTCTTAGTTATAAGATGGGATGTTTTGGGTCTGGAGCAAATCCCTAAATGGATAACTGTCTTAGATTTTTATTGGATAATGACGTTTAATCGTCTTCTTTGTTTTTAAGACATTTTGCTTTGATATCCAGCATATAAAAACAATTCCAATAAAGAACAGTGTCGCCATTTGAAGCTATAAACATCCAGTTATTTTCTTCATGAATAGGATCACACATAGTGTTCTCAAATGCTAGATTTTTCATATCTTCTCCAAAAGTGATATATTCATGTTTAGAGGTTCATTCCGCTTTGCAGTCTCCATCTCCTTTTATACATGCTAAGTAGCTGAACAGCAAAGCTGTAGTTCCAACTGGTAAGGTTAAAAGTCAAGTATGCATTGTTGAAATGATTGTGAATGATTGAAAGGAAAATATCATAAATGCATACATGTACAAATACATAGACATATACATATACATAAACATATACATATACATAAACATATACATATACATATACATATACATATACATAAACATATACATATACATAAACATATACATATACATATACATATACATATACATATACATGCACGTATATATAATAAATAATATATATATATATATATATATATATATATATATATATATATATATATATATATATATATATATATATATATATATATATATATATATATATATATATATATCGCAAAGGAATTTTAAAAGTAATAAATAGAGACTGAAGAAAAAAAACTCCAATTTTTAAAACGTTTCGGCACAAGCCTTCATCAGTATCAGTTTTTCATCAGTTCTTCATCAGTTCTTTATCAGTTTTTCATCAGTTCTCAGAGAACTAATGAAGGCTTGTGCCGAAGCGTTTTAAAAGTTAGAGTTTTTTCATGAGTTTCTCTCTCTCTATACATATATTGATATATATCATAGAGCAACTAATATTAAGCATAATGACTACGATTGCCTACTTTGTTGTTGTTAGCACTAGTAAATTAACCGATACATTTGGCTCCGCTCGGGGCCACTCTCCTCTGCGAAGTATATCACATTCACAAACAATCATAATGACTTCTCCAAAAATCCAGCAACCTCTACATAATTATCATGTGATATATACGTGTTGCCTCTCGTTATTATTAACTATCATGCAGTTTTAGCAACCCTTGTTTTGGTGTGGTTATATTTTTCTAATTAGGCCCTGGAATAGAGCTAGAAATTTAACAGTTGAGAAGACAAATACATATATTTATATATATAATGGATGAGCGTATAGCGGAAAAAATAAAGCGATTATAATTAGAAAATTTAAGAGAAGAAAGGAACATTGTTGGGTAGAATAAATCCTTTGCATAAATCTTGTATGCCCATAAATTTGGACATGACTTACTGTTTTGCAGATAAATGCTACAAACGGTCAGCATATTCTGCTGAATTAAGCCATTGAACAATGCTAACTTAAATCCCTAGGGCTTATGAAGGCGTTGGCTGTGTTGGTTTTAACAATATTAAGTAATTTTAATTACGGTAAATTGTAATCGTCTTTACCTCCAATGGAGAAGTGTTTTTTCTTTTCTATTGCATTTTGGCCTGTCGGTTCGATTACAGAATGTACCTCTTGAAATACGAGTAAATACTGATGGATCTTGGCCTATCAATAAGGTTCCTAACTGAGGCAAAAACACAAACGAAACGAAACCTCACAGACAATACATTCGAAATACAAGATAACAATCGACGTTCCTTTTACTGTCTGGAAACCAAAGTTAGTTCCAAAAACATGACGTGAGCAAAGGCGCGCGAATGGGAAAGGGGTTCCCAAGGGGTCTAGATCCCTAGTCTTGTATTCAAAGGAATAGGACTTTCCTTTTTTCTTGTATTTTTGCTAAGTGCATCTACTTGTGATCGAAAGTAAATTTCAATGTAAGAAAGTCGTGCGAACATCTCTCCTGTATCTGAAACTAAAAAATATTATTTCAATCCTTTTGGTGGATCTGACCCTGCCCTGGAAAACTTCTGGTTGCTTGCCTGAAGCGTATGCCTTCCCCAACCTTCTTCCAATCGTAAATAGGATATTTATCGAGACTAGGGTTAATTTTACATGCTTTTTGTATGGTTGTTTAACGTACAGTATTTGATGATTGCTTCAGTACTCTAGATGCTAAAAATAATTGAATTTCGACCTGATGGATCAGTTGAAGTGATACTTTTACTGTCTTGACAGACCTGAAATATTCAAATTTTTAATTAATAGCTAATGAACATCTAATTTTTAAATGCAATGATTTCATTTTTCCACCAAAATATGCAAATAAATTGATCAATTTTTCAATTATTTAGCTCTCTGCACACCACAAAGCTTCACTAGTTCTCTATGTCAAATCCTCTATTACATCGCCTTCATAAATTTCCAACGTCTTTTAGGAATATGTAGTAAGTTAGAGTCCTTCATTTGCTCGTTTAGGCGCATAAAGTATACCAAAGTGAGACACGTGATCCTCAATACAAGACATAATATCGTAATGCACGTCGGCACCAATGACATTCTCCTGATGACGTATTGCCTAAGTACCAGTGCCCATTCCTAGTCCAGGGATTAAAAACAGTCTGTTATTTTGGGCATAATTGAAATGTTATTTTATAGTGAAGAAACTTCAAGTTCTGAAAGAGAAAGAGAAAACGGTAGGCAGAGACAACAGGGTTTTGAAAACACATTGCTAATATTCTCCTTCCATCAACCAGAGAGATTGTTACGCTACTGATTAGCACTGCAACACCGGTCGGAAACCACCCTAGGTGTGGGCCTTGTCTATGGAATCTGAACTATCTAGGGGGCGCTTTTGCGTGGGGTTGAACAGTTCTTCAAATGGTTTCTTCATCAACTGTCCTGGCTTGATGTTTATCAGGCCTAACTCTACTACAAAATATGTGAGAAAGTATTATGTTGAGTTAAGGGGTGGGAGGATAGAAGCTTAGGCACTGAGAGTTTGCTCTGAAATGGCACCTGCGTTGATGTTTTGAACGACTAAACCTCGCGGAACAACTGACAAACTCATCGTTATTGGGCCTATTGTTTTGCCAGTTGCAAATCTCCCCCGTAGTAGGCTTTTCACAAGTTAGTACGAATTGTCAAGCCAGCGGTAACGCCTATACAAGGTCAAGTTAGATGTTCTCTTTCCAGGAGTTAGGGAGAAACCCTTTCTCAGAGGCGGTTCAACATAATGTCAGGACGCGAAACCTCCAACTACACCCCAAGTGCCTCGCATTGCCTATTCAAGACACTAACATTTTACATAATAGAGTGAATTGCATAATGTTGTGTGCAAGCCGTCAACTCTGGTCGGTGTTTTACAACATGCTGTATGACCAATGGTACGTCTGATAAACAACGTTGTTTACGAAATTTCTCTCCGGCGATCGGCACAAAACATTTCCTCCTGAGAACAAAAGATCAAAAGGTCTCAACGATATTATTATTGTTGGAAAGCTCGTAATTGGTCATCCACGCCGCCTTTCTGTTTATTCGGGGTTTATTTGTCTAGGTGATAAACAAGTGTTGGATCGAAGCAGAGAGTTCGCAGAAGTTGAAGAGAAGCAGAAAGATGTCTGACTTTGTGAAGTGTGGTTACATGGAGATGAAGCTACCTAGAAAGCATCGAAAGTTTGGATTGAAAGTGAGTATATTTCAGCTGTTAATAAAAATGAAGTGTGTGTTCTGTTGCTGAGAAGGTGTACATCTTCTCACCTGTTTTTCATTCTAGTGATTTCAAGTTTGCATTAGGCAGCTAGGCTAAGTGATGTGTGAAGCAAGAGGCAAACTGTATCCAGTGTGTAGGTGGTTATATCGATGTCCTAAGTAAATGTAGATCACAGCAGAGATGTAACTGAGCGTAGTGCCAGTTCTGCGTGCATCGGTTTAGAGAAATATTTCGAGCATGTTTTTGTAGATTTTTCGAGGTGATACACCTGGATGAGTAAGGGGAAGAAAGGTTTATTTGGCAACAATGGCAATGAGCTATACTGACAAATTACTACTTTGTTTTGAACACAGATTTATATTCCAGTACATTATTAATCCTTCAAATAATCATTGTTGTGGTACACTACACAGCACTGCTTTTAGACAAGACCTCGTGGTTTTCGCACGTCTGACTTAAGTAATGTTAAGATTTGTAGGCTTTTAAGTCTCCTCAACCGACAGGTACTGAACATCTGTTAGTAAACATTCCATTCCAATGCTATGCGTTGAGTCATCGTGTTACTGAAATTCACCCTCAAAATTTACGACAATCGTTTGTTGGATTTCTAGAAAGTGCTCTTGTTGTTTTGATCGACGAGAGGTAGAAATCAGACATGTCAACAATACAGGAACAGAGCATTAATTGCCTTGAAATAAGTTTGCTTATCTATTTAGGAAAAACTGTTGATACTTATTGTTGGAGAACATGCTCAGATAGTTGTATGGAGTGCTGTATCCATAGTTCCATTGCTGTCCGTTAGACAAATCCTTAAAATAGAGGTTGTTTTGGTTAATATGTGTGTGATTTTCTATGGAACTTGGTTCTTCATCTGCTGCCCACCTGCTATTATATATCGAAAAGAAAGCAGCTCTTTCTTTGAGCCAGGTTACATATGGGGAAGTTTTGTGTCTTTCACATGTCTAGGTTCCTGAAAAACTTTGTTCAGGCCATATCCAAAAAATTTCAACCTTGGGATACCTAGAGCACTGTAGGTAAACATCTGGAATTAACAATTTATTCCTGATAGCCTGTTGTTTTCAGAGCTTTTTTGTACAGTAGGAACAGTGGGTGGGAGTAAGAAGCAGCTTTTGAGGATTGTATTTTTGATGGGCTGCAGGTGAATGCAGTTATATAAGGACTTTATCTGAGCTGTAAGAATTCTCCATTCATCCTTGACTTACTTGGTAACTGTATTTTTTTAATTAAGGCAAATTCTCCTTAGCTGCCTACAGGAAGTATTGGAAACCTTTGTGAGATGTCTTTATGAAGTACACATCTAGAGGAGATGTTCTCTGAGATATCCTGATTATTGTATGAAAATGGCCATTATGAATAAACAAGAGCTATTATTATTACTACTTGACTTATTTTAGGAGGTTAACCCTTCAGCATCAGCAGTTTTTAGGGGGTCATCCTATCTGAAGTAGAATGATGTATCTGTAGCCCATCTTGCTTCAGGCTAGGCAGTGTCTGCCTAGATTTCAGGCACTGAATAAGTGGATTTCTTCCTGTACTTTGTGGTATCCTTTGCTCAATAGAAAACAACCATCTAAGCCTATTCTCTGTTGGTTTCTCAATCTAAGGCATAAGTTCATCAGTAGAGAAAGGTCAGATTTGATATAGGATTATACCTGCTTCATTATAGAAACTGTGGATTGATCAGAATTTTAATGAAATTTTTTAAAACTATTTTGATAATGCTTAATTCCTATTGATCACAATGTTACCAGGTTGAGACATTTCATGTCATTTCCTGGAGCCCAAAGCTTCAAGTAGCAGGGTCATCTAGTTTGATTGGTTGGTCATTCATGCACAGCTGAAAATTTTTGCACAAGACCAGTATGAAGTGTGAAGCACCTATATTGATTAAGGTTAGGCCTAGAATAAACAAACTGAAATCCATGTGAAGCAACCACTCATAATGCAAATTATGACAAATAAAGTTTTTCCAACTGCTTAAGGAGACAGTTACAGGCCTAAGAACACTTTCATTTTCATCAGAAATAGGAGTCATTTTGTTCCATTTAGTACCTTGCTGGGTTGCATGTTTTTATACCATTTCAAGAAATAGTTTACAAGAAGATTCGTTTCCAACTATCAAGTAGGGATACAAGGTCAGAATCATTAGTTTTGGGCGACTTGTTGCTTTAACTCTCTTCTAAGTTATTTGCCTGCCTGATTCAGTTTCATAAGAAAACTTGCAAAAAGTAAAGGTCATTAAGGATGAAACTTTGCAAGATATTCATATGGACTATTAATTCAAACATTAGTTCGCAGAAGACAAGGAGCACCTAGGAAACGGGGAACGTCCCTTTCAACAAGAAGAATACGCTTAGCAACCGAAATACCGTTTCAGCGTAACCGTTGAAGTGGAAAAAGTTGTTGGGATACTGAATCCACAGTGTATCTTCTGGGTGTGATTGCCAGGCCTGGTGGTGGTGTGTCGAGTTGTCTAAGTATAAGCTGTTAATTTTGACATCAATTTCCCAAAGTATGTCTTATCAAATGAACCGTCAGTTTTTTCTACATTACGGGATGTTTTTCGAAGAGAATTAAACATGCTTAAAATATCAACACGATGTGTTTTTCTGAACTTTATCAATACTGTGCTATAAGTAGCCTTTATCAGCGCACAGATCAGTATTTTTGGTTTTGCTGCAGATAAACGCAGACAAAAAGACGACCTGGGAAAGCGATAAAATATCTATCCTTTTTTGTTTTCCTGCCTCTTGTATTGTCTATGCGCCATACTGGGTTACCATACATTTCGTGGTCCAGTGAATGTGTTTACGCTAGCAGACAAAAGGCGAAAAGAAAAACAAGATTAATTTCTTCTTTGATTTATCTTGTTTTTGATGATCCTGCAGGATATCGTGAGATACAGGTTTTAGATAGCAAATCTCCCCTTGTTTGCAATAAATTCAGTTTTCCGATGAGTTGACATGGAAACGGAGAATCACAGTAGGAATTCAACATGACAGAATACGATAACCATCTTGTCATGTCAGCTCGAACCAGTATTACACGCTTGTTCTACAAGAAAGTGTTTTTTGCCAGGTGCTGAAACTGTCTCAGTGTTTTCTTGATTTAAGTACAAAAAAACTTTTTTAAGACTTTCCTAGAGCGAGAATAGTTGAGTTTACATAACACTACAGTGTTACACAGAAAGGCACTACACAAACAAAACACTGTAATACACAGGTTACCACAAGAAACCTTTGTAACCTGTCGAATACCCTGGGTCTCAAAACTCCAGTGTTGAACTTTCTTTAATTTTTGAGCAGTCGAGTAATATTTTCTTGTAAACTACTTTCTTAGAAGAGAATCTTGTATAGCTTCAACTCTATTCCCCACAATTTCCAGCTGATGATATACCTGCTGATTTTAGCTTGTTGCACTGAAGAATGCATTTAAATTTTTACAGGGCGGCTTAGCATCAGGTGATTTTAAGCAAGGAAAATCCTACAAATTCCCCCCCGCCAAATTCTTGATTTCTACGTTATTCTATACGATAGATACAATTTTTGTAAGGAACCTAGCCCATGGCCTACTTCTCAAAGTTGCTTATGTTTTAACCTCTTTTGATCACACTGTAGTACTGAAGGTTCCTTAATAGTTCTATATAATCATAGTAAATTCATGTGAATTTGGGCTTCGTATCTTTCTATTGTTTGCAGTGATAGAAATGTTCGGATTTCGTCTTCAGCACTACAGGCTCTTCACAATTTTTGGCCTTCTACGTGTAGGTTCCTTATAAAGCGTTCCCCTTTAGCAAAAGATAATGGCCTTTGTAAAATGTGTTACTGAGTAATTCAATACAGGACAGTGACTGATGCATGGCTATCGACCCTACTCTTTGAATTGTAAAACTTCCAATTATACTCCTTTTTGGGTTAGCCTCCTGTACTCAGCTCCAGAAACGAGACTGCGTGTTGGCAATTTTTGCACGTCTCTGTGCAGTGCGAACAATTTCCACCCGGTAACCCGGGTTGGCACACGTCATTATCCTTTTATGATGAATATTCTTCCTGCTCGACACAGACACAGATCTGACCTAGAAATCGATAGGTCGCGGCATGGCGGACTGGCTGGCTCACTGTCCATATGACGCCACATGCAAGTAACAGGGGACTCCATTGTTATGCTGGATCCCACTAAAGTGAGATCGTCCTGGCTTGTTTCGTGTAAGCATGCCCTTGGAGAGCGAGTCCACAAACGTCATGGAGGTTGTTTTGATGGTATCGATGTTTTGGTAATATTCTTAATTATGAACCTAATTTATCTCTAAATTCTTCTTTATTCTCGTAGATCTGGCGCAGAAAGTGGTTTATCCTGAGGCGAAAATCAGGACAAAAGCAGCATCGTTTGGAGTACCATAAAAGCGAGGAATCTTGTTTACGTGGAAAGCACACTACCATTATACCATTACAAACTCTACAAAGTGTCGAGGTCTCCACATCCAAGACTCACGAATATGTATTTAGGCTGGTGTTTAGCGATGGAATAAAGTGCTTGTTTTTTGCAACTGATAACGAAAATGAGATGAACGAGTGGATTAGAATAATTAAAAAGCTTATACTGTATATATCTCCAGAACCAAAAATGATTCCAGTGTCGCAGTCTACAAGTACAGAAGGTTTGTTATTTTGTCAATTAGAATTTTGTCAACGAGTCATTTAGTTCAGTTTCCACGGTATCGTTTTGCGCATGCGTGTTTCCAAGGTAGTCAACATTTCCCACGTAAGGACTTTGTGGTCCAGACAGCTTTCCCGGTTGTCAAAAACACAGGAATACGAGATCTGTCTCAGTTTTTGAGTAATCAACGTAATTTCGTTATAAGTAGAATCTTGCCAAAGGACCAGAAGTGTTTTTGTACAGTATGAGCCAACACGAGGTTTCTTGAATTTGATTTTTTTGAAAAACTTCCTCTTCTTTGCCCTTCCCTTCCTTCGGGTGACAACCGTGCAACCGCGATGTTTTCTCGACCCAGTTCGTACTTTGTTTTGATGTACCCATTCGATTTGTTTGCTGCTTCGCCCCGGGTGACATGAGAGAAAGGTAATTATTGTTTATGAAAAAAGCGGTTGCAAACTTGCAAGAATTGTGTTTGTGAATGCAAACCAGATGTGTTTTTTTCAAAGCGGTGTTTATAACATTTGGAATGTTTTGTTTTCCGATATTTTGGACGAATTTTCTTTGCCCCAAGGCGTGTTTTTCGTATCTTTACATCACTTTTAATACGTGAAAGTTTCCTTACAGCTGTCGCAATGAATTTATTAAAGCGAATCAAACGTTATCCTATCTTTTCAGGATTGTTCTTCGTAACCATTGTTTGCACTGAAGATTCTGAAAAATTATCAATAGCAGGTGATTTCATGCTATCCGTTTCTCCAGAACACTTAATATTATCAAAAAGGGATAACGAACGAGAGATAAAAATTCAATGGCATTTGGAAGACATACCGAGATTTCGGCTACAGAGACTCTGCCATCTTCACGACGGAGAGAAGATTTTCATAATAAACGTAGCCAGGTAAATCTTTTAAGAAGTCTTTTCAGAGACACAGCGTGTCTTTCTACTCGCCTTATCTTCCCTACTGTTTAATCCGCGACCTTCCCAACCCTTTGGAGTCATCCTAGAAGCTAGACACACACTGGCAGGATGGGGATTTTGTACAATGGGTATCGGATTATCAGGGGACTGAGAGCAAAGGGTTAGCATCAAGAGATATAACAAATCTTGTTGTCTTTTTTTTAGAACCAGTCAAAGCGGAGACGGAGAATTCCATTTCCTGACACAGAACGGTCGCGATATTCTCGAAACCGTGAAATCGCACACGCGAAGACTGCATCAAGGAAGGACGCACGATGATTCTCCACGCTCGACACCGCTTGGTGTTCCCAGCTCATTATCAAGTTCCGCTATTATGGACAGTCGTTCTCGGTCGTCGAGTAATAATAGTCAGTCGCTAAGTTTACGGCCAGCGGATTCAGTTACAAGCAGAAGTAGCAAATCCAGTTGATATTACCAGCTTAATAGAGAGTTTTCCAATGGTAATAAACTGTATTGTTGAACGCTTAACGACACACTGAATCCGACGTTTGCGACACAACGATATACCGCTAACGACGTAGATTGTGGCGTAGATTGCGCTTTACTGTACAGGCCAACTGTTGTACGACGGATGAATGCGGCTGTTGGGGATCTATCGCTACTCTTCGCAGACTCTACCTGCCGATTCTGAGACCTTAGAAAAATCATGAGACTGAGGAATCCGTCTATGCCATTTAGAGAGTTGTAGTATGTTTACGTACTCGTAGAATGAGTAATGCTGCATTGGGCTGTCGCATTGAGCTTATCTACTTGGATCATATCGGTCCACTGTTGCGCGATATACGTATATACCGGTCGATCTAGTAATATCGCAAACCAAGCGATTCACAGTGGGTTTGTGTTGACTTTCGTGTTTGATTCTTTTAGAGGATTATTCTAAGAACAGATCTACTCTATGATAGTTTCAGATTTGTCTTCAGAATGCAGAATTTAGTGTCTGTTTGTATTTCCTGGGGGAATATTGCAAAAATTTTCATGTTTTCTACAGTTTTAATTTCATTTTTGTCCCTTTTTAGTTTTATTTTTGCATTTGTTAAATTTGCAGCTTCCTTGTGTTGCGGCCTTGTCATTTGTCGACTTTTTATATTTTCGATATCCCTTTTGCACAGCAAGGATGAAAGAGCACAGCCGCCAAAAGTTTAATTAATTGAGAGCTCTGATCAGCTCTATTTTCTCCCAACCTAATTGACCAATCATCATGTAAAATTGGCCTATGTTTAGCTGTGGAGCACATGCATAGTCAGGATCTCGCATGATGATTGGTCAATATAAGGTTGAGAGAAAATAGACTTGATCAGAACTCTCAACCAAACAGGCAATTGGTGGCTAAGCTCGACAGTAGCTTATAACTGCTCCTGCACATGGGGTGGAGTGACAGATCGGGCGCGAAATTGCTTATGCCATCGGTAGTGTCTCCGTTTATGCAGTATTAATTAGTCCAGAAAGCAGACAAAATATGAGAAATCCATAAGAGAACAAAGCATGTCTATGTCAAGTGTCCTGGGCACTAGTCTCTAATCATGAAAGTAGAATGTCATTGTCTTCAAGTTCATTTGTATCTATGAACATTGCACCATCCTGAGGCGTTAACTTCTAAAAACGATTGTAAATCAGTTCCTTGTATATTCCATAGAATATGTTTTTGCTATATTAAGACTAATTTTTCCCCTTGTCGCTAACTTTACCATTATGAAAGGGGCCTGTCTGGCTTATGCACAGGGGTCCGGGAATTTGTCAGTCCACCCCTGTATCAGGATGCAAGGTTCATATGCGTTTTTGATCTGGGTTGACTATGATTGCTAACAGAGTGTGGGCACACTTTCCATCAGCAGCTAGTGCGCAATTGATGACCAGCATTACTTTGTGCGGGCCGCGACTATATTGGAGATCTAATATTTTGTCAGAAATCTTCGAAACTGTGTGTGTTTGCTGCGCTACAAAGTTACTGTTCGAATTTTTGCAAGGTACTGAGTTTCCCATTAGAATGGACCTGTAGTCAATGACGGAGGCAGGGAACGAATGCTTAATTACTTGAGCAAAGAAACGAAAGTGCATACATGAACTTTTACTGGTGGAAAGTACGTGGAGATTCTTGCACGAGAAACTGAATCTGGTGGAAAATTTGAACTGTCCATACAAAAAGGATGCACAGGAAGGTGGAATGTTTGTGATCTCAGAGACTCAGGACTTAACAGAAAGCTTGATCATTCGGATGAATCAATAAAATTCGATTTAATTCATAAAAATCTGGCTTGATGCTGATATATAGTGTGTCAGTAATGGTTAATGTGTTAATTCTTATTAAGAATGGTTTATTAAAAATGTTATGCCGCGAACCTGTTTACGCGATATGTACAACGCCTTTGATACCCAAAATTGATGTCGACGCTTCTTAACACCCCCTCCACCATAAAGATTTTGCGTTGAAATTGAGACCGAAGATATTTAGGAACCGTAAGACAAAAAATAGTTTACCTAAATTTGAGAATGTGAGAGCATGTTGAGATGTTTACAATTAGAGACTTATTGATGGTACCAACTGTGCCTGACGGTATTAAGTTTTAGAGGCTATTGCAGACAGGTTCGTTGTAGTTTTATCATGCAAACATATTTCTCTTGTTGAGAATTCATGTTGTTTTGCTAGTGACTAACAGTGTCGCCATGTGATTCAGCATTCGTTGTTCTATTAGAAAAACTAACTTTAGTTGAGGACGTCTTGCGAATATACCGAGTGGCAGTGCAGCTGACACTACGCGCTTTTCCAGAGCTCGAGAAACTTGTGGTAAGGACTTGATGCGACAAGTGTACCACAAAGATACAGTGATAATATGCAATATACACGTATGACTGTCTGATTAAGAAAATGACACATTTTCACCACTCTCATGCATTGGTACTACAGCTCCACTCAAAAAAACCTGTAAATCAGCCTAGTAAGTACATCGGCAGAGAACGAAAAACCAAACAAATTTGGTTTTCAAGCTTCAAATGAATCAAACTCCTAAGTCCTCGTCTCTACTGCTCCACAAACTCGGCTAGAAACATGAGACATTCTGCCGCAAAAGTGCTCTGGATATGAGGCAAGATCTCATAGGTTTTGAGCAATACGAGGTTAATCCAGACCACAGCGGGTCGTTCCTGCTAAAAGCGTGTAGTACGAAACAGACACAGAGCTGGGACGGGCAACCCCCGGCCAGTGGACCAAATCCGGCCTGCTACCAAGTTCTTAGCGCCCCGTTAGCTTTAAATATAGTTGCCTCAAATTTATTTGAAGGAAAAACTAACCCTCTATAGTACCTGTGAAATATATTACTTTGAATTTGTGAAACAACTGCTCCAATATATAGGCAAATTTTGCATGGTACAAGTTAAAACTACCGAATCAGTTGAAATTGCATTGTTCCATACTCCCTTTCGAAGAGTTACTGGGTCAGTTAAACTTGCCACTGGAGTCCATCAGTGGGCCACAAACTCTAATCTACGATTACAAATCGACTTGGTTATTTAAGATTTTGTTTTAATGTTGTGTACATTCTTTTCGATGAAACAAATTAACTTAATAGCATTTGTTGTCTTTTCTAGCAACGGAAACTAGTTCTCTTTCTCTCCGAGACGCTCGATTATGTATTGGTGCAGTAAATGTACAATGCACGTTGTAGAACTGAATTTTCTGTTAAGTGTTCTTAGTGACACCGCAAATGTGAACTTTCATTTATTAAGAACTTTACCAACCTGATAGTCTAACTAACTTCTAATAATTGTTTTCATTCTTTATCTACTGAGAAATAAATCATGTCTTTTTGCCAACCAGTGCTCCGAATATACTTAAAGTTCTTTCTTTGTTTAATATGTAACTATCTTATTACCACCTGTTTCCCTTTTCTTTCATTAATATATTTTTATTACCTTACAGTTTACTAAAGGTCATTCCCCCGTTGCGTAACACGAATTCTGCCGTTTTGGGGGCCCTCGCTCCCTCTTTTGATAACGTTCTCATTATGGCCCTACGTGTGAATTTGAAATACTGTCTATTAATTTTTGACGTGCTCTCCCTCCCACTAGAGGCTGTTATTACAAGGGCAAAGTTATTCAGAAGTATGGCAGAAAGTTAGCATTCATTACACCGACACATGTGATCAATGCTGATTCATCACTGCTGAAATTAGACATTCATTCTACAGTTAGACAGCGTACTCTCCAGTCCGGAATAGACGTCCCCCCCCCGACTATTTATTTTTTCGAAAAATGCACACCAGGACATTCTTATTGCAGCCCCCCCGCTTATTAATTTTGAGCCAAGAGGAAATTTTCCCAACCAGACCAAGAATTGTCCGGCAAAAGTAACTCGTTGTGAATGTTTGTTGCGCTGAAAAAATGCTAGCGTGAAATGCGTAATTGCTGCAAGAAGCACTGAAAACGTAGCCGACAGTTGTGCCAATGATGATGACATTATGAACGACGATGATAGACACATTTCTAGCATGCTAGAAATATGTAATAAACGTAATAATTTTTTTCAAAAAGTTAGAATTTTTATCTAATGCATATGTTGGTCTTCTCTCCACATCCATTTATAACAGCCCATCCATAGACATTCACCTTGGAGCTTATTCCACCCCCCCCCCCGCTTATTTACTTTGAGACTTTTTCCAACCCCCCCGCTTATTGCCACCCCCCCCTTCTATTCCGGACTGGAGAGTAGCCGCCAAATGTTTGAGACCTCTAATCAGGTCTGTTTTCTCCCAGCCTACCTGGTCAATCAGCATGCAAGATGGGCCTAAATGTGGCTATGGGGCGCATGTGCTGCGAGAATCCTGCATGATGATTGGTCAAGTAGGATGGGAGAAAATAGATCTGATCAGCCTCTTAAACATTTGGAGACCATGCTAGTTAATTGTAACCATTTCTGCTAAAATTAAACAACTTTCTTGTAATAACTAGCGGCGGACAAATCAATTCCAGCTGTAAGTTTGCAAAATATCTAAACGCAACAGTAGCTAAATCTACAAACATGACGTCAAGTTCTTTACGTTTGGCTGTTGTCTACAGCAGCTAATTCTAAATAATGTAGGGTGTCTGCCACGTCAAATATCAAATACATGGATTTTCCTGGCATTTACCTGATAACTTAGGCAATTCCTATCTGATATGGTGGAACATTTGACCGCTTTAAACATAGAGAGTCATGACGAATTATGTACACTTACAAGCATAATGCAAGAAAAACGTACACACAAGAGAAGATGACCACTCTGAAATTCGGTGTTAAACTTCTTTGCAGGTCAGTAAAAAATTCCCAGAAATCTACCTGACACTATTTTCAGGGTTCTCAGGACATTTTCAAAACAATGAGTGTTTTTCACCCCTACGTGACAATGACATCATATCCATCGCTGATTGTTAGATCGCTTTGGAGGGCAAAACAAAAGTTAGCAGTGGGGATCGAAGGACAATCAAGTAGTGAGGGCACTAGTGAAGCTGCAGATTTTGTTGCCGTAGAGAATTCTCCAGCAAACAAAAAGCCAGTACTACACTTCAGACATTTACCGTGATTCGAATCATAACCTATTCCATGAAACGACAGCCAGAGATAATGAAATATCCACTGACTTCAAGTAACTCCGGGAACCCTCTTTTCTGGCTGTACGAAAGATCATGTCCTAAACATATCGCTGTCGCGTGATTAGAAAACCCGAAATCTTGGATGTAAGTGTCTCTTAAATATCAGAAACTTCTACGTATATAGGATCAAGACGAGAATTGGTTTCATAAATGCAAATATAGTTACTTTTTGAAGTATATTTGGTTTGCCGAGAAAGGCCTACCAAACTCTTGTAAATAAACGATATACACTTGAAACTGACAGTATGATATACACTTGAAACTGACAGTATGATACTTCTTGAGGGTCGTAGAGGCTGGCCGGTACTGATTTTCTATAGAACTAGGATCAGCCATTCAAGAAAGTAAAGAAATCTTGTTTTTATGTAGGGTAAGCGAGCTTGGCTTGGCAGATAAAAGTTGTAACAAAAATGCGAATCCACAGAATTTCCAGGGTTGAAAACCGTAAGTGGTCATAATGCATTGCATCTCAAAGGATAGAATATGATCTGAGTGCGTTTTAATGAATTAATTTGTCAAAATAATGAGATTTTGAGCAAGATGAGTCTATAGTCTAAGTTCCGCTGAGATATTGTTTTGCCCTCCAAAATGATCTGACCGTACAGAAATGGCATGACATCATTGTCCCCTTGGGATGACAAATGCTCATTCCCTAACTTTACCAGGATATACAAACTCATCAAGACCCTAACTGTCAACGCCCAGAGTTGCCTGCGGCTTCCATGACGTTTTCTGTCTTCAATTGATTCCCCTCGCACTTCTCCATGTTTTCCAGGGAACTTCCCCAACTTCCCTGACTCTCCCAACATGACAGACACCCTGTAATGACGAGAAA
This sequence comes from Mastigias papua, assembly GCA_964019165.1. Taxonomy (NCBI): domain Eukaryota; kingdom Metazoa; phylum Cnidaria; class Scyphozoa; order Rhizostomeae; family Mastigiidae; genus Mastigias; species Mastigias papua. The sequence goes on from OZ025272.1 coordinate 1,863,930, forward strand.
CCTATCTAATATACACTCATAATTCCAGAATTATTCCATCTCGTATATATTTGGTATACTTTGATTTGTTTTATTTAGATCATAATCATCGTGGCCTATCATTCCGTCTTTGGCATCGTTATAAATTGCAGGCAGATACTTCTTAACATCATGAGTCCTTTCACGGTAACCACTCTGTGCTCGCCCTTCTGGCTGACTTCGGCCAAAGGATGTCACCCTATCTGTTCTTTGCTCTCCCTGGAAGACCTTCTGCTGTTCATGACTTTTCGGATAATCTATCCCGGAGTGACCTGTCCTAGAGTAACCTGTCCCGGAATGATCTGTCCCGGAGTAATCTGTCCTGGAGTAACCTGTCCCGGAGTGATCTGTCCCGGAGTAATCTGTCTTGGAGTAACCTGTACTGGAATGATCTGTCCCGGAGTAATCTATCTTGGAGTAACCTGTCCCAGAATGATCTGTCCCGGAGTAATCTGTCTTGGAGTAACCTGTCCCAGAATGATCTGTCCCGGAGTAATTTGTCCTGGGGTAACCTGTCCCGTAATGATCTGTCGGTTGTGTGTACGCAGTACTAAAACTCTTGTCACTGGTATCTCTTCTTCTAGCACGAGTATTCTGCTCATCTTTAGAAAGTATTTGACTTTCCAACTGGAGGTCGCTGTCTGTTCTGTTACCTTTATATGCGTCATAATTCCTTTGGTAGTCCAGCTCTGAGGAGAATGCACTATATTTTTCCAGTTCATTATTTTCAATCTCAGATTTAAGCGGTACACCAGGTGATGGACCAATAGTTGGGGGTACATCTATATCATTCACTTTGCTATCATAATACTCTAAGGAATTCCGCGGTGAGCGAAGCGCATCATACCTTTCTGACTTACGGTTTCCCAACATGCTAGGTAACATACCTTCAGGAGGTGGTCTATGAATAGTATATTCACCACTAGCAGCTTTAGACTTCTGTGAATCTTGAAAACTACCAGATTCCCGATCAACTTGGTCAACACGCTTCAGACTACCTGTTTTCTGATTGCGTTCCTGCCTTGAATATAACCCAGAAACTGGGACTCTCTCCACCTGAGAATAATCAGAGCTTTGTCTTGAGGACTGCTGTGAAGTAGACCCAGCCACGGTATTTTCATTGTCATTACTTGCGTACATCCAGTCATGACCACTGTCATCTGAACCCTTTTGCATATTTTGCGTTCGTTGTACCTGTTCTAAATCTATTGTAGTCACTGGAATGTCACTTTTGACTGCTTTTGGGCTCGCAGGTAACTTTCTTGCTTTACTCTTCGATGGAAGAGACTGCTTCAGATTTCGTTCCTCAATATAACTCTGCACGTATTTCTCAAAGTCTATCTGACGCCAGATAGATTGATTCGATTGAACAAACTGGTCCCATATTTCAATAGTCTCTGCATTCTGGAGTTTGCATGTGTTCGAGGCAAATTCAAGAGCTGCTATGATACGATCAATTTCTAACTGGCACAAGAACAATTCAAAACAGACATCATAAATACTCCTTGAAACCCTTGCCAGAACTAATTCATCTTTGGATTCGTCCAGCTGATAACCCATTGTCCGCAGAATTGTATCAGCAATGGTTGGCGACGTTGATAGGTTCTCTTTAATATTGCAACAGAAGTACGCTGTGTATTTCTGAAAATATCAAATCAGTTATGTGTATGAGAAATAAAGCTCACTATCGCACGAAGAAGGTAGAAACATTCTATAACATACTGAAAAAATCTCTTTGTCTGACAATCGTCAGAGTATGAATCTTCGGATAAACAACCGAAAAGTAAAGCTGAACATCTCTTTGAAAATCAAGAATAGCCCAAAACACATACAGATACTAATTGTCGGATTATTGTGCAAGCAAGGCTGTTCCTTCACAAGTTTCTTGGAATACGTTTACATATAGACTGAGATCATTGACAAAGGACGTCGACAAAAAGATAACGTTTTAGATCCCCTCCTCCGGTGTTTTGTATTGTACGTACGCAAAGACCCCCCTCCGTTCCTCGGACATCCACCTAACTCATACCAAGAACTAATATAACATGTATATGTAAATAGTACGAAAAGAGCTTTTCCTTGTTGCAGCCATGTCTAGGTCTAGTTGAACATAACATACAAAAGAAAAACATGTCGCAGCACGTTCTACTTACTTTTTTAATGGCAATAATCATGAAAGCAAAACGAAATATCTTCTTTCACTGATATTCTCCACAAAAGTTTTGAAACATGTGCTAAGATAGATTGTTAATTCTACAGGCATATATGCCTTGCATACATGTCTTTGTCAACTTTTCAGGCAGGCGAGGGCGAACATCTTCTAGCAGGGGGAGATAATGGTTACACTGCCCCGAGTATAAACTTGTATGATTTTGTAGATATCTATCGCCCGTTCAGGCTGCTCGGCTTTTGCACAAAAATGGAAATAAAAATCTCCGTTTTAGTTCGTTCAAACTGCTCACAAAAACGGAGGAAAGGTTCCCCTTTTTTGTGGTAATTAATCAATTCACACCGCTGCATTTTTCTGGTGCTCATACTGAGTGACCAGTTGGTGCCACGGAGTATGTATTTTGTGTTGTTCCTTTTGCAGGGTTTTTGTTTATATCTGTTTCTGTGTGTTCAAATTGATTCTGGGCCCATCCAAAACTTTATGCTTTTGTAAATATTCACATTGAAGAGCGTTTTCGAATACCTCCGTTTTTGTGCGTTTTTGCGCGTTTTTGCGCGTTTTCGGGCGTTTCTGTGCATTTCTGTGCAGAGTAGTGTGAGCGATTTCACAAAAACGGATATTTGTCTCTCCATTTTTGGAAACAAACGGAGCAGTATGAACGGAGCATAAATCTTTTGATCAAGAGACATTTAGAATTGATAGTAATACAAGTGACAAGTCACTGGGACCCACAAAATCACTGATAGATGAAACATCTTGCTGAAAGGAGCCAGCAATCTTAGATTGGGTAGAAGAGGACGATTTTCCATCATTGCATGAGCAAAGGATCACGTCACCTACAAAAACTGCATTTTCTCAATATCAACAGTGCTTGAATGGTCATTTGTGAAAAGAAGAAACAAATTTATTTTCTAAAATGAAGATGACAATAATAAAAATAATAAGAATTATGGGTTTTGCAATCCCTGAAAGCACGAGGACTGGTGGAAAAGAAACAGAAAAATTACAAAGTACTCAGACATCAATAGGGAAATCAGAAAGCTTTGGGGGTTTTTGGAGAATTCTTGGTGATGTAACACACAATTTCAAGAAACTAACTGAATGGATCAGAATACAGGTAGGAATCTATCTGGAACAAAAGCCATGTGTTGCAAGGGCCAACCAAGATATTAAGGATAGTATTACAGTATTGAGTAGGAAAAGAACAAGGAACCTTTGATGATTAGCAATTAATCAGTTTCCACATACACCATTTCCAACTGTTTCTATCTAATCAAAAAACTCTTTCCCACAAATTCTCATTCACTCCATGAGCTTGTAAACTATTGAGTATCTTACATTCCTCTTTGGTCCCAAAACCCTACAATTTCTCTTTTTCAAATCTATATATTATCAACAAACATGCTCTGTAGTAAGCCTTTCTCTTTCTTCTTGTGTTGGTAACTCTGCTATAGGCCTCTGGGCTTTTCTCCAACACTACTTATTCAAAAGACAATGTCAGGATACCACCTACCAGCAACTTCACTAGCAAATATGCATATCAATGATAAAGGCGTGGATGTAGGAATTTGGGGCACACAGGTCACATGTTCCCCACAAAATTGTTTACAAGTACCCCTTTGCAGCTTACAGAGCTGCCTTATTTTGCTTGTGAGCTAACAGTAAACTTGTTCTAGGCCTGGCTCTCCTATCACCAGACAATCAAACTGCAAGAAATAAAGTTAGCTAACCTTGATGGATTTGTACTCCTTTTGTTCAGGATATTTCCATAGATTCAAGCCATACGGAAGCAGGCATTCAAATGCTTTTTTGGCCTTCTGCAATGACACTGTTGAAAAGGATTTGTCTGAAGCCAATTCACCAATGTACGATCTAAGAACTACAAATGAAAACTTCTGTCCAATCTCAAGGGTCTTCTTGCATTCCTCGAGAAATTTCTCTTTTTCTGCTTCGTCTACAGGGCTGTCAGTGACATACAGTTCCATGAACTTTTGAAACACAGGGTGGTTTCTTCTTGACATAGTACGTTCTGAAAAAGAGCAAAGGTACCTTAGAATATGCAATGTTTGTATGTTAGCATTTGCATCTGTGTTAGCATGTGTATGTGGCAGCTGGTGTATGTGTTTGTGTGGGTGAGTGCATTTCTGTGTGTGTGCGTGTGTGTGTGCGTGTGTGTGTCTGTGTGTGTCTGTGTGTGTGTGTAAACGCCTTTTATAACATACTAGGTAAGAATGCAATTCTAACTTTTGCAACTACTGCTGCTCTTAATAACAGGCAGTCCAACTAAGTCAACGCTTGTGTTTACACTTAATGGTGCCGGTACTGCCAAAATGCTATTCACACTTAATGGTGCCGGTACTGCCAAAATGCTATTCACACTGAATGGTGCAGGTACTGCCAAAATGTTATTCACATGTAGAAACCTGAGGCGCTCTACAGCGTTACTGTTGTTCTTGAATGGATGTATGCCCCTCAACTTTTAACTTTTTCGTTATCCCTACTGCAGTTATTGATTACAGGAAGATATAACTCTGCGTTTGTAGACAAGGAAGATGACTTGACGTTGCACTGACTGTTTTGATCACCTTATCTTTTTCATTCTCAAGTATAACAGCGATATGTTACTGCTATCATGACTACATGTTAAGGTTGTTCTTTCCTACTAATCTTCTCTCTACCAGCAATATTGGCAAGACCGTTTGATGCTACGCAATCTTGCGTAAGTCTACATTATCTGCTCTTTGGCCTAGTGTTCTCGTTGGATACCTTGCATACGTAGAATTGTTTGCTTAGCAGCCTTGTAGCATAAATACAAGGATAGATCTAAAACTGCTAAAAATTACTACGTAACTCATGTATACCCTTAAAGTCTGGCGTACGGCGCTCAACCTTCTGTATTTCTGCGTATTCTCTCTCCATTTTGAATATACGAATCACTGAGATGTCATACCACTCACGATGAAATCTAGGATGAATCATTGCGATGTGCAGGGACGTAGGAAGCATCTAAAAAGTGAGGGGGGCCAAGTCCTAAAAGGGGGACATTACCACGCCCATTTTGGGCTCCAGAAATTACTGACAGTTCCTAATGACGTCGCCAGTAATGCTTAGTAGCAAGGTAACAAGGGAGCACCTTGAACCCACGCCCCAACCTAACAACTTCGGCTGGGAAATTTTACAGAACTATTTCTTATATATGACACTTAACTGCAAACGATGCGAAACCAAAAGTAGTTCTACCATTCGACTGTGGAACAAACTAAGTCTGGTCAGTGGAGTCTATTTGTGTGTGAACAATGAACATTGTGTATGTAATGTGTGGACCGGCTCCTTGTTAATTTTTCTGTGCTTGGCCCTCTAAGAAAACGTTAGGCCCCCTGTTACGGAGTAAAGTCCACCTGCTCAGATCTATAGATAAGTAAGGGCAGAAGTCGGTGCAAGCAGAACTCTGAACAGCTCTGTTCAAGGATGACCCTCTCATGAACTGAAAGCCATGTAAACAGCATTTTTCACTCTGTGGGCAAATGACAACTCTGCCGAGGAAAGGACAGTCTTAATCGGATATCGCCTGCGAGTGAGGACTGTGTCTGTGTGGAAAGTTGAGAAATGCAGATCTAATGCCAAATGGCACGCCTAGGTGTTTACCCAGCCTCGTTCAATCGACCAGCCTCATAGTTGGTAAGTTTATACCGAGGCACAGTTGTCATAGGAACAGCACTTTGCCAAGGATTCCTTTCAGGGAAAGAAGATTGTTTTAACTAACAACAGTTTATAGCAGGCAGTTAAAAGAAACACGTCAACATGGTGAGTTTTACAAAAATGCTACACTATTTATTCATACAGCATAAGAAGCAAGGTTGCCATTCTGGGCTGCTAATTTTTACAAAGTCGGAGAAGCTTCCGCAAATTGCTGCCATCTTGAAACCAAGGCCCAAGATTGGTTAGATAGGGTTGCTCTCCCAACTTGTAGCGTGTGACAGTAGACTGTTTAAGTACCTAATTGTTGCAATTACTTAAAGTAAAATAAGTGCACACTCAAAAACCAAGAAAGTAATATAATAAAGAATTGTGATCAGACCAAGTCAGGTCCACTCATTGTGTTTGGAAATAATGTACCTATGTAGAGCACATCTCAGACTAGCTATCCTGTTTTTGTGTTTCGTTGTTTATGTAAACGTGATTCCTAGCAAGGTCAGTAAAAACCTACCTTCATTCGTTAAGAATATACTGCCTAAAATTGTATAAGCTATTTTGATTTCAGTTCCTTAGAACCTATTCAGGTTGATATATTAACTTATGTTTTATAGCTTGTTTCATTTTTTGTCAACTAAAAAATAGATGACTCTACAGAGGAGCGGAGCAAATGGGTCCAAACAGTCAGAAGTAATGATTTCCTGTATATAACTATTTAAGTTTATAATATAGTTTGTAATTCTAATGTATATTTTCTTTATTCTGAAGGCTTTTTGTATATAAATAATTTAATCTGTATTAATATGAATCAATATGTGTCTCAGGCCAAATCTCCTACTATTGTGGGTTAGTCTTTAATACACAACTCTAGTCATTTGTTTTAACTGTGAATGATTTTTAGCCTCCAAAGAAAAAAGGTGGAAAGAAAAAAGGGAAGAAGAAGGCAGGAAAAACAAAAACACCTACAATTATTGATGGAATAAGTACAGAGGAAATGTCAAAGGAGCAGGTAGGCTGAATAGGGATGTCTTGCTTGGGATGTAGTTAATGTTTTAGATCTTGTATATTAATGTTCTTCAAGGCTATATTAAGCTATGAAGCACAAGATATGAAGATAGATCTGGACACATATGTAGCAGTGGAAGATAACATCAATGGCTGAACCAGCATCAGTATAAACATCACATTGAGATAATTTCTACAGTAGCAAATCAAGTCCAATCAGATTGATATCTGTAATGATTTTTTATCAATTATCAACAAGTTATTAGGTACAGAACTTGAATTCCATAGCTAATTTGTCACTACTAGGAATGTTCTTTACTATAACACTTAGTACTATATGTCAGTATAATGCAACATAGTTATTAATACAAGAATTTATTACCCAGTTTTTCCACAATCTTTATATTTCATTTATTTATCATGCACAAGTGACAAAAGAATGAAATTGTGTAGTTTTATTTTTGTAGAAAAGAGTTTTATGACATCATTTTTGATTCATCACTTCTCATTTGTAACATCCATTTCACACAGATGAATTGTCTGTTGGTATTACAAAGTTTCACTATTGCAAGAAAAAGTGGAAATATTTTATAACAGAATGAAAGTACTTTTTCTGCCCAGCACTTGGCAAAGTATGAAATATTAGATAACAGCTGAAATCCACCTTCATTTTATGGTTGTTATCTGACATTTCATACTCAGATGAGTGTTATACTACCAGTGTGCCATAGAATGTTTCCACTTTTTGGTGCAGTAAAAAATTCATGTTTCTCAAAAATCAAACTGTGATAGTCATGATGCTATGTACATACCAACGCTCCTGCAAAGTGTGGGGGTCTCCCATTATTTTCACTAAAGAATAAAAACTCACAGTTATCTAGCAAATCAGGGAAAATCCTCCCACAGTTTTAATTTTTGTCACTGAAAGGCTCTTATATGACCAATTTCATGGCCATACATAGTAGTAATGAATAAGCTTTCTGTTTGTTCTTAAGTTTGACTTTTTGCATTTTGAATTCACCTTGAAACATCAGTTGGAAAGTGTGGCTTTATTACTACTTTGAGAATGAAATTAACAACAAGTAGCATTGTAGGGTGGATTGGAGAAAATACCAAGTTTCACATGTTTTAAATTGTCATCTACCCATTATTGTCCACCCACTACTGTCACTGACTAAACCATTATTGATGATGCAGCTGTTATGACATATCCTTGTTTAATGTTTTATGATGAACTTGTCCCATCTCCTGAAATGTTCTACAAGGATATGTCGCAATGGTATTGTCATTAACAATGGTTTAGTCAGCAAAAGCAATGAATGTGATGATGACAGTTTAAAACTTATGAACCTGGGTATTTTCTCTAATCCATCCTGCAATGCTACTTGTCATTGCTTTCATTCTCAAATTCATAATAAAGCTACACTTTCCAACTGGTGTTTCAAGGTGAATTCAAAATGCAAAAATTCAAAACTTGAAAACAAACAGAAAGCTTATTTTTTGCTATTAAGTATGCCCATGAAATTGGTCATGAATGGGATAAAAACTAAAAATGCAAATAACTCACTATGTCTTCACAACACCTTAGGAAAGCAAGGGCTTACTCATCATTGCTTTTATTCTGGAATTCACCTTGTTTCCACTTGACAGCTTCTAAATAGTTAAGCTCCGTTAACATATTTTGATAAAGTTTTCATGTGTGTTGCCATCATTGTTCAAGTAGTCAGCCCTGATCTTTGTTTGCTTATCTTGCTTTAGCTTGAAGAACACATTGTTTGCTTATCTTGCTTTAGCTTGAAGAACACATTGTTCGGTTGAGAGAGGAACTTGATCGTGAAAGAGAAGAGAGGAACTATTTTCAGCTGGAGCGGGATAAAGTGAACACATTTTGGGAAATAACAAAGAGACAACTAGATGAGAAAAAAGCTGAAATAAGAAATAAAGAAAGGGAAATGGAAGAGACAGAGGAGAGGCACCAAGTTGAGATTAAAGTTTACAAGCAGAAAGTCAAGCACCTCTTATATGAACATCAAAACAATATCACAGAGTTAAAGGCTGAAAGTAAATTGACATCTTTTTTGAAATTTCCTTGAATCACATATTCCATCTACAACAAGTCTAGACTGGAAATGCAACCATAAGATATTGGTAGGACAGCCATGCCCCCTTGTTAGAAATATGGGTGAACCACTAATCACCAAAGGTGTAGGAAGAATTTGAATTTAGCTGAGCTGCAAACTGTGTGTTACTACTGTCTTCCTGAGGAAATTGCCCAGATGAAATAAATTTCTGCCCAACTGGAGCCCCCAGCCTTTGACTCTTTCACTTTGCTAATCATCTATTGAAGATGCTGCCCATTAAATGGTTGGCATGGGTGCTTCATATGCTTTTGATGGGTTCTCTTTTTGTAGGATTGTGTGATTTGATGTCTTAACATATTCCAACCATCTGAAGCTAGATATAAGTTGTCAATCATTTTGATATTTCTTTTTCTTCCCTACTTTTTTATGTTTTTCCTATCTGGGAATTGCATTGCATGTACAATCTTTCCAGTTTTTCTCTTTACTTTCAACTATAGTTCTATTCCTATAATTGAGCACAATATGGTAGTGAACTGAAAGCTGCTTTTAGGGACTTTCATTTATATGTGAATATAGTGAGATTCTTTATGTCAATGTTGAGACATCTCACCACAAATTTCAAATAGATATCTTACCACAAGTTTCAAATTGGCACCTCTGTCCCAAAAGTATTAGATTCTTATGTGAATTGTATTTGCATTCATTGAAATTATTTATTTACAAATGTTTATTGTCTTTTGCACATGTGTACTTTTAAGTTGAAGAAAATTCCAAAAGTCATCTGAAATCTTGGCAAGAAAAAGGTCATTGCTCAAAGCTCTTATTTTTTGTATGCTTTCATTATAGGCTCCGTTGCTCTTAAACAGATCCGTCGCTCTTATTTTTTGTATGCTTTCATTATAGGCTCCGTCGCTCTTAAACTCGCCCAAGACGACAACAGAAAGCATGAGCAATTGTTAGGAAAAGATAAAAGATCTTTGAAAGTAAGTCATATCGAGAATTCTTTTCCTTCTCCATCTTATCCTTACCTCCATATTTTTATGTGGTCTGTGCATCTTGTTTCCATTGTTATTAGTGAAAATTTTCCAGTTTATCTCACAAATGTATGATCATTTAATTAGCAAGAAATGATTCACCATTTGTTTTACTAATGAATTTCAGATTTTTGTGATGTTTATCGACACTAACAGAATGTTGTTATTTTTGTATTCGAGATAACTTACCCCTGAAATCTGATTAAATTTTTCTATAGCAGAGCTTGAAAGGCTCTTTTTCGGTTTAAAAACACGACTCCCTGGAAGAATGGCATCTACGCGATATGTATATATTCATAAATATAACTGTGTATTAATTTTGTACTTTAGTGTGGCTGAAGAGATTCCGTGTATAAAGAATTTTAGAACCTTACTCTATAAAAGTCGTAATATTTTACAAAGATACAGCGATACACCTGGCAGCTTACAGGCAGTGTATTATTGGCTTATCTGTATGAAGAAGTTAACTGAAATAGGCATAAATTCAAAAGAAAGAGTATTAAAGATACGTTCACGCAAAGAGGCATATAAATGCACAGTTTTGAAATTGTAAAAGTTTCGAATTGCTCCATGGTTTCTTCCTGCGGCAGAAAATATAGTATCTGTACCGAACAGAACGTTGATAATTTTCTTGATAATGTGACTTCGGCTATTTTTGTAAATGCCTAAATCTTCCTTAATCGCACTTGCAGTTCGTTGATTTGCCATTACTATTGTGACATTAGACCAGAAGTCCCCAAACTGAAATCCACGAGGGCTTCAGGATTCGTGAGAGGTTGTCATCGTTTGTTGGGACCGTTGTTTTATCAGCCTGTTGCACTGTTGATATTTAATTCCTGTGATATGTATGATAACATATATAACAGATATATATGCCTTCACTCTCCCCGCTTTTTATGTCCCCTCGCATACTTGGGACCCAAGAGTAATCCATCAATAAAAGAATAACCTCAATGTATTCCGCTTCAGAGGATAGCTTTGTCAACTCAGCATATTTCTCACCATGCCCTTATTTTTGGTCAACATAGCTTTGGTTCTAACGGAGTATATTAAGGGTCAAGTTTGATTGGAGGTGGAGTCAAAGTATTAGTATTTGTATGGGTTTTACTCTTTATATGCTTATTGGCGAAATGAAGCATGGATAGGAAGCCTCCCTGTGCCATCCTCTTGACAATCATTGTGTGATTGACAATGATTCCCATAGGAATTCTTATTCCTGTGAATAAAGAAGTCCATGTATTTTCATTTTCTCCTTAGATTGAATTAAAAGAACAAGAACTCGCTCATGAGGACATAATAAAAAATTTAAAAAGGGTAAGCTGCTTTATCATTACGTCATAAGAACTTACCTCACCCCCTTCAGTTATTCACCCCTCGTCTAACTCTGCATTTCCAATTGATTTATATATGTACCACATGATCAAGTGACTACGTCACACAGTTTGTTGTTCCAATATCTATTGGTCAATGCCTGGTATTGAGTTTGGCGTTTAGTGAAACGCACTGAAAAGATTTGTTCTGATTGTTAAGAATTTGTGCAGATATTAAACAAATCATGAGCTGAGCTATGTATGAAGATAATTATGATGGATATGCCTTGTCTATATTTCCAAACTCTCTCCATTCGTGTTCGTTGTGTCGGTCTTTTCTTAAAACGCTACTATTAAAGTCTTGCAAAAGACTTTTCGTTGTACCATACCCTGGCGCACCATACAAGCGTGAGTGTATTCTATCTTTTCTTGGGATCTGTAGGGAAAAGACGAAGATATCACTAAACTCAGGGAAGATTTTGAGCGACAGGCCAGAGGTAATCTCTATATTTTTGTCAGCTTTCATAAATTTCAGTTGTAATAAATTATAAGTAAATGGGTATATATCTGGTGTAGTGAATTCGCTTTCTTATGCTTTTAATTCATTGATTCCTTCATTAATCCTTACATTAGTTCATCAGTTGACTGTACATTCTTATGTTCAACCATTTTACAATTAATTATATTAGTATCATTATGTGCACTTTTCTTCTTTAGACATTATTAGCTCAATTTGCCTGAATGAAAAATGTTCCCTTGATGAAAAGTTTTCTGTTGAAACAGTGGCCTGTCTTTTTTGCAGAAATTGAAGCAAAGTATGAAAAGAAAATGAGGTCGCTCAGAGAAGAATTGGAGTTAAGAAGAAAAACTGAAATTCATGAAATTGAAGAGGTGAGTGTTTATGATTGTTGTTTACTCTTTGATCGATTTACTTTCATTCCAGCCAGTTTATCATTTTTCAATTTATTCAAATAGCTCTTTAGAGCTAATATAAGCCCGATCTTCTTAAATTCGGATCTCGAATTCAAGCTCGTTTCCAGTCCGGATTCGAGCATCTGCAAATTGTAGAACACTCGGATGTGGACTAGAAAGAACGAGTTTGTATCCGATATCTAACATTCGAATTCGAATTAAGTGAAGATGGAGCACCATTAATTTCCTATTCAGTTGATATGTCATCTTTTTTTGCTCTTTTATTAATTTATTTCCTGCATCGCAAATTTATCCATTGCATCATTTTATTTATCCGTTGTCGTTTCTGTAATTTATGTACCCTATCTGTCCCTTGTACTTTCAACTAGAAATTCTACCGAAACTAAGAATCTATTCACGACAGGACATCTTCTAAAATTGTCGCTACTGGACCATTGGTCGAGTAAGCCCTATTTCCGGCCCATCACAAAAACAAAGTTTAAGATATATGGCCTACTAGCTCTGACCTTTTTTTTAAACATTGTTATTGTTTTTTCTCAAAATGTAAATAGTCGGATGACAGTATGCCAGTGGACTAAGAACAAGAACAAGGACCTGTTAGATAGCCTCTCTTTAAACATACAGACCGAGATTGGCTGCAAATGGAATTGGGCCCTCATTTGGGCTTGGCCCACTAGTCAAATCTCCTTTCAACAGGTCCTGATTCATATTGAAATACAAGCATGCTGCTATCAATGTTATGTGATGTTGTCATGATCAGTTGGTCACCTATTCTAATTTTCTTGTTGTTAATCTCTCCTTTCTAGCGCAAAAACAGTCAAATAAACACGCTGATGAAAAATCACGAGAAAGCTTTTAGTGACATAAAGAATTATTACAACGATATCACTCTGAACAATTTGGCGCTTATCAATTCACTAAAGGTATCAAACTCAAGCTTCAAATATCATAATATACTTTGCAATCAGTTGCGTCAGGAAGGGGTCACAAGGAGGAGCGATTGCTCCTTCAATGCTGAAGTAGATATCTCATCCAATTAGCATAAATTCACTAAGAACAGACATCAATAAGGAGGTGATGGTCTAGACAGAAGCAAGGACCTTGTACTCCTATTCCGAACAATTGTAGAAGATGAGCTGATATAGATGCACCTTATTACCAGCCTTGTTTTGTTAAAATTATATAGCTTTTTCACTTTTCGCCCTTCAAAAAAGTTGTCTCCATCAATCCTCACAATTCCGCTGCTTGTACTGCATATCCATAGCCACCTGACTGTAGTACAGTTTTTTGATATAGACTTGTTTTCTCGTTCTTTCCTGTCTCTAAACAAAGCCTGCTTTCATTATCTCCATTTGGCTTTCATTGTTCCTCTTTTCCTTTCTAAGAGTTCTTTCAATAGATATTCGATATCTCGGTTTGCCAGATAACTCGGTCATTCGCTAGCTAGAATTAATTTTTAATTCCCCTGGGGTAGGTTTCCCATAGAATTACTGCCCAATAATTCGAACGTTCGATAATTCGAGCGAACTTCGAATTCCCATGATAGTCATGAAGACAGCTCAAGATATCGAATATCAACTCTATTCAGAGTCTCCATTTCCTTAATTTCTCATTTGTTCCCTCCATTCTCTCCTCTCATTCCTTCCCTGGATGGCCCCCTCTCAATCATGCAGGTAACAGACGTAAGAACTTGACCAAAACTTTCACGACACACTGTTTCTTTACATTTTTTGTCGCTATCACAGGAACAAGTTGAAGATATGAAGAGAAAGGAGGAACGAATGGAGAAACAAATGAACGAGATTATGGCTGAAAATCGCCGACTAACAGAGCCATTGCAGAAAGCAAGGGAAGAGGTGCAAGAGCTTCAGAGGGAGGTCAGTGCACTTCATAAGTGTTAAGAAGTTCCAGTTACTTTTGTATGGTCTAAGGCATTTGTGCTCGGAAATTGGAAAAAGGATCTGTTGATTCTTTTTGTGTCTAAGTCACTATCGTATAATAAGTCTTTCTTAAATTTCTGGTATTTGATTTGATATGTAAAGTAAAGATGCAAATCTCACTGGTATTAGGTAACATTTATTTGGCAAGCTTCGTGTATGTTCTGATAATTTTATGAAGCTTTAAATGTAATATAACATACACATATTTTTATAAAAAAAAGTTTATAAGAAAGTGAGGCTCAAAATGCCAAAATCTTACAAAAATATCAAGAAAATCACGAAGCTCAAGCTCGAAAGTTCACCTTGTTCACTTGCCAGAAATCGATATTAGCTCATTAGTTACAAGCTCCTTTACACAGATCAGAGCTTTTCTTTGACAATCTTGGATAACAAAGATTAAACTTTTTATAGCAAACAATGGTAACCTTTATTGGTCAGTTCACTCCAATGAAGGTTAAGAAAATATTAAGAAAATCTCAGTCTCAATTTGGGGAAAAGTTGAAAAAATTGACGCTGAGAAAAAAAAGTGGTTTTCTTATGGAAAAAACGTATGGTAACTAAATGCAATTATGCATCTTATTATAGTAGGTAACCTGCAACTGCTTGTCAGGTTTGATACACAAATTAATCTCTAATTGTCCTCTGTCATATAAATATATATATATATATATATATATATATATATATATATATATATATATATATATATATATATATATATATATATATAAATATATATATATATATATATAAATATATATATATATATTGATATATATATATATATATATATTTATATATATTGATATATATATATATATTTATATATATATATATATATATATATATATATATATATATATATATATAACAATTCGAAGAACTGTATAGTCAGATTGCTCAATGCGATAGGTAGAGCAATATACTTCAGAGTAAAAGTATTAAAAACCAAACTAAAAGTGTTGTTTGAGTTCAATTAAAATCGCAATTAAAATCGCATAGATATATGTATATTTATATTTATATGCATGTTTATATTGTTATATAACAGAGAACATCACATGATAAATAATAAGCTATAAAAACTACACTAGAAAATGAATGATACAAGGAGTGCATTGATGGATGATATGCAAGTTTATTGCAAGTGGCTTAGTATATTAGTAAATCAGGCTAGTCCAAGACATGATACGCATGCAGAATATATGATAAGTTGATCAGCTGATAGTAGTTGTTAGTTTTCTTACTATGAAATTTAAGTGCTGCTTTTCAAAAGCTATATCCTTAAACATATTAGCAGGAGGCTCACATGACTTGCCAAAAACCCCAATATAGGTTGATAAGCTGAGCATCATGATAGCCTGAGAATAGATTAGGAGTAGGCTGACGGCACTTATATTATATTTTATATATATATATATATATATATATATATATATATATATATATATATATATATATATATATATATATATATATATATATATTATATATTATATATTATATATATTTCCTTCCCTTCTGCGTTGACTATACTATCATATTCTTCACTATGTCTAAGTAGTTCATTGATACTATCCATATAGAAGGATAAATATATAAAAATATATAATAATATATGATTATATGTAGTGATAGTTTGCTCACAGTCATAGCTATATGGTTAAGTGATACCATCAAGTTTAAGGAACATCAATGGCAATTTTATAACAACAGGTTTGACAATGTAATAATTAGCACATCTGAAGAGATCCTTAAATTCAAAATGTACTCCCATATTGTAAATTTAGTCGCATCAGGTTATGGTAGCGGCGAATGTCAGTGCATTTTATCTTTTTCGAGAGATTTATTTAGTAGCTCTTTTGAAGATTTTATCAAATATTAACTTGATGTTTCGCCATTAACAATTGAACTATTGTCTTTCCAGCTTGCAAACTATAAGAAAGACAAGGCTTCGTTGGCGGTATGTCAAGCAATCTTTTATTCTCAAACGATTCAAGTGTTTTCTCCTAATTTATAAGTTATCCATGAAAACTAATCCCTGTATAATCAAGATATGTAAACCTATTCCACAGCTGATAATCCACGAGACATTTTCAGAACATATGCTCGTTTGTTTACCAAAGTGCACTTTGAAGTGTTATGTCATAGTTGTGTAATTAGCATGATAACATCTTGCTTTCCAGATTCATAAATAAGCCCTAAGGTGTCAAAGTTCTACTATGTATCACAGAGTAAAATCAGTTTAGTTGCTGATTAGTGATAACAGGAACCCTGCCTCAATTTAGCTCAGTGTTGAGGTGATGACCCGTGCGTACGAGGTTGCTGGACGCCAAGTGTTACTCATAGAATAAGGATTAGGAAGTAGAAGACCTCACAGCTTTATAGCTGATGCTGTTTGAGTGCACATGCGTTTGTATAGGGAGTATTCAAGAGGCTAAACAACCACCGTATTTCTTCAATTATAAGCCTTCTTTGATTATAAGCCTCCCTTGAGTATAAGTCGCATTAACCGATGCTCAGAAAAAATATCAGCCGTCCTCAACGATAAGCCGAACACCAAAGCTCGCAACTGAATGCAGAGATATGTTTTTAAAAAGAAACCGGAACAAAGGTCAAGATTATTTCTTCCTCTCCGTACAGAAAGATTTCTTCGTCATTTGCATTGCTAGTTTTAATGTAGCAGGAGAGGTTTGTTGGATCATCTACTGTTGTGTCACAAATGAAGTGTTATGTTGGTTTGACACCTTGGATAAAAAATGTAAGTCCCCCTTGATTATAAGCCTCCCTTGGGTATAAGCCGCAACAAACCTTCCAAATAAAAAATATAAGCCGCGGCTTTTAATCGAAGAAATACGGTAATGCGAATCCTCATAGCTGTCGTTCATATTGTGTTAAATGAGGTTAAGTAAAGATTTATTCCTATCTATGCATTTGAGCCGAGAATTGCGCGTTGCCGAAACATGAAAGGTGCCAACGTGAGTTGCCCTTCTGCCTAATCCGTTTTCTGCGCCTTAGTTTCTTCGCCATGCATAGCCATGCAGTCTACATCCGCTGAAATGGAAAAGGAGAGCTTCATCACTCGGCAATGTTCTGTAAGCTGCGTAGGAGAACTGTATCTGAATATGCAAGCAGGTCACAGTGATTCATTCGTTACTATGTACTGGTTATTTTTGGTACAAACATTATCTTCTCAAATAGATCCCCCGGCCTTTATTCATAATTGTGATAATGTGTAGCCTCTATCAGAAGGATTTCTGTTTCAAAGGCGCTTTTTCATACGTTTTTCTGAAGCTTTTGCATTTTCAAGCCATTGTCTTGATATTAGAGAGTGGAGCAATTTCTTTGCATTGTTTGGTTCCTGTATGAAAGCCAAGGCTTCACTCAAATTTCTAGCTTAGCCGTTTGTTGACAGATGTGGTAAATTATTGTAGACGGCGATCAAATTGAATATAAGAACTTCCCTTTTAATGGTTTGCAGTGGTGACCGTAGTTTTCAGATTTCCAGTAAAGTCCTCGTTACGGAAAATAAGTTTCGTATGATCTACATCAAAGTGAACTCGCGAGACTCCAACGAGTATTTTTTGTACCTTTCGTTTTTGGAGGCAGGGGTGGTATGGATCCATAACTGTAGGGTGGCTAGCAAGACAGTGGCCCCCGCTTCAAAGTGTGGGAGAGAAAAAGTGCTAGCAATACCAAATCGAGGAAGGCCCATAATGGCGCTGTATCTGAGGTCTCGGGTGTCAAATGGGCGATCGCGTCTGATTAGGGGACGAGAGGTGTAGATTTAAATGTTTTACTTGTATGTTAGCCCTCTCTCAATGCTGGTTTATTCTCATCTCCTCCATTTTTCTTGGAAGAGAGTGAAGCTTTGCTTTCTGCGTTGTCTTTTGTATGAACTTTAGGGCTTCTCTCAACTAAATCAGTTGTCGTTCGGCCTTTCAACCTGCTTTAACATCTATTGTATTAATATAGCAATATTTCAATTGGTGAGGAAATGGTAGTTTGGCCATTCTAGTTACTAGGAGAGACAGAATCGACCATCATGACTTTGATGTTAATGAAGAAATTGTTGTTTACAGCAAGACCAGCAGTTTCTTTATCGTGTTTGACAAACAATATTTATTGAAAGCAAGCAGAAATAGGGGAAACTTAATTACGCTGAAAGTTACAAATAAATATTGATATGAACAGTCAATACGTGATGTGCGTTTAAGTTTGTATTGTATCGAATGTTTACAGATCGCACCATAATCAGATCGTTCGTTAGGACGATGTTGTTTTCGTATTTTATTTGCATTGTGTGAGCTATCTCTTCCAGCAATGTGTGTAAGCAGAGTAGAGTTATGACGGAAGCAGAGTTATGATAAAGTGTAGTAGAAGTAAAGCATATTGATACATAGGATAAAACTAAAAATATGCCTGTGTGATAATATCTATCTGCTACTCAGAGTTTTGTGCATAGGTACTCATCTCGCAGACTAAGATATGACATGTATATATATATATATATGATATATATGATATATATGATATATATATATATATGATATATATATATATATGATATATATATATATATATCATATATATATATATTTTTATATAGAAAGAATCAACTATAAAATACACTTGTCTGTTAGTAAACGTTTCGATTGATATTTTCATCAGTACTCATGAAGATTTTAGTCGAAGCGTTTACTAGCAGACAAGTTTATTTATGGTTGATTCTTTTTATGCATTTTGTATACTTAGTGGATGCGGAGATATGAGAGACTCAATGAAAACACTTTTGTATATGTCTATATATACTATTTCATTTTATATTTGTTTGTTAAGCCATTGCATAAAAAAGCGGGAACATTCCTTAGCATATTTCTGGCGGCTGTATGATTAAATTTTGTCATAAAATTTTGTTCTCTCGGAGCTTTGCAGAGTACAATTATGATTATGTTAACATGTTACACGTAGTTCCATGTACTTCCGTTTAGAGTGCAAAAGCAAGACTCAAGGTTCGAATGGAAGAGCTGAAGAAACTTGAATGGGAACATGAGGTACTGAAGCAGCGGTTCGAACAGACGCAGAACGAGAGAGACGAATTATACGGGAAGTTTGTGAAAGCAATCCACGAAGTGCAACAGAAAAGCAATTTCAAGAACTTGCTTTTGGAGAAGAAACTTGGAGCATTAGCAGATACTTTAGAGAAGAAGGTAAATCGTTTGTTTTCATTCTGTGATGTAACATCAGGCGCTCAGCCACAGGGTAGGACAGTTGGAAATCAAAGCTGTGAATCTGTAAATGAGGAAAGTGCCAATTTGTAAAAAGAGCGTATCAATTTATTGAAAGCAGGTCATCAACAATAAGACAAATTAGGATTTGTATCATATTTAGTATGATTTATCGATTTTTATATAAAATGTAGCGTAATTATTTTGCACACTCACTAGTGCACACATAACTCACTAGTTTGTAGTTTCTGTTACCCCCTGTGTTCAATTCCATGAAATAGCCACGTCTACTTTTTTGTAGAACGTTGGAGCTATAAGCATATCTTGCTTTATGCTCCGGGAACATAGACTATATCCAATCTGTCACTTTAGTGACGTCTGTTTCTCTTTCTCTCGTAGGAAGCTCAGCTGAACGAAGTGCTTGCTGCTTCAAACCTTGATCCCACGGCTTTAACTGTCGTAACGCGAAAATTAGAGGTAAGCTAAGGATCATTTTTTTTGGGAATGAGAGTCCTCGAACTCCAAGACCTATATCAGTCATTCCCGAAAAGGGAATCGATGAGCACGCGCAGAAGGTATATAGGCTCGCTCATAGCAATGGATTCCCCGGCCAGTGCTTAGAATTTCATCGGTCTACCAATTGATTTTAACAAAAGGGGCAGTCCTTGATGTCCTCAACAAGTTACGTAATGAGAAGAACCATAGTTGCACGGTGACTTATTCTAATTAGCAAAAATCTTGAAGTTTAATCTGACAACATTGGTATAGCTGTTAGGTCAACCCTCTTTTAGGCTCCTCAGTAGCTTGAAATGCTCTTGCTGAAAATTTTGTATTGTCATAGTTGATAAAGAGAGTTATTTTTGGTCAAAGAGTCTGATTAGAAAGAATTACTATCCGACCACAGATGAATGAATGCGAGGACAAAGGAGCCTGTTATTTGAAAAATGTCTCTGTGTGCGAGATCCATGTACATGCGATGGACTCTGCAATGTCATTTCCAGTTACTTTCCTACTCAGGGAACCTCAGAGTTTCTTTTGAATTTTGTGAGACTATAGAAACTTGGTAACTTTCACAGATTATCTCTGCATAGCTGTAACATTAATTTAATTTTCGAGATAGATATCGAATTTAGTTGTGTTCGTTGTGTTTGTTTCATTTCCATAAGAAGATGTGGATAGTTGGAAGCCCCGGCTGTTAGACATCCGAATTCTGCAAAGCATCCAATATATTCTCTAGCAATCGCTGTGAATCCAAAAGCATGGAATGCCCTTCTAGTTTAGATTAGGCAAGCATTTTCTCTGCATGAATGCAAAACGAAAACAAACTTACTTTTTATTTTTTATTGTACTTTTAATATTTTAACTTACTAACTTTCTAACTTGTTATTTTGTAAATTAGTTGCTATATGTTCACATAATAGTATATAGCAGATTTTTGTATAATCTATATTGTGAATTAAATGGAGGGCTCATTGTAAACCAGCATTTGCAGAAAGGCTGCCCTCCTAAGATTATTTGAAGAGAAAAGTGAAAATGAAATTGATGAGGTAAGTACAGCGTCCACGTGATATTACATGGATTATAGTCCCTTGCGTAGGAGACTTGGGGAGTGCAGCCATCGCCAATTAAGCATAAATCTATTTTATTCCGATGTGTTCCTTAGAAAGCTTATTCGTTTTCACTGAAAGCAGCTTCGACTCCAAACACTTAGACGAAACTCGACGTTGGTTATTCTTCCATCCTAATCGCTCTTCTTGCTCATTCGGCCTGACATTCTAGCCAAGGGTGTCAAATTCATTTTCGCTGAGGGCAACATCAGCAGTATGGTTGGCCTCAAAAGGCCAGATGAATTGAAATATACTTTATTATTTTACTAGATAACTGCTTCTCTATATATTCAATATTCAAATCAATGACACAATCAGAATCATACACAAGCTCTTGCGGGCCACATAGAATGACGAGGTGGGCCACATTTGGCCCGCGGGCCTTGAGTTTGACACATGTTGTCTAGACCGTTGTAAATGTTAAGTCCTACATCCATGAGTATAGTGTATGTATACTAAAGTTTTGGGGTACACTCCACATCATATTATAAGCCCATGTATCAGGGCGATATCCCGCATCTGCGTTGAATGTTGTTGACTGACCTGGCACACATTTTATTATCTTTTGCCCATATAAATCCTTCAATTGAAAGTGACATTAAATACTAACTGAAGACTTTCTCTGTCGTTATAGGATGTTTTGGATTCAAAGAACAGCGCGATTAAAGATCTGCAATACGAGTTGGCCAGAGTATGCAAGGTAGGTCGTTGGTCAGCTTTATAAGATGTTTTTATATGCAGTGATAAACAAGTTTTGCATTGATAAAGTGGTTTTGTGCAATGATAAACAGTACACGTGTATTCATACGACCTTTTGTATTAACAGTTGCTTTCATTGAGATATCAACGGAGATATCAATAAAGATCACTAGTCAGTAAAACTGGTGTAGCTCACATTAGAAGTGATAATGCAAGCCTTAGTCTAAAAAATTTCTCAATTAAGGATTCCAGCTTATACCCTCTAATTTCAGCGAAATGTGAAACGAAAGATTTTCCATATTGTTAGGGGTGATAGCTTACTTCTGTCTTTGAAATATGGAAAAAGTACCGAGACGTTTAATTAAGTCTTTGCTGCCGACAATCTTGAGTATCGAATGTATCCAACAAAAATTCGAATTTTGTGAACTGCAAAATGTGGAATACAACCCAGTATACCTTATAATGCCTGATTGGGCATCAGAGGTCTAGGATACATCCTGGCGTTTTTAGGATATTTCAAAAGGGTTGTTCCCCTGGAGCTCCTTTATACCATGATTGTAAGAAGGGTTGCTGTATATATTTCAAATCATGCGAAGAAGCTTTAAAGATCATTATTCAGGCTATCAATCAAGAAATGCTTCGAGTTTGCAAAAACCTGTAGATGATATGAAATTCATTGTGATACTGAGGACTGGCTGCAAAATGCTTAAATGTGTAAAAAGTCCCCAAGACAGTATGCATGGAGTTGGCTTTAGGGCAAAGCGATAAATTTGCATAGTAGTTTAGGAATGAGATTTGTCGCAAAGAAAGGATCATCTCCAACTCAAATTTAGCTCTCATCTCCTCGAACTTTTTTGATGAAATTGCCTCATTTAGCTCCTACGAGGCTGGTGAGCCGGAGGCTTGATTACAAATGGATATGAGAGAATTATTTATCATTTTTATCCATTATTTAAAATAATTATTTATTATTTATGACAATTCTTCGCTGTTCAAACACGTGTTCTACTACCGACATACAGGAAAATATGTCACTGATGAGAACGCGCCCATATGACCTCTGTTCGAGTTCCCTAAGTCTGATTTAGAAGCATTGTGAGATACGGCTTGTAGTATCATATAAGACTAGCTCATTATATAATGTCCGCGTTTTTTAACCCATGACTTCAGCGCATTTGCCAATGATGGAGATTTCAGTTCTTCCCCATTGAGACACGTTGCGACACTCTCAAACTATAGGACTAATTTTCTATTTAAGTATTGCGAATGTTGTTAGAGGACAATATTTGTTGTTGAGAATGTATTTCAGATACAAAGTACTTAAGGAAATACCACATAATTG
Organism: Mastigias papua; assembly: GCA_964019165.1. NCBI lineage: Eukaryota > Metazoa > Cnidaria > Scyphozoa > Rhizostomeae > Mastigiidae > Mastigias > Mastigias papua. The sequence continues at coordinate 1,886,990 of OZ025272.1, forward strand.
AACTTTTACTAGATAAGAAGCTTCTTTCTTAGTGTAGATACATACATACACACACACACACACAAACACACACACACACACACACACACACACACACACACATACACACAAACATACACACACACACACACACACACACACTCACACACACACACATACATATATATATATATATATATATATATATATATATATATATATATATATATATATATATATATATATATATATATATATATATATATATATATATATATATATATATATATATATATATAATATAATATAATATAAATATATATATATATATAATATATATATATATATTATATTATATTATGTATATATATATATATATATTATATTTTATTATATTGTATATATTATATTATATTTGTATTTATATATTGTGTATTTATTTATATATATTTATATATTTATGTATATATAAGCTGTGAAGCCCAGAGGGTGCACCCTAGAGGTCATGAAGGCTTTGTAACTTGCTGGAGAAGGGAATCATATATATTGTTTTTTACGCGTCTAGAGATTATAGGTCACTTTCTATAGTCTTCTGCGGTTCTGCGGTTGCGGTTATGTTGTGAATGTTGCTGGTTTGTATCTTCGTTCGGAAACTTTTGATTCCGTCTTGCGGTCATAAGCAGCTGCCCTGTGGTTTGTGCTGGAAGCAATTCAGTTTAACGGGCCAATAATGACAATATAATGCATGCGTTCCATTCTTTATCCACCACCGTTCTTCTGATTCCCTAACTGTTTTTGCACCTGATTCATACAGGCAAATTCTTAATTGAAATGAAAAGTAAATGTAGTCAAAGTTCTGTGGGACTGTAAGACCGGTTGTACATATATCTGCAGAGTGCAAAACCTTGGCCTATACGGAAGATATTGAAGATTGTTTTGCACCTCGCGATCAAATCCTTTTATAGCTTGAGGTCAATATAATTTGAAATTCCTTGTATCATATCTCCTAAGCTATTTTTATAAGTTTGTTTTCATGGCTGCTGCAACTGCTTTTTTAGAACATATATTTTAAGCCAGATAGGAGGGATATCATGGCCTTTAAAGTGTTAGAGATCATGGAACTAAGCTCACATTGATCATGGCATACATGTTGCTTCCATTACACTTTTTCTCTTTACAGTATCAATAAATTTATGTTTAGGTTGCTTGTTTTTATGTCTAAAGCTGTTTGTTTTTGAGACGTTTTCAAGCTGCTCTAAATCCTGTTAAACAATTGCTAGGATGACGGTTGAAGAAACGTGATTTGTAGCTATGAGCAATATCCATTCCATGGGAATTTTTTGGCATTGGTCAGCCTTGGAATTTTTATCATGTTGAATATGGTATAACTTTGTCTTTTAACGTCATAAAATCAAAAATTCATGCTAAGCGTAGATTCACAGTTTTACATGCAGCAAAATTAATTTTACAAGACAGTTTGTACTCCAGGTTTAGGAAGAGAGCTTCTTGATTTGTTCTCAAGAGTTTTTACTGAATTCAGACTCGTGTCTCCAGGGTGTTGACGTTTTCTTCGTATGTGATCTTTCCATCTTTTATAAATCCTTTCGTGCATATTGCTGTCAGGTAATCAGGAATATCATTCCTGATCCAGGGAGACATATCTGAACAACCAGGAGCCCTACCCAAATGCACCCTTCCAAGTTTCGCTACCTAATCCACCAACTCCAAGGAGCTTGTCAACTGTGGGGCATCTTATCTTCCCCGCAGAGTCCTACAGGTTGTCATTTTTCTCAAATCTAAATCATCTATCTGTATTTTATCTCCCTCTCTTCTTAGTCTTTCTCTTTCTTCCTTTCTTTGTGGCTTAGCTATAGTCTTCAGGGCCTGTCGCCAGTGTAACATAATAAGAAATGAAATGCTACGTAACAGATCGTTTGTACTGACATGTATAGTAACAGTATTCGTATCAACGTATTTCGTAGCAACTTGTTTATTTGCATACGAAGCCTAGAACCTAACTTCAACGTCGTATGATTTGTTGCCGAGTTTCTTTGCAACAGTTGACTTAAAATCTAGTCTACAAGAGTGAGAACTTAGCTCCATGATTTCCTTTGAGTGTCTCTATTTTTTTCGAGAATTTTCTTTTACTTTTGCTGGCTATTGGAGCTCTCATATCATATTTTATATCATCACTTGTGGTATTACACAACCGATAAAGATATTTCTCAATAATTTGCAGCCAAACACTGTTGAATAATTTCTTCTCTTCTCTTATTGCTAAATACAGACACCAGCAGGTTTTGTACGGTCTATACAAAATCTTGAATTCTTATTGCTGTGGCAGTTTGAGGTGTTGGTCCACGTGGTTCCTCGGTGACTCATGACTCATAGTAAAATCCCCATGTTTAACAGTAAGACTACAACTGAGAGGCTTATTAATATATGAGCTATTGTGATTCCTCTAGTCTAGACAAAGAGACTTTCAAATCTGATACGAAATTCTAAGCGATAGGTAGGCCAGCAGAGCCTTGTGCATCCAATCTGTCATTTCGAATTCGGTCAATTGGCAATACTTTACCTTTCGACTGGATCGTCCGTTAGAAACGAAGTATACGTAGGAAATACAGATGACAAACAATAATGAAAGAGATTATATTTCTAGAATAAAATATTCGACAAATCTATCCTTATATTAGGGATAGTTTACGAATCCATCTTGTAAACTCTTCGAACCATTTCCAAAATCCATAATTAATATGAAGTAAATGATGGAAAAAATTAAGCGCTATATGCTTAAAAGAGAGTAAACTTGTTGTGAAAGATTTAATGTCTTAATTATGATGCACAGTTACAATGGAACCTTTATGATTTTATTTAATTAATGCGATAGTTTTGATTTAGTGGCCAGCTCTCAATGGAGCTTTCTTCAAAACGTTGACAATTTCCCTGTCTCTGTCGCCAGTATGGTTCTTTTTGTTTGACACTTAGGTGTTATTCTCTGTTAGGCACATAATGACTTGATACGCACGTACGAAGCAAAACTACAGTCATTTGGTGTGCCGACGGATGAGCTTGGGTTCAGACCACTGGAAAGCAACGTCACTGGCCAACAGCTGGGCAAAGGGCCAGCAGGACTTGTAGCCCAACCAACGTAAGGTAACAGACTTCCTGTTTATCCACCGTGTCACTAAACAGATTTTGCATTTGTGCTTTGCTCTATTCATTAGTAGCCTTAATGTAATATACTTGTGTATAAAATGCTATCTATTTGAATGTATTTTTCGTTGGCCATCCCTTCGATTGGTGTCTTTTTTGTCTCAGATAAATCTCCAAGACACAGTATTAAGGTTAATTGTAGCTGGATTATGGGCTTTCCTTACAAATGAAGGCAATCTCGGACGCCGTGCGCAGGGTCGTTGCTTGAGCAGAATGATATGAAATATACATAACTAGAGCGATTTTTCCTGCATAATTTATTAATATGAGACGTTTTGAACTCAAAGAATGCCATGTATCTCTGGATGAATTCCTAAGAAAACACCGCTCTTGATGTGAGTTTTGATATATTTAAGGATTCAAGCACTATTTGCACACTATTCAAGAGAACTGATGACTTCGTCAGAGCTAACCTCATTCGACTTCTGCCCACCTCTCCTCCGCAAAGAGGCTTATCTTGGGCATTAGCATTTTAATACGAGTATAAAAACGGGCATTAGGCTTGATTCGACAACTCCGATTGATTTGAATCGTGAAAAAGAAATCTTCAAAACCAACATTTCTGAGCTAAACTAATTAGATGGTACTTTAGTGTAGCTAAACCCAGGCTAACGTTGGAAGAGTTTTGTCTTAGTATCTGTGATAGATTTGTGTTTATACTCAGTCCTAATTAGTGGGAAAACTTAGATATGACAAGCTTCATTTCATTATTTTTGGTAACCTCCCATTGCTTTCCTTTTGCAAGGTGGATTAATCCAACGGCTAAAGGTCTTTGTCCGGTCATGTACTTGAATCAGTCAAACAGTGTATGCTCATTTATCAGCAATCCCTCCTTGGGCGTAAATGCTTCCCTCATTTTCATAAGCTGTTGTTTGACTTGCACCTATTGATTGACCAATATTGTTTGGAGGAGCCAAGGTATCAAAAACGTATATTGCATTAGATGCTGGACCCATTGCCAAAACTGGGCTACGATTCAACACAAGTTGTTCTTGAAAATTGTGTACATGCAATTTTTGGTAGATGCCTTTTTAAAATTTTCACTGGAAAACCTGTGAATGAGCTTGTAAGGCTAGAACAGTTGGCAGAATCCCTTCTTAATTTTTGGCCAAATTTTACTTCTTAAATGTTCATATAAGTTTCATGAAAGTTTCTTAGTTTACTGAAAAAAGTTGTAGTGAAAATGAAAACAAAACGTAAAAAGCATTGTCTTTTGAATTATATATATATTAAGGAGCTACCTCATCACATAAGAACATGACCAGTCTCATTTCAAAATCGTAGGCCATTTTGTATGGGATTTTACTCTAGTCTATTGTGGCAAGAATCGCCTTGAATTGAAGTCCCTTTAGGGTACCTATTTGCTTCAGTTCAGCAAGGTTCATGCCTTGTAAATGACTGCCTCTTGACGAATCAGTTCGGATAAAGGGTGATTGACGAAGAGGACTTCTGCGAAGGAAATTTCGTCCTCGTACCACTTTGAAGAAAGAATTCTTTCAATATGGCTTGTTAGTTTATGCAACTTGGAACAAATAGATCCCGTTTGTGTTTAACTTTACTACATTCATTAAACGATCATGGTTCACTATTTGACTGTTGACATGATTACCTAATCGTTCCACTGTGATAGTTAAAGCCTTGGAGATGAAATCCGTGTACAATTGGATGGAAGCTATCCCTGCAATATATTTTTCATCAAATTAGAAGCCGTTATTACACACAACGTAAAAAGCTGTTAAAGACAGTTTATTGTCGGCAAGCTCTGCCACTGAGTGGCGCAATTCTTGACATAAAGTTTGAGATTATGTAGCAAAGAGAAGATCGCGATTCAACAATGGAAGGGCATTAGTTTTTAAGTTCAAGTTTGAATTTAATAAAGATGCTTATACTTTCAAGCACAGCGCACCCAACCGTGAATTGCACATTGAGATTAATGCTCGTCACCAACAGTTTGCTAAGATGAAGGGCTGCTCAAACCATGAAATACACCCAAGACCGTTCCTAGAACAGTTTTGGGGGTGTAAGGCCTAAGTTTGCTGGCAAAACTGGGCCTCGTTCTAATAATTGAAGAATATCTGTTTATAAGAGAAGATTTCATGCATGTTTAACTTGTCATTTCATAAACAATACACCTAATTTTTCTTCTTGGATTCCTAAAGCACAAAAAAGTAAACAGATTTATCAAGAGAGGTAGCACAATTGGTGATTTCCTGACGAAACTTTTCTCGGGAGGATGTAAGACCCTCTTGTAGGTACCCGACAGAATGCACCTCCAAGTAAAAGTTTCTCTCTCTTGGTTGTGACCAGTTACCATGCATAGGTCAACTAGTATGCACTTGCAGACGACATAGCCGCCAAATATTTGAGAATCCCGTCAAGTCTATTTTCTCCCAGTCTAATTGACCAATCATCATGCAGAATTATGACAACACATGCTAAGGCTGGGCCCATTTTGCATGATGATTGGTCAATTATGTTGGGAGAAAATAGACCTGACAGGGCTCTCTATCATTTGTCAGCTACGCTGCTTGCGGAACTAACATTCTTAGCGCTCTGTCTTTTGTCCCTGGATTGGTTATGATGAGCAAATTTGTAAAGGGTCTCGAAGGGTGAGTTTGCATAATGTTGGTGGTAGTGCGGGAGGCTACGACAAACATGCTCGTCGGAAATATTGCTTCTGTGAACTTTTTGTGGTCGAGTACTGTCCTGGCGTAATATGAAATCTTACTGATTTCGTAACAAACCCGATTTATACCAAAGTTATACTGACCGTGTAAATAGAACTGATAGTTGCATTCAGCAAGGTTTGTCTTTGTCTCCAGCCCCCGTCTTATAACGTAGGGACCTTGATGTAAAATCATTGTTTATCCGCCATTTGCTTGGTTCTTCGACGGTGGACAGAAGGAAATTGTGAAAGGTGGATTTGCAGTTTTTGATCGGATTTTTTAGATATTGTGCCCTTTGCAGCTCATTACTCAAAAATAGTGAATAATTGGCAATTTCATAAAGAGATGAAGTAAGAAGATAATATAGGTACAAAATGGATTTCATCATCATAATCTCCTACACACTGGTATTTGCACTTCTTAGGTCACCTAATTCTATCGAAAAAAGAACTTCAAACCATCCGATTTAGCACAATTCTTTTGCGATTCGATCCTAAACTTTGTATGGTACGGGTTTTCATTAAGAGCAGATCTAGCTGAAGAAACCTGGGGTCGTTAGTGGATTTAATGACTCCACAGGGGGGGGGGTACGTTCTGTGTACTGTATATGCCGTAGTCTCCATTCTTTATGGTTACCTACACATCGAGAGCTCTGGCATTCGACATCAGGACCGTGCAGTAAATCAGGGACGCAACTAGGCATTTTGAGGGCAGGGGTCTAATAAAAAAAATGGCACACTAAGCACTTTCTATAAAGAATGCACCTTGAGATAATATTTTACAGAGTTAGAAACAAAGGGAATCGTACGAGAACTTTCAGGAGTTTGTTACTTTCATGTGTAACAAAGATTTAACCAAGTTGCTTTACAACACACAAAAGTTTCAAACTTGCGTAAGAAAAGGGCATTTTTACCTTTCTGGCGAAAAGGGCAGGGGTCTAGACTCCAAGGACCCCCCCCCCGTAGTTGTGCGGCTGTAAAACGATATGCCCGTCAACAGTATTTCAGAGTAGACTATCAGGCCTATGCACTTCGTAATTCATAGGACATTTCCTTCAACTTCTGCTTGTTATATTTGGGAACGGAATGAAAGATACTTACCACCACCTATGCAAGAGCAATCTTCTTAAAGAGGGCATTTCTTTTTTGGAGAGGGACTGCAAATCCAACCCCCTGGTTGGGTCTACACCATCTAGCATCTAAGACCTACAGCAACACTTGCAATCTTTCTTAGGTTGTGACGTACTTTTGGTTCCAGACCTCCACCTGAATGAAGGCTTACAATAATAGCAAAAACGGAATCCAAAAGTCTTCAAGTTACCGTCTCAATTCTTAGTGCCCTTGCATACGGGATTCAATCACTGAGTCATTCCATTTGCAAAGTCCACTAACTGAAAACATAAGCAGTACTGACATGGAGTATGGACAATGAATCAATGCTCCATTCTAAATATCAGAGAGAGTGGAATTAGGCTTCAAGATATTATGGGTTTACGAATCAATGCCCCCCAGATTTACACCCTGAATAGGCTTATCATTCTAGGTCAGGTCAAAGCCATTATCTCCTCTTTTGGTGTAGAATTCGAACATTGAACATCGAATAAGTAAATCCAGCACGTTTATTGACAGATGTACATGGTGTCGTACAATTAAGAAATCTGGGTCAAATAAATGTGCTATGCTTTGTTTACTAAAACTATCAACATGCACCACAAGACAACGATACAGTTGTACTACGCTTGGAATGGTATTGCCAATGGAAACATTTCTGTTGAAACCACTTGCTTTGATAAAACGTTCCAAGTGTCCAGAATCGCTCCATATCTTGATATGGAGATATACAGGTATATATATATATATTTATATATATATATATATATATATATATATATATTATATATATTTATATATATATATATATATATATATATATATATATATTTATATATATATATATATATATATAATTTATTTAACCTTTATAACACTGCACAGTCGAAGAGAGGTTGGTATAAATAGCGGTCCAGCATAAAGAAGTAAAAAATAAAGGACGAAATAGTATAAGTTTATGATTTCTTCAAACATTTATCAGCAAAGCATTCAGATCGATGGCAAAACTTCTTCTCTTGTTTAGGACTTTCAGCTAGGGGGAAAATTTGCAGAAGGGGCCTAACATGATGAAAGGCAACAAAGCGCTTTGATTGAATACTAAGAAAGTAGAGACTAGAAACTAAGAAGTAGAGTAGAGTAGAGACTAAGAAAGTAGAGACTAAGCAAGTAAACAGCAGCGACCCCGCCCCCTACCATTGTTAGTTGTGTCAGATAGCTTGGTGCCAAATAATGTATTAAGCCTTGCAATATATAAACCAAATTGGATTTCATAAAGTTTTTTAGGCTTTTTTGTATTATTTGGTACAAAGCTACCTTGGATTCTACTTTTTTGTTGGTTAATTAAGTAATAGAATTGTAAGTGCCTTCCAAAGTGGGGACCAGATGACCTTGTGTCTATCCCTGCTTTGGATGGCACAGTAGAATGTAACCATTTTTGTGTTTTAATGATTTGATATTGATAGAAAAACATTACAGAGCCTTTACTTCTGCAAACTTTATTGATTTTGACACTAGCTATAGGGGACACCATGGGCCTACAATGAAGCATCTCCCTGTATTTCTAATGTTAAAATGTGCCTTGCTGGTGGTAATAAATGGAAATGGGTGGATTTCGTCATGCAGGGGGGGTTGTCAATAGTTGGGGGTAGCATTAATTTTTTTAAGTTTTGTTGAAAAGACACTATGATGCTAAAAGGTATTATAATAATTCATATAATATATTCGATTGTTGCATTTGAAAACTATTCTAGGATTGTTTTTTACAATTTCCGAAAAAAACTTCTTTTGTTACTGAAAAATATACAGTACTTCTATTTTCATTTTATTTCTTTCTTTTGGAGGATCTAATAAATGGGGGTGGATGGAAGAAAGTTTTTTTTCATTTTAGGGGGTTTTAGTAAATGGAAATGGGTGGTAATTTTTGTAAAATTTTGGAGTTATGGGGACTACTATTAAGGGACGGAGAGTATTATAAGTTCTTTAAATATTTCGGCATTCTACATGAAGGTTCCTTATGAGGAAGCGTGTAAGCTGTAATGTTTCTGAGAATCAAGCATGGGCTACTTTACGTAAGATTGAAAAAACATAAGCTATGTTACGCCAAATTGATGGTCCCGGCATTCAAAGTTGTTTTGAAATTACCAGAACAGTACACAAAATTCCAATACCTAAGCAAGTCGACTGGTATAATATGTAATTAATCATCGGATGAGACATGTTTGCCAGTAATGAAACTGGTATTCACAATAGGGCAGCCCTGGAATCAATCGCGCAATTCCAGAGGGGAATTCTGGAAAGTGACTCATTGGAGCGGTGAAAATCTAATGGCATCTTGCAAAGCAAGCGGTCACAATACATGTGTTTCAATTTGACCTTTAGGTCGTTAATGTTTTCCTGAATACTATATAGCGGGCTCCCTGGACATTTTTCAATAGCTGTTGAACAATAAAGCTTTAGACAAAGGAGGCTTTTTATTCTTTATGGGCACGCCCATACCTGCTTGGTGATTGCACGTGATGTCATTTCTATACACAAAAATAAACCAAGGTGCCCGTTCCACGAACTCAAGATCGTGGATATTTTCATGCTGTACAATTTTTTTGTTAGAATGTCTTTTCCCTCTAAAATCCAGTACTGAAATTTCTTGATATTTATGCAGTCGAGCAAGTCTTTCTTGTCAAAATATGTGTAAATGACTTGAGAAGCAGTTTTATTATATTAAATACTCATTTGCTGAGTAGAATGGTCAGAAAGGACAAATACGTTCTTGTTTTTGGAACTCATATTGTGTCATCGATGAAACATCCAAATACAGCATTATTAGCAACATTTATATTGAAATAAATGGATATTTGAAAAGTGGAATTTTGGTCTAAAGGTCATATAAAAAGTTTATTTTTCTTTCGAAAAACACAGTTAAACAACGAAACTTTTGTGAAGAGCTTATGGATATGGCAAAATTTTAACATCTATTTAGCAAGTTTAAGTACATTTATAAACTGGAAAACTTGGGACGGGAATATGAGGCAATTCCAATTAGCTATCTGTAGTGGGACTTCTCGAAACTCAATAGCAATTTCAGTTTTTGATTTTTAGTAAGTAATGTTGGGGAAAGGCCCTGCACCCAAGGCCTCTAGTAAAGCCCCCAAACGTTGAGGAAAAAGGTCAAAGTAGAGAGAGAGAGAGAGAGATCAGATAAAGTTTTTTCATTTTTGATTTGAAGGAAGACAATGTGACGGACTCTGGAAAGGAATAAGAAAGCCAGATGCTCTATAGTCCTGTTTTACAAGTTCTTGGAATGAATGATGACTTGGATATGAAATTTCTATATACCAACCCAGCTGCTCAATTCTTGGAAGAATAAGAGAGAAGTTATTTGTTATTTCGTATGTGTTATCCTGCTAGTATGGTTCTAGATAAGAGTATTGCGCAAGCCTTTGAAATCAATTGTTTAGTGACTAACTGCTCATACATGAAATAGAAGATAACGGCGTAACGAGGTATTACTCGACATTAAAATGCACTAGAAAGTTTTTATTGCTTTAATCGTCAACATGCAAAGGTACAGTTTGTGGAAATGTGGAAACAAGGAATATCTACAGGTTCTAGGGAAAGAGAAATCCACAGAACTCAACAAACTAACATTCGCTAAACAATAAGCAGCTGCAAAACTGTTTTTCCTCAGATAATCGTCCATATCTACATCAGCGAGTTGTCACTTTCATTATGGTTCAATGGAGGGATAGAGGAAGAATATCTTTTGCAGAGATGTAGCAACCAGTAATTCTCATAGAGTTTAATTTTTAAAATGTCTTGCAAGCGACTGAGAATCTAGCTTGATTGACGATGTAAGGAAATCTAAGTAGAAATGGTATTTAGGCCTTTTGGTGCTCACGAGAAAAACAATCTGACTGCAAGTGAATTCGCTAACAGCATCTCCTCAAATTTGCCGACTGTTGTAAAAAGGTGACACAGATTTTTCCATGTCGGTAATTTCCTTGCCATTAAGCTCTTTCCCTCTTCGTAGAAAGCTTCCTGGAAAAGTTTGACAACTCTTTTGTTTTGATTGTTTTGATTTAAGTCTGTATGTTACTTCATAGAATCTTATGATTAAATGTGCCAAATCACCGGCTGATCTACTTCAACGGTGCATAGTTCACAAGACGTGAACTGACTTAAGTTAAAAATATCACTTTTTCTGACAGGAAATTGAAAGCGAATATTTTGTTTGTTCGAAATTTGCGCACATGACTTTCTGATTCTCAAATTTGAAACCATACTATACTATGTTGGGAATCTTAGTGGTGCGAAAGATGGATGCTATTTAACTCTACATAACAGTAACAGGTATGGGGAAAATATGTCAAACTTTTCTTGCAATCCATCACATTATTCCTAGGATACAATTTACGATTCCTGACGGAAAACAAGTGGCGTAGGTCTCGGGTATTCCCCAGCTGATTACTTTTCCCTGATTGGTCAAATGGTGATAGCCTCTAGTTTGCTCGAGATGCCCTTTGTTTCTGCTTATTTTTGATTGGTTGATGCTTAAACGTTGCCTACAATTTTTTCATCGGGAACAAAGTGGCTTAGTCCTAAGTGCAAGTTGTTCGGGAAGGTAGGTTGTGCGGTGTAAGAAGTTCACCGTGGTATGGAATGGCTTCTTGGGCAATGAAGTTTGAATACGCTGTGGGAAAGCTTTGGTGCCTTGTTACTCAACCAGATGCGTGTTGTTTCTCGTTAAAACTTCGCGAGGATGCGAAAGGACAGTGTCTGTTAGATGAGGTAAGTGGGATTTGCACATTATTGTGTAAGGTCAAAGTCCATTATGAAAGAAAGCTCGAAGAGTATCAAGTGTCCTAAGTTTTTTAATTTACGTGTTCGTCCAATGGTGATATATTTACTATTCTCATTTTACGTGAGAAGGTACTCAGTTCTGTTCTTCATGAGCCAAAGAACAAGAGCTCTCACAGAGTTAACGGATGATAATACCAATAAGCTCTTGTGTTCATGCTTTTGATTGAAGGCCTGGTATACATCAACTTGCCCTTTCATATTTTATGTCTTTTTGTGGACAGGTTTGTAATCGACTAGGAATCGTTGAAGCAGATTATTTTGGGCTTCAGTTCACAAATAATCGTGGAGAGATCTTCTGGTTGAATATGAGAAACCGTATTTCTCGACAAGTTGCAAAGCCAGAGCCATACTGTTTCTTCTTCTGTGTGAAGTTCTTTGTTCCACCATATCAAATTCTTCAAGGTTCCACAAGGTAGGCCAAAATATTCGAGCAAAAATTATATCTTTTATCGTTCAGATGACTTTTTGTTTGTTTGCCAAGTTTGACACGCATTCCCGTTATAGTTAGCTGAAATCCATGTAAGCTCGTTTAATGACAGGCTTATCTTGTTTTGCAGGCGACAGTTCTTTTTGAATTGCAGCAGAGATTTACAAGCGGGCAAGTTTAGACCGTCTAGAGAAGAATCTGTGAGGATTCAGGCACTACTTGCTCAAGCCAAAGATGGAGATTTCCGTGAGAATCATATTGCTTATAATCCATCAGTTACTAGGGACTGGCCTACCGAGTTTCGAAGCGAAGTTATTATGGCGCATTGCCAGCTTCGGGGGATGTCCACGGAGTTAGCCGAATATCGATTTCTGGAAGTAATAGCAACTCTTCCAGATTATGGAACGGAATATCACTCGTGCCGAAACGAAGAAAATAAAGTTGTGACAATAGGTGTTGGCATCGAGGCACTAAAAATAACAAAACAACAAGATAACAGCACGGAGAGGTGAGATATTATTTACACTGCTATTTTCGTGAGGATATTTCAATAGGCGATGACAACTTTGATCTTTGTAAATATGCACAACATATAGCCGTAAAACCTCGTGGTGAAGAGGAGGGATTTTCCGGTCAACTTAGTTGTTTGTGTCAGGAAAGCGAAAACTATTTGCCCGTTGCAGGTGATTCATTACCAATGAACCCCGTGCTGTTCAGATTCACGTATATTTTGCTCCATGGCCTTGTATTAGGGCAGAAAGAGCTATCTCCCTAAAGTTATACAGATTAGTAATAGCTGCCTGTTTTACAAAGGTTAGTCTGAGCGAGAAATCGTCGCTACATATGGTGCAACAAGACAATGAGATTGCGCAACCTCCGTTTCTTCTGCCGTAAATTAAACTCTTTGGCCATTTTGTTTGGTTGGCCTTCAACTTTTACACTTTATTTTACACTATTCACTTTATAGCTACTGGCCTATTTAGTTGGCAGGGTAATTGAATGGATATTTTCCTGATCGTTGCCTTGCGTATGCATGTTTTGATTCTTTGCTCAAGTATAATGGTTGTAAACAAGACCCAGGCTATTGTTTGCTTTACTACGCTTGTTGTAATATTGAGTATCATGCACTCCACACGTGACGGTTGGGTCTTTAGAAATGAGTTCTTTGTAGACTTAGTTGATTTACCTCGAAATTAATTGGCTTTTTGCCAGATCTCTTTAGATTGGCCAGCTAAGTGACAGTTGTAGATGATGCTAGGAAATCTGCTTCGTTTGTAAAACGATAAGAACATTAGGCAGGTTAATTTCACTCGCTCAAGTAGGAAAGTGCTCCACTCTCATTTTCTGCGTGATAGTTTTTGGAGCTACTGGGACTCCCACGAACTTATAAACAAGCTCAGTTATTTGACGAGGGTTTGTCCCTAGGTCTTATAGGAGAGAAGAGTATGAGCCAGCTCTTTCTTAAATTGTGACTTCTCAAAGCTTTTATTTTATTAGAGTCTTGCTGAGGGCTAATATTTTAGACCTTCAATTTCCTTAGACAAGTACAGTTCAATATTCCTTCCATTTCACTTTTTTGTATCATCCTTTCTCTTACTATATTTCACAGGTTCTATGTATGAATTAAATACAAATTAATGTTAAAATCAGAGATCAGATAGTTTGTGTGCCAGATGGATAGATGAGAAAAATAAAGCTATGGCTAGAAAGAAGGACTGGAGGGAGAAATCCTTTCATGAATTTCAATTATTGCATACTTCAGATCATGTTAGTCACTGAGCCCACAGTTGTCTTATTGTTGTTTTTGAATTCATCATTTGTTACAAGTCCTTCAGTTTTATTTTAAACTTGATTTTTGACCAATGAAATAATTCTTTTTCAGTCTTCCATACAGCCGCCTACATATGGCCACTCACAATGGAAAGTTTGTTAAACTGGATACTTATGTAAATGATCAACGGGACACTGAAGCTGATATGTATAGGTTAAGTAGCAAAGAGTCTGCATGTGCATTATATCGATCTATTACAGAACACCATGCTTTCTTTCGTTGTGACAGCATTGGCAGTGCGGTCAAGGAGCAAGTAGCAAATGATATCTTTGACACTTTCAGGAACCTTTTTAACGATGAAAATAGTGCAGAGCAAAATTATATTTTTGATACAAAGCGGACATGTCGAGAAGCCCATGATCATGCAAGGAGGATTTTATTTAATTTTGGATCATCTATAGTTAGAACAATGAAAAATGAACATGATCCAAGTTCGGGATTGCACAGCTGTGGTAGTGATGGGAAGGAAAAAGACACAGAGCAGCTGCAACAAAAGCTGGACTGTTTAATGGAATCATGCTTCTGCCAAACATGTAGGGAGAAGCCAATCAACACTGCTTTTCAGTGTGGACACATGTTCTGCTGCAAAGATTGTGCAGAGCAATTATCTAATTGCCCACTATGCCGGGTTGAAATCACAAGTACTATACCAGTATTTCTGCCAGTTGATTTGGGCTTAAACCAGTAGATACACCTTTTATCATGCACTGGGACTAAAAATGGTGGGATTAGCTGCCTTATGGATAGTAGGATATATGCAGGGATTTAATTTTTAATCCGTGACAAGTTTGTATTTGTTTTAGTTCATTTTGTTGTTGATAAAGATATGTTTATATATAACATTCACTACTGATCACACTTATATAGTTACATTTACGCATTCATATTATCATTTATAAATATCTGTTGAGGTTATATTCATTCTTTTTCATTACTATGTTAGGTTTTGCAGATATCATTGACCTCATCCATACAATATACTTGCCCAGAAGGTGCACATTTCCATCATTTTCTACTTTGTTTCTGAAACTGATTGAAAAGCAATGCAAGTGCTCAGATCAATTTAGAAAACACATTTAATATAGATGGGCACTTGATACTGCCTGACTTTCCATTCTGGTTTGTCATCCTATCAGAATCTCCTCTGTATAAGGAGACAGTAGAACTAGTGCTAGATGTACAACTAGGAAAGTATCTATAGGCTGCTGAGAAATAGTGCAAAAAAACCGTAAAATCAGTGACATGTGCCAGCTCTTTACAGGATAGATTATTTGTAAGTGTGGGAACTTCTTGAAGTGTATGGTGATTAAATGATATCTGCATTGTTTTGTGATGCTCTGCACATCAACAATTTGTGTATTTCCAGCACAATAGATCTGGCCCTTCCACGGTTCTTTTTGAGTCAAAGCAAAGCAAAACAACTCGATTTAGTCACTCAGTGCTACTATTTTACTAGAAACAAGAGTACACTATAAGGGGACCTCATTATTGGTTGACCAAACAGAGTTTGCAGTCATGCCAGTGACATTGCTGGGGTGGATTTTGGGGCAATTACCCCATTGTTTGGTGAAAGAATGGCCCTCCATATTCTGTTAGACTGAAATTGATGAATGTTTTTTTCAGAACATTTTATTCTAAGTATTCTGTTTGTAGAATAACTATCACAAAATTGTCAAAATCCCTTATTGCTAGAGACACTTTGTTTGGGGATATACTCTACACCAAACCATGGGTTGTAGTCCCAAAAAGTTCACTTTTAGCTCTGCCCCCTTGCCCCCTAATTTCTTGCCCCCATTTAAGTTACCCTACCCACACCATTGATTTACATTATTATTTACTAATCCCTTTTGGCTGAGTAATTGGTGCCCCATGTTTTGCATATGAAAGTGGGGCTGTTACATGTTTGTGTATATATTAGTTGACATGTTAGTTTACTTGAATACAGGCCCATAAATATGTGAAATTACTTGTTCAGTTTTTATTGCCTCGGGTTGTTTTTCAATTATTCAGTCATCCCCCATCCCCCACCTGACCCCCACGTATTCCAGATATTTTGTAGGCAATGATATTACCTTTACCCTGTCTTTTTCGTCGAGAGAAAACGATACCCCGTTCATTCCTTGTATATATTCCCATTCCCATGGGTTTTTCGACTCATATTTTCGCTTTCTCTCAAAGGGGCTGATCCCCTTCCCTATTATAATGCAGACACACTCGACCTCTCATCACAACACAACTTTCATTTTCTGTTATGAATAGGACGCCATTTGTGCTTTCTAGCTATTGAGTTGACTATCCCTCAGCATGAGACGTGTTTGATTTCCAATCCAAGGCCTTGGTCTCTTGGCAGTCCTTTGTTAGTTCTAACAACGCTATCTGATAAGATTAAAATTGGGTAATAAATGGTCATTAGGTGAATTGCCTATTTATGCAGATTGAGAGCTAGCGTTTAGCGAGACGATTCAAAACTGTTTAGATATGATACCTTACATCGTGTAAATAAAAGAAGATCGCGACCATTCACTTCACCATGTACCACCATGAATGGAACAGGTCAATGAACTGTGGCGTGTATTGCTTAGATTAGAGAACACCTTGGCCATCTCTTACGCGCCGCACTCCAAACACAAGGAACATTTTTCTAAAAATCTGTTGTTTTCTTTGTTAATTTAAGGCCACTTATCTGAGGAGGCGCTTTCTCTCTGTGATAGAGAAAACCCAAAAGTTCGTGTGCTAGCTCACCTGTTTGTTCTGCGAATCCTTAACAGCAGTGCTTTCCGACGCGAATATATTAACTCTAGGATCTTTTCGTGAATATAAATGTAAAACTACTGTCATTTCTACCCCAGTATTGTTCTCAAAGCTGTCTACTCGTAGTTTGATTTGTCAATGTACACCATCACTTTAAATGAATGATGTATCGCAAGTCCCCTTCATTCATGAACCCCCATTGCCATAAATATTTCAGTCGAAGCTTATAATCCAGATGACTTAAGTTTAGCAATTATCGTATTAAACTGGAGTATTGTTTCTTCCTTACACCAAAGCATATGATCTATTTGTAGTTGTTGGCGTCCAGTTATTCGCATTACTTCGTTCATGTTTCAAACCGTTATCACTTGCACTTAAGATTTTTGTTATTTTTACGTAGGTTAGACTATTGTGTTACCAAGTAATGTAAATACGTAATATTCCCTGGAGATGGTAAATAGTATGAGAAAATATTTGTTGTTGTCTTTCTTATTTAGATATATCTGTTTAGATAAGGACGCACTGCATGGTTACACGTTTTCTCTTGCTGTAGTGAAGTTCTGTAGTACCAACAGACTTTTCACGTTACACGTTTTGTACGGAATCTAGCTCCATGCCTAGTTCTTCAAGTACCTAATTTTGGAGATCTTTTTGACTGCATTGAAGTACTAAAAGTACCTTAGTAGTTACTTAATATTGCCTAGATATTTCATACGATCTAAATATCGTGCGTGTTAAATAGTTAAGACAGAGTGCTATAGACTTCTCTACAAATCACTGCAACTTTCATTTCATTCTTTACATATTTAATTCTTTAAACATGGTAGTCCCTGAGATACTAAGATCTATTTTCCAGGGGACTGTGTTAAAAGCCATACATAAAATTTATCGTACATACTTAATTATATACTAAATAAAGATATTTATAATATAGAATAAGAGCAAGTTAAGAGAAAAGAACAAACAATTCAACTCGAAAAACTCTTACTACTCTACAAGCATGGTTTTAAGTTTCATCTTAAATAATTGGAATGTGTTGGCTTTTTTACGGTCGTTAGATAGCGAATTCCAAACGACGGCTCCCACTGTATGCAAAACAGTTTTCTCCATGTTTTGTTCCTAGTAGTGTAGGTCTTATATTTAATTCGGAATTGCGAAATGATCTATTTGCTACAGAAGATATTCTATCGAAGAGGGTAGTCAGATAAATTGGGGTCTTATCATTTGCAGCTTTAAAGACTATGCTTGCAGATTCCTTATGTACCGTTCGTTTCGTTTATGCTAGGCAATCCAATACTTTTAAGAAGGGGCTCAGCTGGTGCGGCATATGGACTATTTGTTATTATACACACAGATCTATTTTGTAGTCTCTCAAGAATTCATCGTGTGCTAACTCCACAGTTGCCCCAAACCGAACAGCAATACCTCAAGTGTGTTTCGATGATTCTTCGATAGAGCAATTTCAACGTTCAAAGGGGAAGAACTTTCTAGCATACTTAACCATTCCTAAACCTCGAGAGACTTTCAACGACACTGACGCTACATGTTCTTTCCATTTTAACTGGTTATCAATTTGAATACCCAAACATTTAACACATTTGATTTGCTCAATAAGTTCTTCTGATATCTTAAACTCTGTCCTAAGTATTTCTCCCTTGTTTGCATCTTGTAATGCATTCTTTGTGCCTACCAGCATGGATGTAGTTTTGTCAACATTTAGTGGCTGGCAGCTTATTACTACACAGCCACAGCCATTTTCTTAGGTTTTCTAGTTCATTGTTCATAACATAAGATATATCATTAAACATTCTTAGCAGAGTATGCTAGACTAGTATCGTCAACGTACATCGTAATCTTTAAGCATTTAAGTGCGTTATGGCATATTATTTATGTTAAAAAGAAACAAAAGAGGCCCAAGACATGACCCCTGCGGAACACCACACCTTATATATTCAATATTAGATAATTCTCCATTAACCTTACAGCATTGCCGCCTAGTATTTAGATGTGAACAGAACCACTTCAGCTCAGTATTTTTGATTCCGTAATGGCTGGGCTTTTTTACGAGAATTCAAGTCAAACAAACACGATTCCGGTACATTTACCTTCATCTAAATTAAAATACCAAGCATTTGTCTTGGATAGGAGGCACGTGACTACTGAATGGAGAGATTGAAAACCTGAGTGTTCATTTAAGATAGTCGTATAATTGATTATAGACTAGTTTCTCTCAGATTTCTAGCAACTTTCCGGATATCAGGAAAAGTTCCACTGAGAAGAGAGCAGTTAAAGAGGTGTGATAGAGACCTTGCAAGAGATGAGATAGCAGTCGTTATAAAAAGAAAGCTGGAAATACCATCTAACCCAGACCCATGAGATGTTTTAATAGCAGAGCAAACACTGACAACATCTGCTGCAGTTATTTCTAAACAGCATTTGAGATTTGAGATTGTTGACGCTATACCAGCTGTAAGAAGATTCGGCTCATAGGGTAATTTAGCTTTGAGGTTTTCCCCTACGCTGCAGAATTGTGTTCATAATAGTAGGGATCTCATTTTCTCAATAATTACTGTACTATTAACTTTTATTGAATCTATCTTTGTGGTTTTAGAGGTTTTATTCACAATTTCTTCTACAATTTTCCAAGTTTGTTTTCTACTGCCAACATTTTCCAGGATCTTGCTAGAATAGTAGTCTTTTCTCAACTTCTTATTAAAGTGAGTTCGCCTTGTTTCTAACATGCCTATTATGATGCCATTAGATAGTTGGGTTTAGATTTAAGATTACCTCTTGATTTTATTAGTTTATTGATTAGGATCAACAAGAATTACATACCATTCATATGGGTTTGATTACACTGAACAGGGGCGTGCCGAAGTAGGGGGTTTGAGGAGGTGTCACATCCCTCTCCACTTTCTGCAGAAGCCGTCGGTAATTTTATGCCTTGTCGGTAATTTTATGCCTTGTCGGTAATTTTATGCCTTGTCGGTAATTTTATGCCTTGTTGGTAAAAGTTTACACAACGATAATAGTGTGTCGGTATTTCGGCGAAGACTTAAACTAAATCTGTCTTTTGTACGCTATGATTAACTATCTTCAATCAACCCCGTCGGTAAATTTCTCTTGTCACACCCCCCCACTCAAAATCTCTTCGGCACACCACTGACACTGAAGGGAACTGTCTTCCAGATTCTCGATTGTTTGCAGTGTTAAAAAGTATTCGAAATTTGACAATTCAGTAATACAAGTAGTACAAGTTGCTTAACTTCATTCGTGCTCTAAATGTAGATTCCTTATAAACCGCTATTTTACAAAAAATTAATGTGCACAGTACCTAATCAGTACAGATGTTGTTCTGTTGATTAGGATCATTAGGGTCAAATGTTCCATTCCGAATCATCAATTCCATTGGTTCATGGTGCTGACTTGTCAAGACTCTTGTAGGCAAAAGCCTAATCGTCATTTCTATGCAGTTGATGGAGTTGGTTTTATCTTCAGTGGGTGAATAAAAATGCAACACAATATCGCACGTTCACGGGAGTTCTTTCCCATATCCAGTGGCGTGCTGAAGGAATTCTGAGTATGGGTTGTAGCAACAGAATTCTACCGATAGGTTTGAACAAGGAACTATAATTACAAGACATGATCGTTATGCTAACTTTTACCAACAGCCCAAAATATTCCCGAAGGCGTCTGCAAAAATTTTTGGTTGTGACGGCCTTCACTTCACCTAATCCAGCTCGGCCCTGCTCAGAATTTGTGAACTTGGAAATCATTCATAGGCTTTAACTCGTCAAACCTGAACCTTTTCAGCCTTATGCAACACCAAGAGATGCAACTCTCCTTGATAGAGTATAGTAACCACAGCACTCAAAATTGCAATCCAGTCCTTGCTTGAATCAACATCGATATTCTACCTACGATTAAAACAAGGACTTAAAGCAGGCACGACGTCAGTATAGGGGCTGGGGGGTTTCAGCTTTGCTTTTTGCCACCCAGTAACTTCTAATTTTTACCAAGCAATTTATCGTTTGTAGCCCCCCCTACTTTCTATGTGTAGACCCCACTTTTACTTGGCAGCGTTGTGCCTATAAAGCACTTTTTGTGGACTGATTTTTATTTCCTAGGCCTTTATTGATGTAGGCTTTTAAGTCTATTGTGGACTGAAGGCTTTTAGGCCTCGAAAAAATTATATTTCTTTAAACTTGGTTTTTCTTCTTAGGGTAACACAGCTGATGGAACTACCATGTACAGAGAATGTATAACTATTACTAGTATTACAGATAGTGTGCTGCAAATTGGTGTTGATGACGAGTTTCTCCATTGTTGAGCATTTAATCAAAATAGTAGCGTACAAAATGAATTTTGATTGGGAGAGGGGTGTAGCAAAGGGAATTTATTGACTGGTTTGAGCAAAGTCGTATAAATACCAACAAATCATAATTACTAACGAGCAATGATCTGCATGGCAGCTTCTACCAACGAGCTCAGAAAATACCGAAGACTCTTGCAGAATTGGGGGTTTGACCTCACACCTCCTTTTTCGGCGCACCCCTTAACGCACATAGAGCTCTTTTTCTCATTTGCACTTTGCTTTTGTTTATCCTCAAATACGTTTGCCCTCAACTGCTTGGAAGTATAAAAAAAGGCTCGAAAGCGATCTGATAATAAAATTTATCGAATATATCAACAGTGATAAAACCAATAATGATAGAATGGCCAAAGAAAATAAATCATGAATTAATGAAATAAAAATGAGACAGTATTGTACTCCACAACAGGCCTAGCAGGCCTTGAATCTTGTTTGTACCCATCCTATAGGGTTGAAGAAACGGCAGCTGTACCGTAGCGACATATTTTGAAAAGGCCACCAGCCATTGTTTAAATTTTACTTTCAGATGGTAAATATTCATACCAAATCTCACAAGTTGCTAAGCAACTGTGAAACCAGTAGCAACTAACAATTTTGGTGTACTGGCACTCACAAAAAATGAATGCAAAGAACTAGATCGACTCCATCAAAAACAGCTAAGTGAAGCATGGAATGACAAGAGAATACATAGTCAACTATACAAGCAGAGCGAGGGAAGACCATTGAGCACTGAAACAAAGGAGGCACGACGGAGAACAATTAATTGCATATTGGGACTACCAACTAGCAAACCTTGCAATCATAACTAATTCCAATGTCCAATAAAAGTAAGAAAATTCCGAGAAAGAGAAAAGTATCAGTCCCAGTATTGATTGACGATGAAATAATTTCAAACAGTAAAATGCCACCAACAGTTCTAAATAAGACAGTTTAAAACAACAGAAGACCTCAGGAGCCTGAGATAAATAGCCAACGATGGCAAAGAATAGGAAAATGTGACTTTTTATTTGTACTCGAATGAACAGTGATACAGCTGCAAGTCGAATGAGCAAGAGAGAGGGAGAGATATAAGTTAAAAGTTACCCAGTGGTCTTTTTGTCAAGATTGTTATCTTATAGGCCTATGCATGTCTTTCCTTTGTGGGCGCAAGAGATGATTATGATACGAAATATGATGCAAACTGTGGCTCTAGCTTCCTGTCCACTTCATTTCATTTCAAATTAGTTTTTCTCGGCAGTAGATTGATTTTCAGTGGGGCTGTGATATAGTATTTTACATGTTAATAAAAACTACAATAAAAGCTTGAATTTTACTTACAATATGCAAATGTTAAGATAATGAAAGAAATATCAGAAAAACAAAGAATTATCTACAAAGAAAGCTTGCAGATATTGACAGCTCTTCTAAAAGTGAACAAGGGAGCGTGTAACCTGTAGTTTACTCAATGGAGTTTACTAAACCTGCACAAATGATCACCTCGATAAGAAAAAGCTCGACTCTCTCCACTGTATTACAGTCGGATAGTTGCATTAAGACTCAATAGAACTACCTAAATGTTATAAAATTGCAGGCCCGTACCTACAGCAGGGAGCTGTGGTCTCACACTTCAAGACAAAGAATTCTGTCAGCAGATCACCCAAATTTGCCGTTTCTGTCTGTAAATTGGTTCATCTGTTAGACTTTTTTGAGTCTAGACAGAAATCTTAGGCGCTGCGGCGGAGCAGAAGCTTCACTAATTTGCTACAGTGAACAATTACTGACACAATTTGCTGACTAAGTGAACATATGATCATTAAAAATATAAACAGGCTCTCTTCAATCCTCAGAACCACACCCATATTTCGGTAAATTGTAGGTCTTAAAGTTCCAAAGAGAATTACAGAAACGTACGTCCTATTATGTGGAACCATTCTTTGATTGTATCATGCATTCCTAGCAGGCGACCAAGAGATTCACAGACATAACTGACAAAATGTAAAGTCGCTATGTTGTGATACGAGTTGCGCTGTAAAGATTGATGTAAATATTGTAAAGTAGGCCCTAATTAGCTGTAATT
This sequence comes from Mastigias papua, assembly GCA_964019165.1. Taxonomy (NCBI): domain Eukaryota; kingdom Metazoa; phylum Cnidaria; class Scyphozoa; order Rhizostomeae; family Mastigiidae; genus Mastigias; species Mastigias papua. The sequence goes on from OZ025272.1 coordinate 1,910,254, forward strand.
TAGCTATCTATTGTGTATGTAAGCCTACGTTAAACAAAGTAATGATGATGGTGATGACGATGATGAAGATGCCCAAAAGCGTGTGGATGTCAGTTCTTAGGGTCAACTTCAAAGGTTGTTGTGGGTGGGACTTCCTCAAGGGATAGAAATAAACGTACTTAGTAAAGTATGTCAGGACACACTTCTCGAACGTATGCTATTCGGACATGTTTAGAGTTAAGAAAGAGCTGCCTAAAAGCATGACAGAATGGCAATGCTGAGTTCTTTGTAAACTAACAAGAAAGTATACCAGCAGACATTCGTTGCTCATAAGTTATTGAACTCATAAACCAACGTGCCAATAAAATTAACTGCTAAGTGCAACAGTTAACAAAATTTTCATAGCAGCGATCCTCGATCATTTTCATGAAACTGTCTTATATTGTGTTGTTCTCGACTGGAAGGCTCAAGATTAAATCATATTACCCATGATCCCCTGTATGAATGGCATACCCCAGCATGCAACGCGGGCCGGTGAACAAAACTCCACGTTCATTTCTTGATGAGCTCAAATGGAGTCGTCCTTCTTCGATGATTTGTTGAAGAGAGATGTAGACCAAAATGCAGTGAACGCTATTGTAGGATCTCTCGAAAGCCATGTTACGTCGGCGAGCAGCTCAGGGAATAAGCTGACTGCTTCCTCAGCTCAGGCCACGAATTCAGTGTTAAACGATGGACCCAAAACTGCAACAGCCGGGGTCTCAGATAACCCAGCAACAAACCACATACAAACGTCTAGTAGGCCTCCTTCAGTCAATGGATCAACATCTAGCTCCGATTCAGTCGCTGCAATTATTTCTCAAGCAAAATCTGCTCCAGTCAGTGCATCATCAGCTCCTAATAAGCAATCGCAATCGCCAATAATTTCTGCAAATATCTCCAGTGTTTCGTCTCAGGTCAATATCGCGCCAAAGAACATGTTGTCAAGCACTGTACCAATTGCCCCTCGGATCATGATCACTCCACAGCAAGCTCAGATGCTAATCGAGCAGCGATTTGCTGGGACAACAATAGTTCCTAGCAACATTGTAGGAAATGTTCGCATGGCTGGAGCGCCTGTTCCTTTAGTGCCAAGGATGGTGGGAGGGCCTAATGCTGTCACTGCTGTGTCCGGTATTAACATGATTGCCGGACAGATACCGCGAATGCAGAATATCGTATCACGAATGCAGGCGCCGCAATCGGTTATACTAGCACACAATATTAAACAAGAACCAAATACATCAACGTCTCATCGAACATCTCCGAAGACTAACGCGTTGACAATGCAGCAGGCACAAGCTGTTGCACCCTCGTCAGTGGGCCTCCCATCGACGACTCTGACACAGGTAAAGGGTACCAGTCCTGTACCAGGAGTTGTGACTTATAGGTTTAGGCAGGTAAACCCTGGCGTAGGATCTGGGAATGCGAATGCAAATAATTTAGCAATTATGAAAGAGTCTGTGAAGAAGCTAAAGGAATTTTTCCAGAATTTGATCAGTCTTGCATGTGGACCAAATCAACCACCTGACATTGGACGTAGTGTTAAAGAACTGGTACAAAACGTCATGGTTAGTATCTATGAGATGTTTATTAGCCTGAGAAAGTAGAAAATTTATTGCAGAAGTTAGCAGTCAGATCATGGGTACATTTTTTTCATTCTCAATGCAAGAAATGACATGTGACATTAGGACTGCCATGGTGCATTCCATGCAAACTGTATGCCAAAGGTGCTCCAGGAAATATATGTGTTTGTATGCCAAGCACTGATAGAAAGTGCATTGCATTCTGGAGATCTTTGGGCATGTGTACTTAGAATGCACTCTTGTGGGATTGCCAATGTATTGAAGCAAGAGCACCATTGTTGGCTCTGTGTAGTTTGCATATTTACCCTTCGCATTTATATTGGGCAGTGTTTTACATAGGGATTCTCGCTTTGCAATAGTTATGTACCTTTTTCATATGATGGACTTTTGATTACCATTTATAACTGTTGATTTTACAAGGTATTCTAGCAAACACTTCATGATAAGTAGCATAAACACAGTCATTGTGGATAAGATAGATAAAAGTAATAACTCATAGGATTCATTACCAAGGAGTTGTAATTATCTGTGTCCATAAATTATCATACAGCTTTGAGTTTCTATATTGAAAATCTCATGGTTTCCCACACCTTTATGTACTGATAAAGTTGGTGACTAAATTATAGTATTTAAGGGGTAGTCAATTAGCGCCAATCTCAACTAAAAAATCTGATGTATGTATATATATATATATATATATATATATATATATATATATATATATATATATATATATATATATATATATATATATATATATATATATATATATATATATATATATATATTCCTAGTATTTTGCTCTTTCAGGCACTTTACCAGTTTAATTTGTAACTGCAGACCTTTTTCGCCATTGTTGCAGCATTATTATACCACAACGTATCTGGAAAGTTAAAAGTGCATTATCTATCACTATTATATCCTCTATTGTATTAAGCATTCATGCTGAAATTGCACAGTTTGAATTGTATTGGCCAGAAAGCTCTTTAAAACCATATGGTCATGCTTAGTTGCTTTGAGGCATTAGTTTGTTCTTTGTTGCAAGGAAACTGTTCTTGGTGATCTTTGTCTTATCTAGTGAACCCAACATTTCTGCTGTAGTGTTGTCTCATTGGTAATGAGTTCATGTCAAAGCCTATATTCAATTCCTGCCTTGTTCTTTGTTGAATGCGGTGGTTAACTTGTGAACTAAGGGTACCAAGTGGGTTTCTTCTAATGCTAGAAGGCATTGAGGCAGAAAGCAGTGCAACCACGTGAAAGAATACCACATTTCATTAGAATTGATTTTGTTTTGATTTTCTTGCTTTTGGTAGGGAGTGCTGCTTTGCTTCTTTTGATCAAAGTTTATATTGAATGACTTACATGAGGTTGGTCATGAATTGCAGATATCTCTAGTTTAATGTCCTCATTGCAATCCCTACCATGACAGATACTCCAAGTTAATCTTAAAACCAGCTGGAGTTTGGTCCTCTTGCATTTATAGCTAGTGGTTTTTGGAGGAAATTGTATAAGACAGAGATAGCTGGCTAATGATGGGGGTACAGTATTGGTTAGGTAAACTGTTGTAATATTCCTATCAGAATAGATATGGTGCTTGTTGTATAATTTTGTGTTTTTATGTGGGAACACTTTCACAAATGGCCATTTAAGTCATGCATGTCAGTTCCTGTTGCTGTTTAGAACAGGTTATCATGAGTTAGCATGTGAGTAAATATGTGAGTGAGCAGGTGAATGAGCAGCTGTATTTGTATGCAAATGGATATTTGAGTATGTAAATGATTAGATATGTCAATGGCTATTGGAGTGAGTATGTGAGCTTGATGAGTGTTTGGTGTGAAGGAGTTTGTTGGTGTGTGTTTGAATAAGTATATTGATGAATTGAGTATTTGAATGGGTGTTTCAATGAGTATGTGACTCAGTTGGTTTGTGAGCAGGGACTTAGCAACTGGGGGAGGGTGTGAAATGCCCCCCTGAACTTTGGAGATCATTGTGAGATTCAGGTAGAACTAGGTCCTTACATCATTAAAATCAGGTAATTTTTAAGGAATTGAAAGCTGCACACCCCCTCCCAATCAACAGGTTTTCATGACATCTCTGCATTAGCCTTTGAGTGAGTATATGAAAGAGTGAGTATATGAGTGAATGTTTGAATGGTTAGGTGGAATATGTGGAATGCGTAATATGCTATTGCTCTGAGATCTTTGAGTATTTGTGACGTGATTTGAGTTAATTAAAAGATAGTTTGTTGATTAATTTTAGTTTAGATTACCTTTGTTCAGTAATTCTTTAGCCATAGGCCACCATTATTTTATGTGATTCATTAACTATTTGCCAAATTATTGTTTTTGGTTCTTATGACGACCCTTTTTTGAGCACTCATATCTATTCATGTCTGAACCTTGATTAGCCTGTTGTACTTACAGATATATGATATTACTCATAACGTTGGAGAGGTCCAGACCATATCCCTATTATACATTTAAAACTGATTCTAATGTACTGATTGCCTAGCACATCTTGAAATCCTCAATTAAGGAAAATTGTACAAGGGAATTGAGTTTAGTGGGGACTGTCTATTAGAGAATACTGTCACAAATTTATGTTCTCTTTATATTTCCCCTTTATTTTATAACAGTTAGGAATCCAGTGCTCTTCTATAGCATATACTATTTATTCAATGCAAGGAAATTTATCTGTTATCAAATTTCAAAGCAAATTTTTTCACCTCTATAGAATATTTACATTTATTTGTATGCAATTATTTTTAGGATAGCTACATATTGTGAAAAGATAGACTATTGTTGTCCAAGCATAGTGCAGTTGCCTTTCAATAATTATAGACCCTTTTATGGGTATCAAATTTGAACACCTGAATCTGGACTATCACTACTTATTTAATTTTGAACTTTGTTTTGATGAATTTTTTGTTTTATATCCTAGTACAATAAGATGAATGAGGAAGAATTTGTTGAAAAGCTGCAACTGACTTTGAAATCAGATCCACAGCCGAATTTGGTTCCGTTTTTGAAGGTAGTCATTATTTCCATTTGCCTGTTCTTAAATTTGTCAATATGTTTATTTCAGCATTTTGTCATTAGAGATCTTCAATATACAAACCTTCAATAAACAGACATTCAATAGACATAAAATAGACATTTAATAAATTCATTGCATGTTCATTTTGGTGCTATATCCACATAATTATTGATTTTGTGTGTATGTTTGAGAACCTTGCTTGTGTTTCTAATTGCAGTGTACTCATCTGTGTGCATACACAAAAGTTCAATCTAAAATGAGCCAGTTGTGATATGTTGTGTAGCCGATTTTGCTCAGGGAGGGGTGTTCAGAAAAGTGACTAACTATATATTTTATGTTTATCAACTGTAAGTTCCATAACACATGGAATGATAATGCTGGTTGCTAGTGACAGGAAATTATTTTTATGTCACAAAGTAAAAGTTGATTATGATCAGCCATGACCAACAGATTAAGTGAATTACAATTTGAAATTTGGTCAAACCTGCCAATGCAGGCTAATTTCCCTTCTGCATGACCATCTTTCTTAAAGTTTTATAGAAATTGGAGAGCATGACATCCATTTGGCACATCCCTGTGCTCCATCTGTATTTTTGAATGCCCACCTAGGTACTATCCAATTACCATAATGTTTTGCAGTCCTAGGGGTTGTTCTATGTTGCTAGAAGTCTTCTGTGGCTACAGCCATATCATCTGTGCTTTTATGTTGGCAATGATTCCTAGCTTCTTGCTCCTCCTTCTGTCATATGTCTGACTTGGCCATTTAAGGTGAAGTTAGCATGCAGGGTTCATATGGTCAGGAAAAATCAGGGAATAACTGTTTTTAAGGACAGTCAGGAAAAGTCAGGAATTTTTGTCATCCATGCAGATGAATTCCTTAGTACTCAGCAGACAGCTCTACACATTTAGCCATTTGTGGTATTCTTCCTTTCAGTTGAGCTGAGAGCCTCCCTCCTTTTTTACCCAGATTGGAAAAATGTACTCAATTACTTAGTTTTAAAAGATGGGTCAGTCACTTGCATCATTTGTGGCAATAGTTGGTCTGGAAAAATATTGTGTGTTCCTAATCTTTAGTCAGGAAAAACACCTTCATTTTCAAGAAAAAAGTCAGGAAAAGTCAGGAAAAAATGTTAGGCAGAATGCGTATGAACCCTGGCATGTCACAGTTCTTTGTGTCGCTCTTTTCCATGTCATTGTTGTTTCTGTTGCCGTTTTTCCTGTTGCAGTTTGTCTCTTGCCAAAAGCACATAGTACATGCTATGGCTTAGAAACAATATCGTTTATGGGATGTGGGGTATAGCAGACACTTCCCAATAATGTAAAACAGCTAAATACACTCTCCAGTTTCCAAAGGGCAATCAGGGTATGGAGGGGAGAGGAATGTAACTGAAGAATATGCTGACCTTTTGTAGCTCAGGTTGGATTCTTGGATGTGCATTTAAGTATAAAACATGGAAGATACTTAAACATTGGAAATATCTGTAGATGTATCTCTTGCTAATTATTTTGTGTTATGGCATTTTTCTTTAGTTTCTCTTTTGTTTTGTTAGATAGTAGATGTAAGTTAGCTTTTATTGCAGCTATTGTATGCTTGCCTATTGTAGATAAATTGATTTTATTATTTTTGTCTCTCTGTTGGTAATTTTTAACCCAGAATAGATGCAGCATTAGGTATGTTGCTTGACAGTAAGCATTGTGCAGTAAGCAGACTTGCATGTCACTTAATTTTGTGGCAGAGATCTCTGCACGTTAAGTGCCAGCCAGTGTGGGATGGCACTTCCTGCTCTCAACAGCAATCATCTATGCTAAGTGTTCAACCTAGACCTATACTGATTTATTTTTGCTTGATTGCTTAGAAAACATTGCCACATTTGAGAGAAACGATGAAGCAGCAAAACAAGGTGCAAACTCCACAGTCGGTACAGCAGACAACAAAAGGGCAGGACAACCTACAAAAGATTACCCCCAATGTAACTCAAGCCAAAAATCAGATCTCCCCCGCAGTGAACCTGACAGGCAATCAGAAGCTGATGCCCAATGCAATACAGGCTACAGTGATGCCGATGAACAGTAATGCACAGAGGCAGTTGACGCCATCACAACAGATGTTTATCAGCCGATCAATAGCATTCCAGCAGAAGCAGCAGCAACTGCCGAAGGGTATTGTGCAAGATGATAGGTTGATCTCGAATCCTTCTGGCGGCAAGGATATTGCTGCAGTCATGAAGGCGAACTTTCAAGGCAGTGCTGCCCACGCGCAAGGCTTGGCCACGGGGACACAAGCGGAGAAGAGCAAGCACAAGGCAGCGTTCCATTACTCATCTGCGATGACAAGGTTTTGTGCTCAGTCATGCATTTTCATTCAGTCATTTTTATCATGATACTCCTTCAGTATAATTTAAATAACGTAGTTACATCACTGTATACGAAAAATGACACATGTACGCAAGTTAAAGAACTGTAGGTACTTTTCGTGTTTCAGTCCATTCATTTTCATTTCATTTTTACATATTCACACAGGGCACAATTTAACGGGGTGCAACCTAAAAAGCTGAGAAGGAGGGCTGCCCTGTAAGCTACTTAATGTATCTTGCCCATGGTTACAGCACCCACTATGTGATTCAAACTGTTCAAAGTTAAATGTGCACAATGTTATATATATATGAATATATAAGCATATAAATAAATAATATATATATATATATATATATATATATATATATATATATATATATATATATATATATATATATATATATATATATATATATATATATATATATATATATATATATATATATATATATATATATATATACAATCAGTAGCTAGCGAGTAACCAGGATTTCTCCTTTTTATATATATATTAAACGTGATTGACGTAACTTATAGATAAAGCCGTAATAAATGGTTGGGGTTGGTTCATTTTCATACATATTAAGGGCAATTGAGGTATTAAGAAATAACAGAGAGGAAACGTTATAGTGATCATTGCCCTCGTGATTTCCTGAAGGCTGTTAAACGAGGACCGGTTGTTTGTTCATTATGCAATTCGTTCCAGAGCTTCGCGCCACAGAACGAGGAAAAATTTCTGTCCATTGCAGTATTTCCTTTCCAAGGCATGCGATTTCGTTTTCATGTAATGATTGGCCTATCGCACACTAGCAATTTTTGTCGTCCTCGATTGAGACTTGCGTAGTTGGCGTCTGAACAGTTTTATCCGAACACCTGATAGTTGCTTGCGACAAAAGTCATGATATTCTGTTCCCTGCTAGGCAGCAGTGTCTCTCGCTGGTGGCAGAAATCGCATCCAGAAGTTGCCAAAATCGCCAATCTTAACATTTCAACTTTTCAACATGACCTACTCTCCATTTCTGATTGTGGTATCCTGTTCCATACAATACTCCCTATTGCATATCCTTGCTTTCAGACCACGTACTACGATACCATAGCTTTGCATAATCGTTGATTACATAGCCGTGAATATTTTGTTGAAATCTCTTTGATTTTGTATACATAAATTTCTCTCAATTCTTAGCAATGATGACGACATCAATGACGTCACTTGTATGGCTGGTGTCAATCTCATGGTATGTTATATAGCGATTGCTGTCTGTTGATACTCTCGTTCTTGATGGTTGGAATAAGCGTCTTCTCTGGTTTATTGCAAAATCACCTCTTTGTTATATCTTTGTTATATCTATTCATCAATTTTCTTGTATTTATCAGTTGATTAGTTTGATAGTTAGTTAGTTAATCAGCTAGTCTGTCTTTCTATCTCCCCTCTATTTCTCTGTCTGTCTGTCCGGCTGTATGTATGTCTTTATGTCCATCTGTCTGACTGTCAATCTGTCTGTCTATCAGTCTATTTATCTGTCTGGCTATATTTCTTTGTGTATGTCTGTGTGTTTATCTTCATGATTCTTTCTGTTTGTTTGTTTATTTTTCTCTCTGTATCTTCTCTGTCTGTCGGTCTGTCTGTCTGTCTTTGTCTGTCGATTTTCACGTAAAGAGTTAATCGTATCTTTCATGAACTCATTGGCTCTGCTTTGCAGGAAGAGAGTGCCAAAATTCTATCGACCGGATCCGAATTATTAGGTGTACAGACAAGAAGCTGTGAAGACGAAGCGTTTTTGTTTACTGAGCCACTAAAAAGACGAATAGAATCTATCGGTTAGTTGAATGCGTCCAAAAATTTCAACCTTAATTTTCAAGCATCTCAAATATTCGCTATTTTACCTTACACGCTTCTTTGTATGTTCATACATTTGTTTCACCTTTTTTCTTCATTTGTTTGTTTGTTTGTTTGTTTGTTTGATTAATGCTAAAGAGATGCATCAAGTCAAGGGTTAACTATGATATCACCCAGGTGAATGACCGCGTAAATATAGGACTATTGGCAATAGAAAAAAACACTTGTAACACAGTGATGAAGGCTATTGATGATACTGCGAGGAAAACGCTCTCTTGCATTTTAAGTATTTGTTTATGCATTGGAAAGTTACTGGATTAAATCGTTCTCTGAATTGTGGTTGACTGTGAATCGGTTTACGGTTTCGACGTACTTCACTCTAGCTCGAAAAAGCGGGAACATTCTTTAAGCATACTGAAGAGCTATTTTCCTTATACTAAAAGTAATCTGAGTTTATCGATTGAAACTTATACCAGATCATGAGAAATTCACGTTGTTCTTTTAAGTAGCACCTTTTTATGGAACTCGAGACCAAGAATGCTCCAGAAAATATGGAACTTGACACTGTCTATGCTCAAATGAAGGAGCAAACAAATCTTCTCAAGAGAAATTGTTAAGTACAGCACGATGCGAAAAAGAGATTCGGACATTATACCATCAGTACCCTCTAGATATATAAAGTCAAAGCTATCATATTGGTAAAGCCCTTTGAATTTCTTATGCATGTGAATGGAGAACTGGATGGCTCAAACACAGGCCGTTGTAGAATTTTACTGACTAGGAACAGGATAAGGAACTTTGAGCCTCATTTCGGTAGAAAATTAGGACCATCCAGTTACAATTGAGACGTATGGTTCCTTTCGCAAGAACATGTGAGTATATTTTCTTAATAAGGGAATATAAGAAGTTAAATGCTTTCCGCCTTAGTGGTAAATTACGTAATTGGTGTACCATTAGCCAGCTTGCTCAGTTACTTGATGATTGATTCACCTGATTGTTCCCTAGCGGCAGACCCGCCGAGAAGGAAAGGAGGCAGATTGTTCTGCGGCGTCAAAAACACCATTAAATGATTCTTTGGTGACTTTAAATTTCATCATAATGAATATCATCTCTGGAGCCACGTTTTTTCATTTGCTCAGGACCCCATACGAGCTAACGGCGTACCTGCCTAGGGCATTTGTTTATTTCCCTTCCTGGGTATTGCTTGGGGATCATGACTTTTGTTCAATTTTTTGCAGTTAAAAAGCATCACCTAAGAGAACCAAATAAAGACGTCTTGTCGATGGTGTCGCATGCCACTGAAGAGAGGTTACGTAATATCATTGAGCGACTGTCAGTTCTTAGTCTGCATAGGGTCGAGGCTCACAAGGTTTGTATCCTAGATTTAGGTTTTTTTGCTAAACATAGTTTGGCTAGGCCTCAGCATTATAACTACAGTAAAAACCCGCTCACATGACCCTGCGACTTTGAAATGAGCCTGTTCATGTTCTTACTGGATGAGGTAGGGAAATTTTCTGAATTTTCCTGCAAAATTTTGTGCTTAACAGCTATCGAATTCTGCATTGGCAAACTGTGATTGTTCTATTAGCGACCATGGTACACAAACGTTGTGTTACATATGGCATTTCTTGTAATCAATTTTACGATGAACTCAAAAAATACAGCAGCATTGCCTTTCTCGCCAGGGATAGACACTGGGTCACCAGAGGTGACATCATGATGATGGGACACTTGCATTATAAATATTATAAGACACTAAGGAGAAAAAATGATGATGAGAAGAGAGAGTTCATGTCTATCTTACATCTGGTGCTAGGAAACAATGGCAGCAATAGAGAAACGACTGTACAATATGGAAGAAGACAAATGCAATACAGTGAACAGAAGGCCCGCCATATCTACACATATATTCCACCCTAGCCGAGGTAATACACCAAAGCCAGGAGCAGCAGCCGCCCACCCTTGCCCACCCGTACCCACTTTTACAGCAGGGGCCTCATCAACTAACCGTACTGAACCTGCGCCTCTGCAGTAACATGTTACTTAGGTATTGGCATGTTTCAATGATTTGTAGAATTAGAATTTTAGTGAATTGATTTGATTTTGATTTGATTTTGATTTTGATTTTGATTTGTTAGAATCATTCATCATATGAGATTGTGTCAGATGTGAAATCGCAAATTCGTGTATTCGAACAAATCGACGAAGTTGAACGGAAGCACAGGGAAGCAAGAGAGAGGGAAATGCTCATGAGAGTAGCCAAGGTATCCCCTTTCTGTTCAGTCGTATTTTGTTAGGTTGAATAGATATTTTTAATTGCGCACTATTGTGGTATATCTGTCATTATGCCAACAATATTGATGATATCTGCCTTTGTGCAGCCGATGGAAGTTGCGGGATGTTGTTGTTGCCGAGTATCTTCTTGAGTGACGGTTTTAACGAATGAAAAATACCCCCAAAGATTTTGAGGAAAGCAAAGCTCCTCGATTGTTTGGTCGAAATCCAGAAAGTAAACTTTTAGCGCTTGGAGCCAGTTGGTGATTTCCAGCTACTTCCAGGTTGAGTTTACTATCTGTTGTATGGGAAGTAGGCCAAGGGAGATATTTACAGAATGTTAGTGATACTGATGATGATTTCAGGGGTGCCTACCCTGGGAGACAGGAGGGACTGGAGGGACAAGAAGTGTCCTGTAAAATAGGAACATGTTGCATATGTTTAATCAAAATTTTCCCTATTCAAAAGAACCTGAAGACTACAATCTACCTCAGTGGGAGCTCACCCAAACAAGCGATATTTTTCATACCCCCAGATAACGTATTTTAGTAGAGAACTTCCCCGGTGTCCCCTCAGTGGAGACCTTTCCCCCCTGCCCAATCACATGCAGGCATTCCTAATGATTTCGAAATTCGTTTTTAATTTTGATAGGATTAAATAACGATTTGGTTGTTTTACAATCTAGAGTCGATCAAGAACCGAAGACCCAGAGCAAGCGAGACTGAAAGAGAAAGCGAAACAGGTATGCATGTTTTTTGTTTTTTGTATTTGAGCCTTACGATTATTTTTTAATTATTCTTGAATTTCAGCAGTCCTGAGTATTAGTACTGATATAGACTATATCCTTACAATCAAAAGTGTGTGACCGTCACCCCTCAAGAGTTGGTGAGTCGTATCATAGCATACTAACTCCCAGACCGGATAGAAAAAACTCAAACTTGTTTTGTTTTCAAATGAAAACTCAAATAATGAAGAAGTCTAAGCCATATTGAAGATTCAACCCTGTGTTATTCCTAAATTATTCTTAAGTTTCAGTGTTTTTAAACCTTGATATTTTATAGACTATATTTTTATACAAAATATGTGGAAAGAATCACTTTGTGATATTCTGTGCGGTCAATAGGCCTAATATCTGCAACTGAAATATATTTCCTTTCACCACGCGGTCGTTATAAGATGTTTCACGCTCTGTTGAGTGTTGGACGAAAACGTGGTTTCGTTATGCTCAAAATTTTCCAGCTTTTTCGTGCAACACTGATATTTCTGTGTTCATTTTGTTTTGGGAACCCTTTTATAATTTCAAACCTACTTTCTGTATAGTATCAGTTGAAAAGTAGCTTTCCTTATTCTGCAAAGTTTATCCAAACGTTTCAAACATTTTTTAGTATCTATCATCGAATTTTGTAGTTGCAACAAGAAGAGGAGGAGCTTCTCAGGAAGCGAGCGGCAAACAAAACAGCTTTAGAGGCGATTGGTCCTCGCAAGAAACGAAAACTCGACGAAGCGATAGAGTCACTTAACACGTCATATGTGAGTTGACAATATGCCACTTTATTTAGTTTTGATGATATTGTATATTGGGATCCTACGGGAGAATATACAGTGGCGCTCAATCATTGCCTAAGACCCCCTTAGACTATCGACTCTCTTCACGGCAGGCGAGGGATCTCGCGCGTGTGGCGAGGGATCTCGCGCGTGTGGCGAGGGATCTCGCGCGTGTGGTGAGGGATCTCGCGATAAGAATTAATGAATAACTAGCTAGAACACTGAGCCGAGATTTGTTTATTTTATGCTAGCATCTCTTTTCACTTTTACGGTTTATCTTTGTTTTTAAAAACAGACTCTGTATTGACCGTCTTATTGGCATTAGATGTCCTTCAAATTTTTTTCAAGTAGAGTGTTACCTTTGTTTCTGGCGCTTAATTTTAATGTTTCAATTGAGCATCTTACTTTTTCTCATTTGAAATTAGCATAGACATGCTTAACTGTAGACAGAAACGATGTTTTCTTTGCCTGCTTTACTTTCTCATTGTCATTCGGCCCAAAACATTTTGATGGTAGACCAACTCGATGCTCTCTTTGCATGTTGTTCTTGATTCGTGAAGTGAAGCGAGACGTTAGGAAGAAATGGTCGTTCTATATTATAAACACTGCCAGGCACACCGGAATTTGACTTTTATTCAATAACTTTCCCTGATTTAGTAAAAATATTGCCCTCACTCAGTAGTACTTTTATTAAAAAATTTCATACATCAAGACGCAACAATGTTTGGTCCAAGTTTACCCTGGATGGTTACGTTTTGATATCCACAGCATATGATAGGGTATCTCTGGTAGAGCAAAATATGATTAATAGAGTGAGAGAAAGATAGTTTTAAAAAAAAGAACATGTATTTAACAGATGATGGAAGACAGGGTGGATATGAATATTTCATTGATTTTTTGGATACTCTAGTAAACATGCGAATGAAACCTACTCTTCCGTCATGCCTTTAACTTCTCTGGAAAACTCATTATTTTGCGAACCTATTGTGTCTTGTACTGAAAGCTTAATCTCGTTTTATCATGTAGGGGAGTATACTCCCCTTTTTGCGCATATGTCCCACAGGACTGACTTTTTCATCTCGAAGATCCACAGGTGTAACCGGGAGGAGGTCACAACCGTTTGTCTTTCCGATGCTGATTTTCAAATCCTTTCTCAGGAGGGAAGAGGGACTATTACTGAATCGATATCTTGTTGTTTGTATCATTGAATACTTCAGCTAGTTTATCGTAGCAAAGACATACTTCTGATGTTTTTGTTTGGAATGGATTTTGAACTTCTGAGCGAATATTGAATTTTATTGTCTATGCCATGAATCCAACAAATTTCGTCGCAATGATATTCGCTGTTACTTCACGACCACCCGTTCCGTCAGAATTGTTCACAGAATTGTTCACGAGTGAAAAGTCAATTGATAGACGAAGTAGCATTGCAGGGGATTGTACTGGTTAATTTAGCATGTAATCTTGTTTTGCTTCATCAAATGAATTGACCTCACCAAAACAGATGTACATGTTTTGTTTATGCTAAATGTCAGATTGTTATTCACAGATTACGGATAGTGGTGGCAACGATGGAGCATCTACATCGCAGTTACAGGTAGGTTTGTTTTAGATACTGTCTTTGTAGTTTTTGCAATCGGTCATGCTTCTTTATATCGCTCAGAAAATATTTGCAAGTTTGAATGCGCGACAATGCAATTTGATGTTTTTTGTACATCATTTTTTTTCTAAAATTTTGCGATGACAAAACATGGTTTCCGTATACGGTCAAATAAACAAGATAAAAATTTTATTAGTCTACTGACTGAAGGATTTAAAACTTTGTATTGAGCTTTCTCCAGAATGAACCGCGAATTATCGCACACACTCTTTTCTAGTAGGCATCATTATACAATCACGGCCTACTCTGTCATCGAATACTTCCTCTGTTTTGTCATCGACCAATTGCTATTTGAGTAGAATTTTGCCGATAAGTTACAGTAGATCTTTTGAAGACTATTTGTACCATCCTTTTAATTGTTTTCTATCAGACATATGTATTACATTGTGATTACCAGCAACTGAAGACCTCAAAATGCTGGGAAACTCAGCCAACGGTCGTAACGAATGGGAAAATTTGGCTATTTTGATTTGTAGTGTCGCGCAGTGTGAACAATGATACAGTTACAAGCCGAGTTTTCAAGAGAGTATGTGTGTGTATGAAAGATAGAATGAGATTGTGCCGTAAATCCTCAAGTAGTCCCCTGGGGGCTTATCCATTTTGTATACTTTTTGGTTGGAGCTTCTTCGAGGGAGGACTTGTAGCATTATTTGACACACATAGCATGAAAAGCTGATTGTCAACTCTTTTTCCCCAGGATATAGTGAAGGAACAGTCTACATTTAAGCATCAGTCTATATCAGGGTCTTTATCATCCTCCACTAGGAGGGCTTATTAGGGGAGGGGGGCTTTTTTAAGAGGGACCAATTCGAGTATTTACGGTTGTTATATGTAGTTGAATTTATTATTTATTTAAAGGTATGGCACCCTGTACGTCCATTTATTTTTAACTGAGGGGCTACCATGCCTAAAAACTTGACAGAAGTCACAGCTCATTATGTTTGTTTTCTTTTTTGCAGCCGATGAGATTGCGGACGAGAAGAATCACTCTTAGAGACTTACAGTTCGTCCTAGAACAGGACAAGGACTCTTCAAAGTCAACACTACTGTTTAAGTCATATGTAAGGTGATAGGGAGTGGTTAATCATTGCTTTGTTTGATTCGAAGGTTGATCCTTCACAGTTTCATATCGGGAGGCATGAGTAAGCATTTGTTGACAATTAAGTTGCATCACAGCCCGGGAACAGTGAACCTCATTTTCGATGTGCCTCATTCTCGGTACTGCGGAAATCTGCGTGCTGCAGCCTCAGATACATCATGTCCACAATTTCACCTGAGTTTTTAGCCTTGGGGATCAGATTTTACAGCAGTTGTCACAACACTGTGATTGCTCGATCGTGCCACTGGTTTCGGGTGGACGTTATTGTCGGACACACCTAGTTTTAGTTTAGATGCAAGAAAATGGATATGTTTCATTGCCCAGCTCTTCTTTCTCCCTCACCAATGTATCTGTATATATTTAGGTATGTATGTTTTTTAGCAGTCGAAATTGACAGCAGAATTCAGTCCTTGCTAGAATCGTTTCTTCTCTGCAAACATTGTCTGTGATGGTTTAACCGTTCTAGGCGTCTGCGCAATCTTATGGTTTGTGCAACTCACTGATTGGCCGTTTTGATTGTAGTCTAACTGAAGTTGACCAATGGCATGGTCAGTAGTCTCTTATTCACTCTTACTCGCTTGAGATCGAAACGAGACCCCAGTCGATGCACATTCGAATACCTGTACCAAGTACTCTGGCAGAAAATATTTCCTGAAGCCTCATTACGTATTTATTGGCAAGCCTCGATCTGGTACAACCCTTGTCGTCTATAGCTTAACATCCACAGCGATAACAACCCAGCAGGTTTTTTGTTGAAAGTGCATAGGCAGCTGGAGCTGGTCTTGAAATGTGCATAATGAATGAACGCGGGGTTTTTATGTCAAACCTTCGCCTCAGGGAACTTGATATTGCACGATAACCTTAGTTTTTGCCGTTGAAATTACTTTGTTTCTTAAACATCTTTACTGGGTTCGCACCGCAGACACTCAGGTGGACACAAATACCGTATTTACTTGAATTGGCCTCCTCGAATAAGCCCCTATGCTATAACTTCTAGTCGTTATTATGCCCCTCCTCTCAAATAAGCCCCCATCCCAGGTGATGACGAAAACGTTGATAAAGACTAATGTATGAATATAGACTGTTTTTGTCATATTGTGGAGAAAAGGAGTTTTGACATTGAGCTTTGTATGCAGCTTTGTGAATACTTCTATAAGCCCCCTCGAATAGGCCCCCACCTCGAATAAGCCCCCACCCCGAATGAGCCCCACCTAGAAAGTATCAAAAATGAATAATCCACTTGGATTTATCGTGCCCCCAATTATTATCCATGCAACCTGATGTCTCACGTATGTTTTATAGTACATTCCTCCTTCCCATGCTAGCCTCTTCGAAAGCTCTGCCTCGCAGCACGGATTGTATCGAGTGTGGGCTGAACTTGGCTTACGATAAGTTTGTAGCTACGGTTGTTGCGTTATCAAATGACATCATTACTTCTAAAAATTTGCCTAGAGTGTCTGATTCGATACTGTTTGCAGCGATGCACCATAAGGGAGCTCTTTCACTACGATGCTTTGCAGAATCATGAGGCCATCCCCAAGTTGTCTGGTTGTGTACATCTAACTAGTTTAGTTGAATTAATTCCATTCAAGTTAATCTGCATGAAGTCGAGGCAGGAATGCGGGAACGTAAGACCTAGTTGTAACGGTATCTAATTTATTACATTCGTTTTCCGTTGTATATTATTTCCTAATATTTGACCAGGCGAACCAGCTACCTTTTTGATCTTAATCACAACAGGTGGCTAAATTGCCAGACAAGTGTTGTTATTAAGTTATACCATCCACTGTATCCGAAAATGGATTGTAGCCTCCAGTGCCTAATAAGATTCTAGTTCCAAGAAATGTGCCTAATATATATATATATATATATATATATATATATATATATATATATATATATATATATATATATATATATATATATATATATATATATATATATATATATATATATATATAGACAGCTGCAGCTGCTATTTCGAAACAGCAATCCTTGACTTATAGTCAATTTAGCTTGAAAAATTTCGAGTCACTTTAACTCCACTGCTTTGAGATATCATTACTTTGCTTCTCGTTCAATAGAATTCAATGTCTTTGAATTAACACATCTATGGGTGATGCAACTTTTTAATTGCAGACTATTGGTATGCCCTGTATGCGTATTGTACACTTGAATCAGACAGCATAGTTTTTCTAGATAATTATTGTTTTTGATGAGCCAAATAGAATCCTAATTTGTAAATATTTTGTCTCTCGTCCTCCTGTGCACCCATTCTGTTATAAGGTTAATGTGTACATGTGTACAGACATCTGCCACGAAGCAAATCATTGGAAGAGGAATTTATGAGTGAATGTTGCGTATGGAACAAAGCCAGGAGGAAGAAGAATAGTTTGGGTTTGTAACAAGAATGAGGAAGTGGAAAGTGTGCTATAGAAACCAAAACCTTCAATACTCGCCAATAGTCCTGGGACACTTTGCACTTTTTGTATTCTGCAACGAACTTTCATCCCCCTCTCCCCCTGAAACAATGTTGGTTTTCTGGAGAAGTACCTGCGATAATGGGAAAATTTCGCGTGCACGCCAACTTCAAGTGTCCCACAAGCGAACCAACATTGTTCTAGGGGGAAGGGGGGTGCATGTTTGTAGCAACTATGACAATATGTAGAGGAAAGTGGTTTTTTACCTGTTTCTTCCAAGTGTCCCAAGGACTTTTGGCGACTATTGTAGCACAGGATAAAGTTTGCCTGATAACTACGTCAGGTCAATGACCAACTCTCTTTTTAGCTCGTGTTGCACGTAGGGTCAGCTCTAGATTGGCCATGGCGTTCCGCAAGGTTCAAATCTTAGTCCATTTCCTTTACCTACGAACGCAAGCTGTGTTATTATACACGCCAGTCATAAGAATAAGAACCTGAAAGTTTTGCTGATATATGTGCATTTTTCCACATTTCTATACATTACCTTTACATTCAGATTTATATTTAACAACAAAATGGCGGAGAATCCTAGCAAATTTGAGCAAATAATAGTGTTGGATGTGGTTAATAACCGAAAGGTATCTTCGTTCGTTCCTCCATGTTGTTATAAACCACAAAGAATGAAGTGCCCGGAGCTTTTGACTAGCCTACCAAATTTTATAAAAAGTTCACAATGTATTATAGAATTCAAAAGACAAGACAGTGGAAGGGCGAATATTGCACTGATAAAAATTGTAAATCATTTCGGAAGGCTCTTGATAGACACTACTATCAAGCTAGATTCTATTTCTTTTTTCTTAACATTATTGCAAATTTTTCATTTTGCAAATAGTTGGCTTGAATTGGCTGTATATATGTATATAGTCATGTATACAAGCTATTGTAAATACCAACCTTAAACAATTTAATAAATAAATAAATAACAAGGACTCCATGAATTCGTATTAATCTCTACAGTTAGCTCGTTTTTTGATAGCAAAGTTATATCAACAATAGGCTTCAGTTTTGTAAGTGTTGGGAGCTCAAAGGAAATCTCAAAATCAGTCACTGATCTGTATCTGTGAACTGTCTTTTATCTACGAAGTCTTGAGAAGATGTGAATACAGACCTCAGATGTGAATCCCCAGCTGGAGGAACAACTACAGCCGAAGTCTTGCAACATTTCATTTCATTTTTATTTCATTCCATTTAATATATTTAACATTAGGAGGGTAGTCCTTCAGTGCAAGTACTGCTTTCAAGGGGCCCTCCCATGTTACAAAAGGAAATACACTTGAATATTTACCATTTAAAAGCTTTATTTTATCAAATAGTAAAGTAAAAAATATATATAACCAAAACAATAAATCATAACTTAATTAACTACCTTCTTAAAGTAGCTTAGGGTGAGTGCTTACTTCGGCTGTTAGGTTATTACATAACTTTGTCCATCTATTAGAAAAGGCTTTTTGATCACCCATTGTTTTCTTTATAGGTAGCTGTAAACCTATCGCTGTATTGCGAAGATTATAGGTGGCCTGTAGATTTTTTGTAAAGAAGTCACTCAGGAATTGTGGAGCCAGACCATTCAAGGATTCGAATACCATTGTTTTAGTTTCAGTCTCGATAAGATCCTTAATGATCTTCCACCCTAAACCATGTATAAGTAGTGTACTTGGGGCATCAAAGCTACCATTTGTAGTAAGTCTAGCTGCTCGGTTTTGAGGCTTTTTTAAATGGCTGAGATCTGTTGAACCAGCACAGCCCCAAACCGAGCACAGTACCGAAAATAGGGCTCCACAATACCCGAGTAGAGAGTTCTCAAAATATCTCCTGATAAAAACGATTTAGCATGTTTCAGAAAGCATAGAAGTAGCCTAGATTTGTTCCTGCCAGTCTAGAAAGCAAGGAATTTCTACACCAAGGTATCTTTTTTGCTGAACAGCTTGTATGCCATGCTCACTAATTTTCAACTCTAAATGTGCATTCTGCTGCTTGAGAATGTTTTGTTTTGATTTTGTAGTTACTAACACTGCGTGAGTTTTAGCTTCACTTGTAGAAAGTTTATTACTTTGAAGCCAAGGCTCAAATCGACTAACGTCATTATTTATAGCCTCATTGAGCCTAGTCATATCCGTAGACTGACAGCATAGGCTGGTGTCATCAGCATACATGGAAACTGTCGAAGCTTGGATAGCTTGTGAGAGATCATTGACATAGATCAGGAAAAGCGGGGGTCAAGACATGAGCCCTGTGGTACCCTAACCTCTATATCAATACCATTTACTCTGTTGAATTGTCTCCGAGAAGTTAGGGAAGATTTAAACTAGGCAAGTTCTTGGTGCCTAATGCCATAGTAGTCTAGTTTTATGGAGAGAATGGGGTGATCAACTGTGTCAAATGATTTCATTAGATCAATGAAAACTATTCCCATATCTTTGCCAACATCGAACCCATTATACCAATTATTGGTATTTTTAAGTAGACAAGTGACTGTAGACCACAGTCGCAAAAACCTGATTGTTCATTGGAAAAAGACCATTTTGTCCATATGTTGATGGAGTTGGTTTGAAATACGCTTTCAAAGAGCCTTGAGATGACCGGCAGGAATGATATAGGTCTGTTATTAGATTTGCCAGTTCTTTCTCCACTTTTAGATGGGAGGTACCCTGGCAATGTTCAATGTATCAGGGAACCGGCTTATTTCATTTCATGTGTTAAGCAAGAATACAAGAGAATTTTCAATAAAAGGCAGAACAAACTTCATAAAATAACTGAAGATGCCACCAATCCCTGAAATCTTTGCTGATTTGACTGTAGAAGAAAGGACTGGTTACCAACCAACCACAAATCCTACAACCAAGATTAAGAGGCCAATCATGAGTTTCTCTCTTTCTAAAAAAAAACTGTGTATAAACATGGGAGTAACAGGCTACGATCAGATCAGATAGTAACAAGATGAAAGAGACTAATCTCTCCCCGCTTAGGAGGAGATGAGAGCAAGCCAGTTTCACATTACTCAGGAATATTGTAACAAATCATTATCTCTTAAATTTCTAAAGTATTTATAGTAATCAGGCTCGTACTGATAGGGGCATGAGGGACGTCACCCCTGAACAAGCACACCGTCGGCAAAATCTGCCTTTCATCGGAACACCCTATGTTTCTTCTTAAATGTGAATAAACGTCTCATTGTTTATAGGGTATGAACTAGGCACTAGAACAGGGCGTGATCGAAGAGCATTTCTTTTTACACCCTCAAAACAAATCGTGCTAGACCAACATCTGTTTATGTCTAACTAGAAGTGGTTGAAACAAAGAAACGTATGTTATATTTATATGCTACAATAATTTTTGGTATGAAATGGATAGATATCCTAGGGGAGACGATCAATGAATATGGACAATACAAGAAAAGGGGGGAGAGATGTCTAAAAGTGATCTTTTGCCGGTCCGCCTTTGTGAATGGCCCTTTTCGTGTGTAAACAAGGAATCTGGACTCTAGTAAATAATTCTCAGTGGCCTAGGCAAGGAGATGTGCAAAGGTCACTGCAAGATTGACGACCGACATTATGAATAGATGATTGACTTGTAATGGGAGGTAGAATGAGCAGAAGAAGGGAAACAGATGATCGCAGTAATGAGGAAGATGATATTTTAGAGTCCAGTCAAGATCATGGCTTTTATTCTCCACTGGAGGAGGACGATGACGAAGACGAAACACAGCAAATTGAAACCAACGACCTCGCAGCAAGCATTTTGGCATACATTTTAAGAAATAGGTATGAAATATTGGTTCATAGTTTAGTTAATTAGGCAGGAAATATACGGAAAATGAAAAAAGAGCCATTCATGATAGTTGTAAGAGCGAAAATTAGAACAGATAGGGTAATATTTGGGCGTTCTACATGTGAACAATTGAGGCTTTTAATTGTCTACTCCATTGCGAGGTAAATAGCTGGAGCTGAAAAATACACCACATAGTTATATCCAAGTGAAGAACTGCACCTAGATATCAGGAATTTGTAAAATGATACCACAAAGGTACACTAGTATTTTGTAACTCAAATTCCAGGATTCTAACCGAAGTCTCCATTGGCAAATATACTAATGTTTTTGCTGGGTCAATTGGGCTGAATATCACCTAGAGATATGATATTTGTATTTATTAATTGGATTCTCTGCTAGCACACATATTTTAAATCAGGTTAGGATATAAGTCACCTCAAGATATGCATTGCCAGTGTTAACATTATTCTGATTATAATTATTTTGGTCCATCATTATAGAGATGAATTTCTGTAATGTTTATGTTTTCACAGACTTGATATTATGATTGATACATTAATCTTTCTACATGTTTGAAACATACTTTATACCTTTACAATGTAGTTTTTAGTTGATATAGATTTTGATCCAGAGATTTGCTGGTTTTAATGCCTTGTCATTATTCCTCCTTGAACTGTTAGAAATTGTCCTGAAGCCATACTAGCTTAGCCAGGCAGTGTTGGATTTTTGTAAATATGTAAGGGGTCATTTGTGGTGCATTTGCTGGCTGTTACAAAATAAATTTACCAATTATCTATAATTTATTTCCCAGAATTATACCACAATATGCCAAAATGATGACTTATCTACTTCAGAGGGGCATTTGCTCCCTCACTCTCCCCCAAAATCCAATACTGTACTCAAGCACATCTAGAGTGGGGGCTGGGGTAAAGTTGAAGATTTTAGGGGTTTTTAGTTGATATTAAGGGTAAAAGCAATGCCCTTAGAAATAGTTTAGCCTGTGAGAAAGATGACTCCTTCTGGTATAGTGTTTCATTCATTGTTGCTAGGAAGTGCTTAGTGAAGGTTCTGCTTGCAAACTAGGTGTGAATTGGGGTGGTTCTGATTAGAGATTTGTATGAAAGAATCTGATTTGGGTCTCCATTGCATTTGTTTTCTGCCAAGAAAGTAGCCAATGAAGCACATCAATTGTGCATCTAGTTAATTATTGGTTGTTGCCACTGCATATGCAACAGGTTCTAATTAGTAGAAACAGTAGCATGTAATGTCCACATTGAAAAGTCAGTGAAATGGAATGTTGCAAGTAATTTTTGTGTCAACATCTGACATTAAGAGATATTGCCTGTAAAATCTTATACAACCTGCATATGGTACAACATGCAATGTTCTTTTTGTGAGGGTAGTATGGTACTAAGGGCTAACCATAATATTATTTATAATTGTTTTTGATGCCATATATGTATGCCATGGATAGGGTAAAGTTACAAATAATAAGGTATTTAGATGAGCTGGAGTGAAAGAAAATTGGTGGAAAATGTCAAGATGGGGAAAGTTCAATTTCATGGCCATATATTAAGAGCATGTGGATGGGAAAGGGTTTGCTTATTGGGAAGAATAGTTGAAAGGAGAGCTGAAGGAAGACAGATAATGAAATATATCAATAGTTTTATCTTATGGGGTAGGCAGGATGTACAACCTGTTGGATTTAGTTTGAATTTCAACTGACAAAAGTAAGTCGAGATTCATGATCTCAAAAATCACAAGATAGGTACCTCAATAGCTCTATAGATTGTTATATAATATTGTGCAATCATATATAATATTATATAACCAGGCCCATTGCTATCATCAGAATGCATCTTGTTTACTTCATTAATCCAAGGCACTATAAAGTTAGCCTTTGTTTACAGTAAGCTACGGGCTAGGTTTTAATGTTCCATTCAGAATAAACCAACTCTCAAATGCCCCAAATATTGATCCCTAATATTTGGATGGTAATGGTATGGAGAATAGAGGTGGTATTTTAAAGAGTATTTTTTTAGGAAGTAAATTAGGTGATTTAGAGTTTAATTAATTTTTGGTATTGTGTCTAGTTGTTTTGGTGTCATAATGCAATTATTGGTTTTCACTTTTCAAAACCTTCCAATTGATCCTATGTTAGTTTGATCAGTTCCTATCCATATGGCAGTTACCAACACATAATTGCAGCTTAGTTATATTTTTTATTTCAGTTAAGTTTACATTGTATAGCCTTGTTCGTAAATAAGTCTGTGCAGTTTGAATGAAATATTGGGTGTGAATATGGGTGTGGTCCTTAAAAGTGGCCAACAGCTCAGCCTCCTTTCTTACCTTTTTGGCACAGCACACATTTATGTAGCTCTTAGTTGGTTTCTAGTTTAATGGCTTTTAAGTTTCATGTGTATACAATGATATATGGATGACTGTATGGCATACATTGCAAAAATGACCTGCAGCTCTTGGCTTTTGTTTTATGAAGTATTTGCATGAACTTGACTGGATGGTAAGGATTAGCCATCCCTCAATCAAAGGTCCAAAAATTGCCAGGAAGTATGTTAGTAGTGGCCTGAAAGTCAAGGGAAAAGATCATAGTTTTGCCTGTATTCAGATTAATATGTTGGGATGGAGGTAGGGAGGAAACTATTGAGGGTAAGGGCCAGTTGCCCCAATTAATTTTCAAGAACAATGAAATTTTAGGATATGGTTGGCTGTAATTGGAGTTTTGCCTTAGCCTCTTATAGCCTGGCTCCCCCCTCCCCATATAAACAGCTAAGTTTCTGCCATTGGATGGAATGAGTTTAGTTGTCTCCTTTCTGGCTAGCATGCAACTTATAATATTCCCTTTACTTTTAGCAGACAGGTTAGTGTTCTGAACACTGGAGTTGGATTCAGCTCAATTAATATTGATAATGAAAGTGGAGAAGACTCTGATGATGTGGAGGATTTTAGAATGCGATATATTCGCAGGCCTGTATCACCACAAGGTATTTTCTTTTGCCAATTTCCTTGATGCTTAAAATTACTTGCAATCAATGTTTTGTAAGTAATGTTAAATGTAACTTATTATTGTAGGCTTTTATTCTGAATGAAAAAAATAAATGTTGAAGTTGGAAAATGCAACTTCTGAATAATTTTGAGAGTGATATAGGCTCTCTAGTTAATTCAATTTAGTGGATTCGTCGTGTCGTTTTCGCAAAAAACTTTTGATTAGTCGAAGAGTATTATCAGCATTAATGCTGACTCACTTTGCTGTTGTTGTTGTTCTCAACTTTAAACTGCACATATTGGTGAGTTATTCTTTCATGATATGCATCAACACAATTCGTTAAAAGTCTCTTGGTACTACAGAGCTTCACTATAGCACGAAAAAGCGGGAACATTCTTTTAGCATACTGAAAGCATTTTTCGTCCGACACTCGTCAGAGTATGAAACGTCGGATACAATAGCTATGAATATATATATACATATATATATATATATATATATATATATATATATATATATATATATATATATATATATATATATATATATATATATATATATATATATATATATATATATATATATATATATATATATATATATATATATATATATATATATATATATATATATGTATGTATAAAGCGAAACACGAAGTGCTCCAGGTACCGTCTTATATAGAGGTAAACTCAAAAAAATGACAACTAATTTCCTCGCGACTAGTTTCATCCGTTCAAAGCGGACTCTTCAGCCTGAAGAGTCCGCTTTGAACGAATGAAACTAGTCGCGAGGAAATTAGTTGTCATTTTTTTGAGTTTATATCTATATATATATATATATATATATATATATATATATATATATATATATATATATATATATATATATATATATATATATATATATATATATATATATATATATATATATATATATATGTATAAACAAGCTGATTCTAAGCCACATCTGCTAACTATATATATCGCATAAAAAGAATCAACCAAAAATACACTTGTCTATAAGTGAACGTTTCGATTACAATCTTCACCAATACTCATGAAGATTTTAATCAAAACGTTTACTCACACGCTAGTGTAGTTTTGGTTGATTCTTTATATATATATATATATGCTTCTATTATTTGTTTATATATTTGTTGTCTCATTTTCTAGCTGAACCATGCCCAGATACTTCAAGAGTTGAGGTTTGTTACTCTCTGTGTGTTTTTACAACACAGTCAATGTGCGCAATATAGCAATATACTTTGCTGTACACAAAAACTTCTAGAGGACTTACCTTATATATTACTTTGCATGGTAAAAGTGATGTAACCAAGTGTATAGCCAGACTGTGCCTATCTTTTTAGTATCATACTATCTCTTCAGCAGTTAGCCTGAAGTTGTCACTGAATTTTTTACTTGGATGGCTGTATGTTTCACTGGCTTGTTTGAAATGGACATCTTTTGCTTCTTATATTTCTTGAATGTATGTTTATTCTGCACATTACATAATTTATTTGGGTGATATCTCGTAGTTCGTCTAGAGATCGACATGTTTCTTCGCAGAATTCAAGAATACACGACGAGACAGCAACTGCAAGTGGAAGCCTTCTGGGTTCCCAAGCCAACGTCGCAAGCTCTTTGCTTGAAGTAATTACTGTTTGAAGTTTTCTCTTCTTCTTTCTTTCTCTACTTCTAGTTTTCCTCTTCAGTTTCCTCATGCTTTTTCTCGTGCTCTTGTATTTTGATTAGGGTATAGATAGCCTGTGAAGTTAATTGCAACAGTGTGAAATCTATTGCCAGTTGAGTAGAATCTCTGCTACTGATATTGTATTCGGTGAAAATGACTTTCTTAAATAAGGAACTGCTCTTACGAGGACAAAGTCCACTCGCTAATTGTCTATAGGTGATTTTATGATGTAATTTGATACGTAATTTGACTAGACCTCTCTGTACCTAGATAGGCTGTGATGCATTTCCGTATTCAGTTAACTGTCGAGTCTTTGCTACCTGTACACTATAAACATTGCCCCATCCCGTTCAATAGAGTAGTAGCTGCTGTTGGTTTACATTGTTATAGTTGCATTGGATCTAGACACTATTCATGCTTTAATTATACGCTCTGTCTTGTCATTCTTTAGAGGCAGACAGGAGTATTGAAGGGCGTTAAGAGGTCGAAAAGCCACTTCACAATGGGTGACCAAATGAGCATCTCCGACAAGTATGACTTGAATATATCTTCCTTCAAGTATATTATCACTTTCTGAAATAACTGGCAGCGGATTTTTTGATCAAACTGTAACAGAAAGAGAGGTGATAGCCTTCATTGTTGTTGATTAAAAGGGGTCATTACCCCTGAAGCATCGCTGACTTCTGAGACATTACTTAACGATTCATATTGCAATTTTTTCCTCAGCTTTCTACCGAATACTGTGGAGATATTGAAAAAATTCCGTCAGAAAGTCTTCTGTGGACAATATTCTACTGATGGTACTGTGTTTCTCTCGGCATGTCAAGGTATTTTGCTTCTTCTCCCTCCCCCTTGAACATCGACAGGGGCGTACCTAGATAATTCTAAATGGGGAGGTGTATTTCATAATGTGATCGAGTTTACTAATGAAAATGCTTGCGATAATCATTTCGATTTGCGTTTGCTGACCTTCGTAGAATTTCTCCAAATTATGTAATTATGCTAATTTTAGCGACCATCTACACACTTACCAGTTACTTATCCAGATAGTTCGGGTGACCCATTGCCAACACTCCCCCTGTAGGTACGTCCCTGGGTATCGATAAATCAATAGTCTTTTTTGTATCTCGTTAGTTTATGAGTAAGTATCTGAATTGTTAGATTGTTTGTCTGCTGAGTGAAAATTCGATGGTTTGAGGCAAACTTCGGGTTGTAATTTGGATGGTTGCTTGCGGTCCACCTAAAAGCAGATTGGCACTTGTAGCTGTCATTCTTTTCATAATGTTATGCATACTAATGCAGCTTTGATCTTGGGATTCTAACATAGGCCTTTATATATATAAATATATATACTTATATTAGAATCCCAAGATATAGATCCCAAAGATATAGACAAAATTGAAATACATTTCACTTTAGATGTAGACGTTGCACTTTGATATCTTCATCAGTACTCATATACATATATATATATATATATATATATATATATATATATATATATATATATATATATATATATATATATATATATATATATATATATATATATATATATATATATATATATATATATATATATATTTATTTATTTATTTATTTATTTATTTGTCTCCGGTATAAAATTCCACGTAGTATCGTTCTCTTTCTTGAGGAGTACAAAAACATCTTTATCCATCATATTCTGTAGCTGCATTGTCATGACTTTTTGATGTTTGATTCCGTAGAAATCATATGATTGCAGTTTCTTATTCAGTTGCGTAATCGTATTTCTAGGAAAGCGATTTGATTGTTAATCAGCTGGTAGAGTACATTGAAGCTTTGCAATAGAGCAACACTTGAGATTACCAAGTATTCGTGATTTAGATGAGTTTCGAAATGTTTCAGTTTTGCATTTCTATGTAAAATATATCACTGTGGGCGCGTTCTTGTAAGCAGGTTATGTTTTGAAAGCTAAAGCTAGGACGTTTTGTGCTTTTTTGATCCTCGGCCGTCATTGTTAAAGAGGGTCGAAGAGATAAGGCGGAAAAGTAAAGCCGGTACGAAAGGTGTGAAAGGTCAGGAAAGATGAGATGAAACAAAGACTTGAAGAAGAGTACAAAGATAGAACGAAGGAGAAGAATTGAGGGAAATGTGATGAAATGAAGGAAAGAGAAAAATACAGGCATCAAAAAGTAGATTCATTATCCCATTGGGGTACTTCTTTGTTTAAGTAGCCTGTTTCAAAATACTGATTATTGTTTTTATAACTTTCTGTACTTTTTCAGATCAACATATTCGACTATATGATACCACAAATGGCAATTTCACCCTTTTTCGAGATATTGTTGCTAGAGATGTTGGCTGGAGTATATTGGACACGGCATATAGGCAAGTATTTAATGCTCAAGTTTCACAGAGAGAGTTAGATCTTGTGCTAATTGAAAATAGGAGAGTTTTGGATTTGATGACTGGAGGCCTGTCGAGGTACTGTATATATGAATGTCCAGAAACATATGTTGCGAAGCATAGCGTTTAAATCTTGATTGGCTAGCAGAACTAGTTCTCATGACCTTCTCCAAAGAGTCAAACGCTCTAAAAAAACACGTGAAACTGGCCTGAATGTAGCTACGAGAACCGTTTGTTTACGAAATCATGGTCTCCTATTGGTGGAAAGGGTCATGAGAACTAGTTCTGCTAGTCAATCAAGATTTGAACGCTATGCTATGTTGCGATATTGTGCGAGTACACGTTTTGTTTTATAACAAAGCAGTTTAAATGAAAGTAGTGTTATACTACAGAGAAAGTTACAAAGTTCATTGGTGGATTTTTGAGAAATAGGGTACTTGGTAAGTTCTTATACATTTAGAATTTCAAATTTCACCCAAGTATATCATCTCTTTTATTTAATTTGTATATATTTCCTCTGTTATACTACGTATGCTAATGTCATGTTTTTGTAGTGCCTGTCCTTCTGTGTTACTTTGTAGTGCTACACACACTCAAATACTCTTGCTCAGAAACCAGACAGTTTTGCAGAGTCCAGAAAAATGTCCAACATTCCTCGGGCTTTCAAATCTTCATCATAGCCCTTCCTCTTCTAAGACAATCAAAAGTAGTCAAAGTTCTTAAACTCTGCATTGTGTATGTCTCGAAAACTTGAGCTGTAGAAGGACTATGCGTTTCACTGCCGATGTCACAATTGAAAACTTTGCTGAAACTGGATTGTTGATAAAAATTACTAAACCTTCCTCATATACGACATAGAAGGCAAAATCTTCCTCTGGCTCAGAGCCGTGGAGCCGTGACTTTTTCTGGACTCTGCAGTTTTGGTACTAAAGTCATTGAAAAGTCAAGACAGTTCCAATGCAGGGCCAAAAAAGCTTTTTTGTAAAAACAATTTACACCTATAAAGAATAAATTTATTGGGACGTGGTTCGTTAAGTGTTGTGACTATTTCTGTATCTTCTTTAGTGCGCAGAGGACACGGAGTCATTGTTGTTCTAGTAGATAAATGTGGCTGTCCAATTAACCCTGATTTGTTGACTTCGTAACATTGACTACATATAAGAGTAGGCTATGCCTCAGATAAATATATTAAGATAAAAGCTTAATTTTTAAGGCAAATTTATTGATTATGTACATTTGATACACACACACACACACACACACACACACACACACGCGCGCGCACACACACACACACACACACACACACACACACACACACACACACACACACACACACACACACACACACACACACACACACACACACACACACAAACAAACAAACAAACACAGGCGCATACACACACACACACACACACACACACACACACACACACACACACACACACACACACACACACATATATTTGTATATGGTATGTTGTTGAGTTGTTTTGCTATGTAACTCCTTATATCTCACGTATTATGAGACTTCAATTATCTTTATCCCTTAGCCCTGATCAAAGATATTTAATTTATACAAGCTGGTCTGACTGTGGTGAGTATAGATTTGTGGTGCATCTACATTGTCCATCCAGTCTATACATTTGTATTATTGGGACATCTTAGACTGTCGAATTTTATCTGTAAGTAAATGCAACATCAAATGTGAGATGAACTTTATCTTGTTATGCCAATATTGAATTGTAAGCACCATATACAGTTGTTACCAGATGACCCAGTGTCCTTTTGCGCTGTTTGTGATGTAAGCAAAGTATTTCGTAGTTTTCTGAATTCTTGTTAGATATAAAAAACATTGTAAATGAATATTCGTATCTTCTCTTTGTAAGGTCCAGCCCATTTGATTGAATAAGTTAGATTTCAGGACAGAGATAAGCTGTCTGTTATCTATTTGTGTTATCTGTCTTTTATCTTTTGCTGTATTAAATTATAAAACTTAGAAATCTTGCTAGGTGTTTCCTCAGTATGCCAGGTTTCCTAAGTTACCTAATTTGGGCTGTCCGATTAAATAGTTCATTTGATTTTGATCGCTTTTAAATCACCTTATATTTTCTCATATTTATGTAAATAAATAAATTTCGTTTCTTTAAAGTTGATCTGTGACTTACTAGTGCTGAGAAATTTGGCAATATATATATATATATATATTTATATATATATATATATATATATATATATATATATATATATTATATATATATATATATATATATATATATATATATATATATATATATATATATATATATATATATATATATATATATATATATATATATTTATATATATGTATATATATATATATATGTATATACATATATATATATATATATATATATATATATATATATATATATATATATATATATATATATATATATATATATTTTGCCAAAATTTCTCAATATTATAAAATCAGGTAATACACGACGAAAATCGACTATGTTTGTAAATTTCCAAGACATGTTTCGGCTTGGTACTCAAACCATCATCAGTTGAAATGACTAAGATAACGTTACGACCAATAAGAACTATACACTATCAATCGAATATATTAATAGAACAGAGGAATGAAAGAAACGAAAAAAGAATGTGGCGGTTAAACAACGAAAGCTAAAAGCTCAATGAAATATTATAATGTTGCAGTTGTTTATTTAAGTTAGGCCTTTCCCACATGATGTGGAGTGCTTCCTTAATTTTTAGGTTATGATAATTGCTTGCTGAATCTAGTACCTTGAAGCAGTTTTCACTGCAAAGATTTTTACACGGAGTTGAAGTCTTTAAATGCTTAAAAATATGCGAATTCGCATATGAACGAAAGCTAAAAGCTCAATGAAATATTATAATGTTGCAGTTGTTTATTTAAGTTAGGCCTTTCCCACATGATGTGGAGTGCTTCCTTAATTTTTAGGTTATGATAATTGCTTGCTGAATCTAGTACCTTGAAGCAGTTTTCACTGCAAAGATTTTTACACGGAGTTGAAGTCTTTAAATGCTTAAAAATATGCGAATTCGCATATGAACGAAAGCTAAAAGCTCAATGAAATATTATAATGTTGCACTTGTTTATTTAACTAAAGGCCTAACTTAAATAAACAACTGCAACATTATAATATTTCATTGAGCTTTTAGCTTTCGTTGTTTAACCGCCACATTCTTTTTTCGTTTCTTTCATTCCTCTGTTCTATTAATATATTCGATTGATAGTGTATAGTTCTTATTGGTCGTAACGTTATCTTAGTCATTTCAACTGATGATGGTTTGAGTACCAAACCGAAACATGTCTTGGAAATTTAAAAACATAGTTGATTTTCTTTGTGTATTATCTGATATATATATATATATATATATATATATATATATATATATATATATATATATATATATATATATATATATATATATATATATATATATATATATATATATATATATATATATATATATATATATATATATATGTATATTTATACAAATGTATTTATAGATATAATATATATAAATATATGTGTGTGTGTGTGTGTATGTTTATGCATATATGTATATATATTTGATATATTTAACATATATTAAATAACTCAGATTCACATTCCTTGTTGTAGTTAATAAAGTTGGCTTCCTGACTAACCCTGACGTGCTAACTTTATATCATTGTTTACCTATGAGGATTAATTTATATGTATATTTTATGTATACCCCATCATTTCTTCGTTCAGCCATTATGAGACTGTCTCTGTAGTAATTGGAATGTCAATGTGATTTTTGCTTGGTTTTTGACAGTTCATTTGTGTAACATCTACGGTGATTTCGAGACCCATATACCTTTAAATCTGAGGTGAGTGTACTAATGCGTGAGTTTGCACTTTATTTAACCACTCGCTCTAAAATGATAGCCCAGGTGTGAGATCTTGAGGACATTTATTGTAGTTCGACTGGTAGGCCTATAGAAACCTTATTGGCATGGAGAGTTCAGGCTTAAAACTGTGCTTATACTTCAACAATATTGAGTTTCAATAAGTAGTTGATAATTCCTTTGGTGTATTTCGCGATAATTAGCAATATTATGCATGTCAAGGACGGTATCCATAAATAATCAAGGGATATTTTCATCGTGGTCATTTTCCATTGTCACTAAAAACGTGTATACCAGAGTTGGGCATCCTACGGTCCGACGGTCACTATCCGCCGCGCGAAGGGAGTTTTGTAGCCCACGAGTTGGTAGCTGCATTTGTTAATTTGAAGCCTCTATATAAGTTTGAAGATGAGGACGACTTTAAAAATGGTTACCATTGTAAAATTATCTTAGTATGTTATCTTTGATATACTGAGATAGTTCTTTGGTAATTTCTTTGTAGTGTAAAATAATACTTTAAGTTGATTAGGTTGTGAACAATGCAAGTTGTACTTGGTATAGTTTCCCATGGCCCGCTTGATGAAAGATTTCACGGATCTGACGCGCCATCCTAACAGGTTGCCCACCCCTAGCCCATATGGAGGGAATGAGGAACTAGACAAACACGCCCATCTTACTTCCAATTTTTATTATCGTTCCTTTTCTCAATTCATTAGGACCGTATTCAAAGTAATTTTTGGAGGAGAATTCTTGTTACTGTTTGTATCAAGAATCTCTTGAAAAACCTTCAGAAGTAGAACTTGGAGAAAGTCAGAACAATAGGTCGTTAGAGAATTTGGAGTTAATCGTATATCCCAACCGGAGCTAGTCCACTTGACGGGACCGAGAACATTTCACAATCAGTTTTGTTTTGTTGATGCGGCTCGTTGCTAACATGATTCCGCATTTTTACGCAAAAAAAAAAAATTTTGTTGAGTAGTCTGGCGTGTTACCGAAATGAAAATTCTCGTGTGGCGAGCCCCCATGATACAATTATTGACCTGTGATACCAAGAATAGTCTTTGAAAATAAAGCAAGTAAAGCATAGAATGAATATGAAGACTAATGATAAATAAGAGATAGAAGTGATAGGTTGATATATACTCTAAAGAACTTGATAGATTGATTTATTCGATAGTTTTAACTGATACGTTTTGATCGAGTGATTGCTTGATTGATTACTGGGTGATCGGAGCAATTATGTGTTTGTTAAATCATTGATTGATTTATTAGTAGATTGATAACTGTTTCATTCTTTGATTGTTTATTCTTTTATTTGTGCTTTACAATGCATTCGTTCATTGATTAATCAATTAATTCATTCATTCATTTATTCATTTGTTCATTAGTTCTTCTTGTGTTCATTAGTTGATTAATTTCTCCATTAGACCGTTCATACATTCATTAGTTCATTCGTTCATAAATTCATTCATTCGGTAATTAGTTCATTAGTTCATTCATTCATTTATCAGTATATTCGTTTATATTCCTTCAGTCGTAGTCTATTTTCAGTTAGATGGTTTATTTGTAATGTATTATTTATACTGTATTCTACAATTTTCTTTCATTTTTAGGCCTGAAGAATCCCGATTTTGTGCATTTTCAGTTTGCTTTTCGCAGGACAACACGCAAATTCTCGCGGGGTATGAGAACTCAGTGAATCAATCAACCAATACCCAATCATAGCATGTTTTGTTATTTTCTAACAGCTCTATTGCAAAGGGTGAAACAAATAGACCCTTACGATGAAATATGCCTTTTTTGGAATAGCTTCTGTTATTAGGTGCAATATTTTAGCCTCTATTTCCTAACAGACCTATTACGTAAGCCGGATTGAAACTTTGATATCTTATGGATGAGACTGGTATGGCAGAGAGACTTAGAAAATAAATCCCCCTCAAATTTGCTCCTTCGAAAAAGCCCCCCCTCAAATAGGCTCCTTTCACAGATTATTATTATTTAATTATTATAATTTCATTTACAGTTGGTATAATAAATAGTTAATTAAACTAATCTCAACCAATTATTTACATTATTGCAACGAAGTTAAAAAAGAGTTAAAGAAAAACACAAAACCTGATACTATGTTATGGATCGATACTGATATTTAACCTGTTCTTTTGTTTGCTAGAGAGAATGAAAGTCCTGAAAATTTTTTATTAAGACCCCCTCATATTAGTCCTCCCCCATATAGACCCCAATCTAGAAAGTATGAAAATATTCACGCTCCCAGAGGGCTAATTTTAGGATATACTGTATAGGGATTAGAAAACTGCGACTTGTAGAAGGAATTAAAGTAATACGTGGTGGGTTTTTAAGATCAATGCTGTTTGTGAGAAGTTTCTCATGCAGAAAGTTTTTTTTGCAGGGGAAGTGATCAATGCTTGTACGTTTATGATCGTGGCGGGGACAAGCGAACTCTTCGGGTTTGTATGTTTTGTACTATGTATGAATTTGGGTCTCACAACCACTTGATACCCATAGCTCTGAGTAGATAACCTTCAGCCTGGAATAGACGTTCCTGCCGGTTTAGTTTTTAAAATGCATACTAAGACAGTGTTACTGCACCATACCCCCCAAGTTTATTGATTTTGAGCTGAGAGGACATTGTCGGAATGAATTGAATTGAATTGTCGGAATGAATTGAATTGAATTGTCGGATTCAGAATTATCGGGTGAAAGTAGTTCATGGTTACTGTTTGCTGTTGTGAAAAAATGTTTGCATGAAGCGAGTAATTGCTGTCAGAGGTATCGAAAACGCAGCTGAAAGTCGTGCCGATGATGATGGAATACTGAAAGAGGACGATGGACACATTTTAGTATATTTTGAACTATACATTAAAAGCAATAAGTTTTTTATCAAAAATATATATATATATATGTTTATTTATTTATTTATATATATTACTGAATCACAGCCGCATTCGCATAGTATATAGTATATAAATAAGAGACAAAACTATACTTCACGTAAATGTAGACGTTTCGATAAATATCTTCATCAGTACTCTCATCGGTGAGCCACCAAATATCTCTTCCTGTTTTAACAACATGAGCTTAGCTATATATATATATATATATATATATATATATATATATATATATATATATATATATATATATATATATATATATATATATATATATATATATATATATATATATATATATATATATATATATATATTTATTTATTTATTTATTTATTTATTTGTATAAACCTAATAGCCCGAATTCCACAGTAGTAATTAATGGAGATTTAGAAAATACACAGCTTGCATATCTTTTTGTGTTTGTTTCATCAGAATTCGTAGTATAAATATAAATATGTATACATGAACGAAGTGAATCGTGTAAGACTCTACAGTATATAAAATGTCTGACGCTTAGGGAATTTTTGTATTTTGTTATTAAATCATTATTTGTATTTGATTATTTGCGACCCAGCTACAATGTGATGAAATGGAAATAACTGATTTAGGCGAACTAAAATTAAGTTATATAAATGATCAAGTAGACTAGTGCAAGTGATAATACACTACTGGGTGGCAAAAGATACTCAGAAGGTTTCTGTTAAATGATATTAATATCCATCATTTAAATACTTGTCATTTTGTCATTTTTAACTTGGCTGCGAGGCTCTATTTTGTTGTAAATTCATTAGCAATATATATTTTGATCTTCTTCCCATGTTGTAAGGATTTATCAATGTAATAGTTAAAATTGTTGCCTGGCATAATCAGGGAATTTGCCGGAGATGCAATAAACAGAGCCCCTTACCTATGGGCGCCTTAGGGGGGCGAAGCGTAGCTAAGCTCCCGTTGTTAAAGTGGGGAGAGATATTTCGTGGCTCAGCACCTCTTCCAGTGCGCTTATACAAATTTGATGCTTTTTGTATATTTTCCGTCAATTATGTTTAACTTTTGCATAATGTTGTATGTATTTGTATTTGCACTGTTCGAATAAATTGCCGGGTGTGACCATGACGCGGTCTATAGAATTAGACGAAAGAAGATGCCCCTCTTAGCTTTTCAAGACGGCGCCTCTGTCTTTTGCATACTTTTTTAAGACAGCACCAATGGAAGGATGACAAGCGTTTACAATTCAATTGTCGTAATAAGTGATCCCTATCTATCTATACCACTGCTCGCAAATGACGCTAGATGAAAGATAATTTATTGTCCTGTAAAGAAATGCTCACAGAAGATCACGATGTAGATAGCTTTGTCAAAATGATACTGCCAGGCCTGGGTTGGCGCTCTTGATTTGGGGCTTTTATGCGTTTGTTTGGCTGGTGTGTAAGGCCATAAACTCACGGTAGGCCGTCACACTCAACAACTCTCTTTTCTCTGAACCTGCATCTTTGGTAGCCAACATTCACCGAAGAAGTCAATTGTAAAAATAAGTCGAAATGAATGACTTGCAATTCAATTCAAGCAGGCAGAGTATTTTCAGATATTTTTCTTTATTAGTCGGTTTACCATCCAGTAGATCAGCAGTTGGATGTTTTTGAAAAAGAGGGAGAGGCTCAATGTAGAGTTCTCTGTTTGGAAAATCTTTGCGACAACGCCCTTAAGAACCGCATAAAATTAAGCAAGCTCATTTCTCGAAACTCCATTAAATTTGCGCTGAATTGTACTGAAGTTGCAAATGATTTTTTACTGTAGAACAAAATTTAATAATGAAGTTAAAAGTCTTGAGCAAAGTAGAAACAATCCAGGACACATTTCAAATTTAATCCTGAAAGTCAAGAGGGTGCTGTGCCCCCAGAATCTCCTGTAATTCTTGCAAGAGGCCTACGCCCCCCCCGAATCCCCAAGACTGCTGCCCAGTTACGCATCCTATGGCATAATAGACTCTTATGAATTGTTTTATTACAACATTTTTCTATCTATCCTTTATCACGAAAATTGTCTTCTTTCGTAGATAAGTGGTCATGAAGATGACGTGAACGCAGTTGCGTTTGCCAATGAAACATCAGATATACTGTACTCCGGAAGTGATGATGGACTTTGCATGGTATGATGGTCGTCTTTACGATATCTTGATTTAAAGTTTTTTAATAGAATTTTTAGAAACGGACAGGGTAAAGGTTAGTCCCATATACGATTTCGTACGTAGAGAGTACCTTTAGAGAGAGAACGTGTTCTGGATATTCGGCATAGCGAGGTAGGATCGCAAGTTCCTTTCATCATCCTATTTACCAATCTCCATATTTCACTTCAACCTTCAGCCAATGTCATTGACTATGTGTATTACCCCTGTACATATCCTCACCCTAACTCTTCATTTCCATTTTCCATCGCATTCTCAACCTCTTTCTTATTTGTCATCCAAAATGCCTCTCTATCATGCGGTCTCTGAGATACCCCTTCATTCCTCTCTAACTCATTTGCAGTTGCATTTGCCTCTACAATATAAACGTGATTCAACGCAAATGCATGATTGCCATCAACAGAACATGTGCAGCTTTCTCCCTGATGGATGTTTCCCCGTGATTTCGTGGTATTTGTGGTATATGACTTACAGACCACCTGACCTACACCGGGAGGCTAGCACTTTAGAGCACATGATATGGATGCGAGATGTTTAATTGTATTCCTGTCCGTACATGTATGGGTGCAAAAGACTTGCGCTACCTTTTCATTGTTTGTCGGCTTGAACTCTAATGGTATTCCCAAGGTCTATTATAGTTACCTCGCCATGCTTTTCTCACATTGATATTTGGTAGATTTTCAATATCTTTATAAAAACTTATAAGTGTTTTATATGGAGCCATTTATAAGAAACTTAAATGTGGAGGATTATATGTGAAGGGTTCTTTATGCGAAGAGTTTGTAAAGTGGTATCTATACAACATTGAAGGGAGCGAAATAATGGGGGGGGGGTGCATATCTAGAAGAACTGGTATAGGCAATGGCTGTACAGTATTCGCTTTGGCTTGAAAAAGAAGTAAAGCAACGTTTATTATTTTCTATACATTCGGGCTGAGAATTTCGCGTTACACAAACATCATAGGTGCCGACTCGAGTTGCCCTTCTGCCTAATCCTTTTCTTTTTCTGTGGCTTCGACTGCGAGATGGATCCTGTTCGAGCGTGACCAGAAGGGGAGAGGGATCTGAAGAGGTTTTTGTTATTTTATTGAGAGCTAAGTTAGATGATTTGAAACTTCAGGCATGGAGCTGTAACAAAAATTTAACATAACTTACAATGCTTTAATCGATAACTAGTGGGACCAGGGCTTTTTAACATACTTACGACAGGGGAAAAGTCCCCAGTGGGGCTAGTACTTTCCTTGTTAGTGGCTGGCAAAATCACAGAATTTCCCCAATTTTTGGGCCCACTTGAGAACTTTTAAAGGAAAGTGTGATACTCTTTAGTGCTGTTCTAGCATAATGTAAACAGTTGATAGGTTTTTGCCCCTGTGAACTTGGTATATGTATCGCCTACTTTCTATCAATGTATCTACAGGGTGTGGTAACAAAATTTTTCCCCATCTTTGTGGCCCTTTTGAGGAATTTCCCAAATAGTGGAAATTTCTCACAAAGTGCTATGAGTGGTACTCTTGTAAAATGTTATATATAAAGTCTATCCCCCAAAAATAGGGAAGGGAAGTAGTGGGCGGAGCCCTTAAGAAGCGTATCAAAGCCACGCCTTTTTACATTTGATGTGAACGGCACTAGTTTTCTAGACACCCAACAGAATTGCTATTGATTACTGATTGTTATTGATGCTTCAATCAAAGCAGCTTTTGTTGCAAAGGTCGTGAGAATGCGCTTTTAAGTACTTCTAGTGGTTTTTGTCACTGCACTTTATCATTGCACATAACCGCTTTTCACTGAAAATTAAAATTTGGTATGATTACAACCTGCTCGTCAGGCGCATTTTGTTTACACTGTTTAGAATCAAGAACTGTGCCTCATTTCATCATCATTGTTATTTTTTTTTTATTTTACCTTCAGCACGATGCGTGGAAGAATAGCGTGCAGCTCTAATTTTTCCTCAAAAGTTTTTGGACAGCATGTTTTTTATACAGAACCGCATTATAAAGAACCGACAGGTAGAATGCCAGAACTTTCAATGAACTTGTACTAATAATGAAAAATCGCTAAGGACCTATTCGATTTCGAAAAGCTTTATCATTACAAACAATCGAGAATTAGGCATCCAGTTCCATTCATTGCAATCAGATTAGCACAAATTGTAGCTGCGTGCCATAGAGGGTTTTGCTTTGAAGCTTACAAGTTATATAGTACCCTGTCTCAACATTTATCATTTAAGATGTGTATTGTATAATATGAAATTTGTAGGCAAAGTTTGGGAACTACTAGGAAACTTTTCGTGCTACAATATGATCTTTCTATCTATACTTTCCAAGTCATGCTATCTAGTCCACGAACTCTTTCCCACAAATCTTCTTTTATTCCAAGAACCTGTCAACTTTGGAACACCTTACCTTCCACTTCCTTTCCTGAATCCTACAACTTAACTTGCTTCAAATTTAACATCAACAAACTGGATCTCATCTCCCTATCTAATTAACTTCCCTTTCTCTTTCTTCCTTTGTCATGGTTTTGTTATAGGCTCTATTGGCCTTTCTCTGACATAACTGTCTAAAAAAAAAATACTAGAATTTTGCATCAACTAAATGGTTATTGCGCACAGGTTTGTTAAGAGTCAGCTCATAATATTGATACACGATATAAATTTGCTTTATTAGTTATCTATATATTTCAGTTTATTGTTTATATAGTACCTGTCTTTCTGTGTAACGATGCAATGTTTCACAAACTTGAATATTCTTGCTAAGAAAATCTTGAGAAAGTTTTATTGTTGAAATCGTTGAAAAGTTAAGAGATGTTGAGCACTGGACGGAAAAACGCTTACTTGAAAAAAGACTTTATTTTTAAAACCTTTGTAGCACTAGTAGACCAGGCTCAGGGGAGTTTTGATTTTGTGTATTCATAAGAAAACATATATCATTCCTCAATGGAAGGACCAAGGTACTGTGCTAATGCAAGTTTATGTCGAAATAAGAAAAATTTAGGAGCACATAAAGCCAGCCAGAATCTACTGGTTTTTTCAGGAAACTGTCCTGAGAGTACATCTTTTGGTATTGCCTGTATGCCAGGAGATGCTGACTTCAACGAACTACAATATGTTTTCGCAGAGTCTTTTGTTTCTAAATGATTATGACACGTTAGAACACACCGAATTTTACCTTGCTGCGAAATGGTTCTATTCAATGATAAACAGTGAAAATATGCAGTGATAGAAATCACTTAGCTCTTCTGAAGTGTATTCACATGGCCTTTGCAATAAAAGTTGATTTGATTCAGATATCCAGTGTGATATCAATAAGAATCATTAATCAATGTCTAATCAACAAAATTAGTTAATGTTCAGTCAATAAGAATCACTTATCAATTCCCAACAAATAACAATCATTAGTCAATGTCCAATCAATAGCAATCACTAATAAATGTCCAATCAATAAAAATCACTAATCAAAGTACAATCATTAACAATCACTAATTAATGTTCAATCAATAGAAATCACTAATCAATGTTCATTTAATGTTTCTAACAAGGCCATTTATTCTCACATCTAATGCGAGCGATGTTCTACATAGACATTTAACTTTGGAGAAAATCGCTCGCATTAGATGCGAGAATAAATTGCGTGTGGTAAATCTTCCTTAAAGTTGATATATGATAGAGACAACATTATGACAGATAGCTCTTTAATGCGATCATCCTTTTCTATTATGGGAATGGGGCTGTTGGTTTGCTCAAGTGATCGTAACCAGGACCATTCCTAGGAATTCCCTTTAGGGGATGGAGTAACTAGATTGTGCGAATAAAATGGGCGTGGATCTTATATTTGAAAAATATTTGCTTAAATTTTTACGTATCATGCTTTCAATTTATTGGCAAATTGTGTGGTTCTATAATTGTAGCAAATTCGTGAGCCCCTGCGTCCTTGCAGCACCTAATTCTTCTTAGGCTTCTTGAATACAAAGATTACAACAATTTGCAGACAGGTGGCAAATTGGTTATTTTGCCGACAGGATTTTTGTCTGGGGGTAAGACAACCCTCCATACCTAACTGTAGGAACATGCTTGATTGTAGCAAAGTATCTTTTTGCTTATGATGGTTTTATGATTCTAGGTTTGGGATAGAAGAGAATTGTGCGAAAGGGACCCAAAACCTGTTGGCATTTTCGCTGGACACACAGATGGGATCACTTACATCGATGCAAAGGTTAATGCGAAATTTTCTTTGCGAAATTTCTTTGTGGTTTTTGTTGATTGATTTCGTGACGAAACCACAGAAAGAGGTAGCAATTCATTATTACCCCCATTATAAAAGTATTTGTTGGTGTACGCGTTTTTTTATAGGAGTGTTTTTTCGCTCAGTCCTGAAACTGTCTTAGCTTTTTCATGATTTAAGTGCTAAAACTTTCTTAAGACTTTCTTAACGAGAATACTCGAGTTTGTCTAGCATTACAATGGTGTAATGCCAGACAGGCACAACACAAGAATCGCACTGAAGTGTACTAAGATTATTACTAGAAATCCATGCAAATTTCATATGAATAATTTTATAGGAACACAAGCCTCAAAATTTATGGCAAATTAAGAACAAATTAAGAACAAGCTGAGGCTGAAGCAATATCGTAAAATGATTTGGAACTGATGTAAAACTTTTTAAGGTCTGCAATGTTTGCTTAAAGTCCTCGAAACACCCAAATCATCGGTGTGTAAAAGGCCATAAGAGTATTAAGGCTTTTAGCAAGGATTATAAATCTGTAAGAACGTATATCTTTTGTGTTTTGCTAATGCTATTAAAAATACTACCTCATTAGTAAACATCCAATGTTCTCTTGTTTATTGTCTAATGTCTAAATTGCCTACACCCCAATAATTTAAGAACATATTAAGACCAATTCAGCTTCAAAATTTTAGAAAAATTAAGAACAGCCAGCCTGAACCTCAATTTTACTGGCTCTTATAAAAAAGGAGTGTAAGCAATGAAGATGAAGGGCTTAGGTGACAATCGGAGTTGTAAATGTTTGTGAATTATAAGCTTTTTAGGTCTCAAAAATCCGGTATTTAACTTTTTTAACTTTATTAGCTTTTTGAGCAGCTGAGTACTTCTTCCCTATAAGCAATTTTCTTATAAAAAAAATGTGTGTTCAAACTTGATGAGGACTTTGGAATAATACTTAAAGGTCCTAACATTCTAATTTATAGAAGATAATCAGTGGCATATGCCTTCTTCCGGTAGAAAAGTAATGTCCAATGTTTCCTTTGAGATGATATCACGAAGCCCTATTCATTCAGGCAGACGTGAAATGTGCAGAAGAAACAATGTTTATTCAAGTTATATAGTACCACTTTCCTATCTTTTATAGAATTGTGGGTTATGCGATAGACCGTTTGCTGCGTTTTGATCCTTTTCTTCAGCTATTCGAAGGCATCATAGTTGCCAAATGTTTGCGAACTCCGATAAAGGCTATTTTCTCCCAACCTAATTGACCAATCATCATGCAAAATGGGCTAGTCTTAGCATATGTGCTCAGAGTCCTGCATGATGATTAGTTAATTAGATTGGGAGAAAATAGACCCGATAGAGCTCTCAAACATTTGGCTGCTATGATATCGAAGGCCATGTTCGATTTGTGTTTGCATTCGACGCCTCAAATCTCAAACCGTGTTCCATGCCTTTATAAGAATTTATTAAGAATTAAGAAAGCTTATTACCACAGGGCAATATTGGTTCGGAAGCGTTTTAGTGTTTTGATAGTTAGTTTTGTCTTTTTCGTATGTACAGAGTTTTATGAAATTGTGTTAAATTTATGTTGAAATGACAGTATGCTAGTACTGTCTCTCTCTCTTCGCCAATTTACACAGGGGAGCCATCGCAGCTCTATCGCAATGACTTACTTTTGGTGCCA
Source organism: Mastigias papua (assembly GCA_964019165.1). Classification (NCBI taxonomy): domain Eukaryota; kingdom Metazoa; phylum Cnidaria; class Scyphozoa; order Rhizostomeae; family Mastigiidae; genus Mastigias; species Mastigias papua. The sequence continues at coordinate 1,953,909 of OZ025272.1, forward strand.
GCAAATGATGTGCCCTTGAGCAACGGCTTGAATTCGTAACCTGATAGCACTTGACGTACAAAGTCGAAGGTCGCGGGTTCGATCCCCCGCTCTGGTCATTCATTCTCTTACACTTTCATTTGGCGATTTTTCCATAATCTTGTTCTCTTTAATTCAATTATTTTTATCTGGCTATATATTTCGGTTCACCTTTCGGTCGCTATCCGACGTTTCATACTCTGACGAGTATCGGACGAAAATAAGCTCTTCGGTATGTCTAAAACATGGTTCCGCTTTTTCGTGCTGTAGTGAAGTTCTGTAGTACCAACAGATTTTTCAGAGTTATTTTTAGTTCAACACGGTTACTTGCATTCAAAAATTTTTAGCATATACCGTTTTGCAACTTACTCTCCTCTAAAAAATAATTAATTCAAAGATATAAGTTAGAATAGTTTTGCAATATATAACAGAAAGAGATGTAAAAACTATAGAACTTAAAAGATATGCAGCTCAGAAATTGTATTGAATGTTTAATCAGATTATCAACGCTTGATTTTGCAGGATTTCTTTCGATCTCATTTGAAGTCTCATTTTGCACGTTTTCAACTCAACCAATTTTCATTTATACTTTTGAAAATGACTTGTTACACGCTGCTAGTTTAATATTTTCCCCTGAAGTGGTCTAGTATGTGCCTGAGAACGCATCTAAGATGTGCCTAGGGACTTTTGAGTGGAGGAGGATTTTAGCGAAGGAGGTTATCGACAGGTTTGAACAAGGCACAATTATTATCGACAAGCCATGGTCGTTTTGCCAGCTTTTACCGACAAGCTAAACAATTATCGATGGCTTCGGCAGAAAGTGGGGCTGTTACATCCCCGCCCCCTACACCCTACATTCCCACGCCTCAGAATCCAAGCTGATATTTTTCTCACACAAATGATTTTCAAAATGTCTTGAGATATTGCTGGCATCTTACCAAAAATACACAAAGCTTTTTTTCAGTCTTATCTGTCACAAGATATTTTTAGTCTGTTATATCTGATCTCGTGGGTATTAATATTCCCATGTGAGGACGTGATGCAGGCTCTAGTTGTTAGCCATTGCCACTGAACGGTAAGATTTCGCCTACCCTACATCTATCACACGTTTTTGTGGAATCTACTGTAATCGATCTCGTGTCTATCAAGGGTCACGTGTGTTTGGTTCGTTTAATTAAGGAAATTATAATTACACTGCATCATGTCAACAAACACGAAGACACAAAGCCGAATGAGGAAGAATCACCTTTGATTGACAGTCAATTCATGTGCGTTGTTTAATTAGCGGCGTGGCATTTAATTACTATTTCGTTATGGCTGAGTCTAAGTCACGCGATGGAGACATAATGTCATTCAGGGCCTAGAATAGGAGTTTGTGAGACCATTATTTATCAGACATAAGTAGTTTTTAGCTGGAGCCCGAAGGAAAGTTTTCCAAGATGACACTCATTTCTTACAAGAAACACTGTTTAGTATAGAGTACTGTTTTGCTCTTCAGTCACGGCCAGAAGGAACACCCACTGAATAATGCAACAATACTGAGTTCTCGGTCAAACACGAAGGCTAATGATCCTCTCCATCCTTAATAAAAGAATACGGAAGTAAATGCTTAGTTGCCTAAGTGCCATTTGGAGCGTATCGACTTGTCTGTTACTTGGAAGAAATGTTTATAAAGCTCAGCATTTCTTTAACAAGTTTTTATAGGGAGCCGCTTTATAGGGAACCTACATAAAAAAGGCCAAACAATCCATGGACCTTGTACTACGAATTATAAAATTGATAAAAACCTTTTCAATCGCAGATATTTTTATCACTGAAAACAATGGGGAATTTGGAAGCCAAATTTGCGTAGATTTGTGTAATCGTTGTAGCAAGTAGTTAAAAAGCAAGATGCCGTTGAAATTTGCAATATCCATAGTGCCCTGTTTTAACACTGATAACTTAGAATTGTCTATAACACTGAATATATTGTGAGAGGTAAGGAAATATTGTGGAACTTTTAGTTTACTAAAATGTGCCCAAAAGAGGTCCAGAGGTAAGGAGCTTTAAGAACTAGGCATTGACTAAATTTCATTTTCAAGAAAACTATTAGTGGTCAAGAACATTTTTCTTTATGCCTTGATGCAAGCACGGTCTCGCTGGTGAGGGAAGCTTCAGCCCCCCCCCCCACTTTTTGCCACTTAGCTGATTTTACTAGCCATGATCAAGCAATTTTGTTGTTTGTAGCCCCCCCTCCTTTTGTATGTACCCCCTTTTGTCTAAATACTGCTTGCACCTCGTTCTGTTGTGAAGAATCGGCAAAGAAGAAAAGTACGTTATATAACACGTCAGTGAAATATGTTTGAATAGGATGCCATTTGATAGGAAACAATTTGTTTTTTCCTAGCACGCTGCGGTTAAGTTTGTCACCACTTTTTGAATTCGAGATCCAGCAATAGACAACATGGGATATCTGTTGTCAAAACTCTTCGGGGCTAATTCATTGAGTAACTTCATCAAGTGGTAAACAGTGATTGTGTTTTCTCACATTTGTACACGAAAGCGCAATGCCTGTATGTTTTGATGGTATGTTTAAACCAATACAACCACTAACAGGTTGAAAGTCCTCAGAGGTGCCCTTTTCAAGGACAGAAGGAACAAAGTCACAGGGATGTGATCATACATGTAGGGAGATACTCGTTTTGTGTGGTTTGTGTTCTAAACATTTTTCGTAGAAGAAAGTTTTCTGGCCCAATATGAAAACTTTCTTAACGTTTTCAAGATTGCAGCACTAAAACTGTCCTAAGACTTCCCTAACAAGAATGTTTGAGTTTGTTTAACAGATTGCAGTGTTACATGGACTGACAGATATTACGAAGATACATAATTGGAATACAAAGAGTTATACAGGAGATCTGAACATATTATCGACTTTCTTGGGTATCAAACATCCAGTACTGCACTTTCTTAACTTTTTGAGCATTCGAGTACTAGTTTCTTATAAAACACATTCTTATCAATAGGAAACTTGTATACAAACCTAGTAAAGAGATGACGAGGCTGTTACGAAATATGTTGATCTATGCCCGTCCGTAACAGACTTTTTGCGCCTGTTGATTTTTGCTTTTTACATCTAACAATCCACAAGTTAGTGTTTTAGTACTCCTAATCAAGAAGGATAATGGAGAGACAGCTCAGTTTGAAACAATGTTTGGTTCACTTTTTGGGCCTTTAAAGTATCGATTGTCCGTCCGCAACGCAGTTGAACTAAACAGAGTGTGGGCAGTTTTCTCTCTAAAGCGGGCCCAGTGCACATTGCGGTTGAGTTGCGATGGCTCCCCTGTGTAAATTGAGGAAAAGAGGGGCAGTGCGAGCAAATGGTCAACCCTGTAGCAAATGTAATCCAATTGCTCAGTGGAAGAACACTCGTCGTGTGAAGTCAAGGGGCCACAAGGTCGAATCCTGTCTGGGTTATTTATCTTTAGTCAATACACTTTTCTTTCACTTTTGCTTTTGCGAGAAGGAATTATTATCAGCTTCCTAACTATCAGGTTATAGAACCTACGTGATTTATTCCTTAAAGAAGACGAAATTCATCTCCTTCTCTAAAACAGTCTCTTAATTTCTCATAGTTCTTGGTACATCTCATGTTTTCATATGTTTATTTCAAATTTAATTCTATTACGGAAGGTAGCCTTTCATCCGAAGGTATTTGTCCAGGAGACCCCATCAAAATACTTGAATTGTAAAGGAAATATGAGTCATCTGTAAAGGCTAGAAGTTAAAATCTAACACCGAATATTTGCAAATTAAATACTGATACACATAAAAGAGCAAAAAACCCATTAACTAAAGCTAAATATTTTTTTAAAAATTACCAAGGAAGTATGCCTGCTGTCTACCATTTGGAATGGCTATTTCAAAATATCACCCCGCGATAAGAAAAACTTGTTTACATATTGCTTGACTTTACCGTGGGTATTATTGCACGGCTTATATGAGGCGCACTTTTAGTTGCTATTATAGAGTTCAGACAGGTATTGTGGAGCCAGGTGATAGAGGGACTTGAAGACCATTATATTTCATTCATAAGCTATCAGATCTTGAATGGCCCTCCAACCCGGCGTTTCATTGAGAGACTACTTTGGTCGTGGAAACTGCTGTTGGTCGCAATTCAAGCTGCTCGGTTTTGAAGGCTCTGCGAATGATTTAGCCCAGTGAGACCCCCACAGCCCCAAACAGCAGAACAATATTGAAAGTGCAGCTCCACATTACCCTTACAAAGAGTTCTCAGTGTGTTTTGTGAAAAGGTTGTTTTAGCATAATTTATAACCGATAGCTTTAAACACTTTTGTGAGTATTTTTGATATGTTCTTTCCAGTCTCTATAACATGATTTGTTGTTTCAGGGAGATGGTAGGTATTTGATATCTAACTCTAAAGACCAAACAATCAAGCTTTGGGACATGAGAAAATTTGCATCAAAAGACTCTGTCCGGGTACGTCTCTTCCTTTTCCAACATAACCACGTTGTAATGACATGCCGTATGTAGGGCGTTTTTATCTAGGGTACCGTCCTAGAAAGTTAAGATGAGGCGGTGCTGTGTGTAAAATTTTATTCAAACTGCCCAAATTCAATCACATGCAAAATTATAGATGGTTTACACTACCAAGTAAGGAGCTCACTAGACAAGCATTCACTTGTTGGAAAGGGGGGCTGAGCGCTCCCTCGACCCCTCTCCAGGGCACCCCTGGTTTCCATATGCCAAAAAGAAGAATGAACAGGGTTATAATATGCTCAGCCTGAGATGAGAAATTGAAAGAGATCTTAACCTGAACTCATCTACGTGGCATTCATTTGGCATAAAGATCCTGATGAAGTTGTTCATAAACATCTAGCACTTTGTTGCTTTATTTTCAAAGGCAGCCCTACCAGATGTTTAAGGCACTGTACACCGCAGTTGGTTTCTCAGTTTGTTGCAAAAAGTCACTCTGGAATTAGGAACAATTTTAAGAGCATTTGAGTATCAAGTTATCATAAATAAAGAACATGGAACCTCGGATGAGTATTCAAGGAGACTTACAGGATATTTTTAATCTATGAAAACAAAGCTGACTTTCTATAGATGTAAACGGATAGGGTCTTCTAGGTCCTTTTCACTGCAGCCAATTTTGTTGAAAAGCATTCTCTTCTTTTTTTTTGGAAGGAGGGGACAGTGAGAAATAGAACTTTCCTATTAGATTAGTTGAGTTTCTGTGTTATTGTGGGTGGTCATTGTCTCCTGTTTCCAGGGGTGCCGAGAAGGGTGGTGGGGGCAGATTGTTTCGGATTTCGGACATGAGAGAAGCCCCAAAATTTATTAAATGACCCTCTTTATTGATTGCTATTGCTTTCAAATGCCATATTGACGTCATCAATGGGGTTTCGATGTTTTTTATTTGCCCAGGGCCCCTGAAAAACCCTCGACGAGCCTACATATTTCTCATTTTCAGTTAACTGACAAACCAGCTTTTTACTACAGTGTAATTCAGATTTCATTGTTGAGTGATAGCTTTATGAATAAATTCAGTCATCTATTGTTCTCTGATGTTTTAGGAATGCAAGCGAACGGTAGCTCAAACGAATTGGGACTACAGGTGGGAATGTGCACCAAGACGATGTAAGAAGTCTTTCTGTACTACGCGTTTTGTATAAGAAACCACTTTATTAGGAACCTAAATCTAGAAGTTGAAGAACTTGTGCTTCCAAAGACAAAATCACTAAGGAACATTTCAATTGTGTCTATTCTTGTCGCTGCAAACAATCAAGAATTAACAAGCCATGTTTGCATAAATTATGTTTAATCCTTGTAGCCAGTGGTTCATAAGCCTGTTCCCGTTGAAACATGCAATGTCCATGGTGGCCTGTCTTAACCTCGAACACTTAAAATGGATAGAGTACTGGATGCTCCGTTACAGTAAGGAACTATTAAGGAACTTTACGTAATAACATTTGACCAGAGGAGTTCAGAAATAAGAGACGTTTACAGGTAGACCTTGCGTTAGGTTCCTAATAAAAGAGATGTGTGTATTTCCTACTGGTGGGATAAATATCTACTCTGGCTATACTGAGAAGCTATTTTCCCACGATCTCCGCTGGCATTAGAATGTAGCCCGTTAATTTTAGAAAGAGGTGGCTATGTGGTCTGCCTCGTAGCGGTTTCTACTCCATAGCATATACTTAGTTAAATAGTAGTAATATTAACAATACTGTAATCGGGCGTAGAATGTAGTAAGAAAAAGAAAAACGCGAAAATTTGCTTTTAATTTCAAAATCCGTTGATAGAAAGATCGTTTACAATATTTCGCCATATGCGCTTACAGCATCATCAGGTAAATTAAAATCCCATCAACGGGTTTTGAAATTAAGGAAAATAGGCTCTTATTATGCTTTTTCTTATTATGAAATGATATTAAGTTCTTTAGAGTTCTTGGCGTTGTGTGCATAGTTTTGCATGTAGGGTAATCTAGATGACCTGTATAAGATAAATAAACAAATAAACAAATGAATAAATAGACACAGACGAATTGGGAATAACTAGTTGATGAATTCATAATTAATGATACTATGATTCTATCCGACATAAACCATTTTCCAGTTTGAATTTTTCTTTAAATGTTAGGAAATTGACCCATTTAGTGCCTCCGTGTTAAAACTCTAGTGGTTTTCTCTTAAGTTAATAAAGGGTGTTTGTGTTTGTGTTAATTAATGGGTACGCCTTGTTGAACTGATAACACGTTGCCTGTATAACGCTTTTACACAAATAAGCTTGTTTTATTTATTAGAGAGAGTTGATACGTTGATTTTGAATGCATGCATTTTAAGCATACTGAAAGCACTCTTTTCGTGCGGCACTCGTCAGAGTATGAAATGTCGGATAGCGACCAAATTGTTCACCTGTTAAAAGAATGGTCTCGCTTTTTCGTGCTTTAGTGAACTTCTGCAGTAGCAACAGACTATTTAATCCTTTGTTATTTATTTGGTTTTATTTTTATTATTTATTCATCACCGATTTCAGCTCGTCGATTAACCCAGATCAACGGCGATCCATCAGTCATGACGTACCGCGGTCACTCAGTTCTTCAAACCTTGATACGTGCTCGATTTTCTCCTGCGCATAACACGGGACAGGTAAATTTCTGTTTGGTTTTTTGTTTGTATTCCAGGTAAATCAATTGATTAGACAATGCTTTCGCCCATATATTAGTTGTTTGCATTCCTTACCGTGCGAATCACGAGAATGGTGGTAATTTTTGTCTGATAGAAAGAATGCGATGGCTAGGAGATTGAATAACATTCTAGAACATAACGCTGCCCTATGTGAGAGGTCTAGTGGTCAGTGTATATTCCCCTAGATTGGGTTGGAGCAGTTTTTTTCTGAAGAGCAGCTTTATAACGAGGCTACATGTAGCAAGCCAAAAAGTGTAAATAACTACTAGAGACAAGATCCGTAAAGAGCTTTCCAGTTCAGAACATTTCTGTTACTGCAAACAATCGAGAATCAGTTCCATTCGTTTGCAGGCAAATGTGAATCAATTTTGTGTAGTTCATATCTCAGTGTTTCACAGGGGGGTTTGTGTTGAAACGTCAAGTGTCTATAGTACCCTATCTTAACATTTAACATTTACAGTGTTTATATAGGACTGGATGTGCAGTTAAAAGTAAGGAATTATTAAGGAAATTTTAGTTCTACAATATGCCTTGCAGATGTCCAGAAATATTTAAGTCTAAGAATTAGGCTTAGAGATAAGTTTCTAATAAACGTGGATTGTGAATGTGTTTGGCTGTTGTAGAACTGGGATATAGCACTCAGTCAAATCCAGAATGGTCAGCCAGTAGGAACATCAACTAAAAGATAAGGGTGCAGCTCTAGTTCTGTGGAAATGAATTGCTGGCGAGATATCATCAATGACTGGTTCAGGTTGAAGCCCCTTGCCCTCTATATAACCACAGAGGTCATGATCTTTAGAGAGTACCCTCATTTGTTTATTTACAATCTGCCGTAATTGAAACTAGGAGATTGCTCGCACATCAAATCTGCTGTGGATTCATTGAACAAAAGTGCGAAAATTTTCACCATAGCGGGGATACTAGACGAGGTAAAACTTGAGATTAGTATTCTCCAATGGAAATTTCTTTAGAGAACATGTTTGCTCTTAAGAGGAACCGTATAGATCCGTGCTGAAATCAATGCAGGTATGTTTGCATCCAGCTAGATGCTTTCTTACTTAGGTGTCGTGCTATTTTTCTTGTGAGAAAAGATTCGAATTCATCGCCTTTGGATCCTTTGCCGCCCGGGATCCAGCGTACACACACCCAAGCAGTTGGATCACAGACACGTAAATTCATCCATACCCTTCAGCCAGTATCTTTTGTACAAGGATCCCGGGTCTGTTCGAGAAAAACTCGTCCTGCTCTCTTTTGATTCAAGTCAGATTTGAAGAATGCTCGTACTGTATCAGTACTTCTCAACCTTTCCTTACTCGTAAACTCCTTTTTCTGTTCTGGTGGCCCCCTGCATAGTTATTCGACAAAATGCAACCTGGCTCTCTTAATGTTAGCTCAGTAACTGAGAGGTAGGAAGCATTTGGAAAGTAGATAGGCACAGGTGTTGTAAGGTTTTTATTTCCCACCCTAAGAGCCACACTTAATCGTACCGAAATTGTATCTTTTACTAAAGTGTTAATTGAATTGAGAGGATAGAGAGGTTCAGGACAGGATAATATAGAGTTTAGGGAAACTTTTTTATGTCAATACAAATGTAGAAGGCCTTTCTGTGATTTTGGTGGAGGGCTTCGCTTATAGATTTTCCTCTATATTAAGGGCATATTTCACAATTTGAGGTGATTTTTTCATATTTGCAACTTTGGGGGGCACGCCTCTAGTACCCCCAGCCTCAAAGTTCCTGCATCTCTGCTTATTATCGAATTTAATCTTTAAATTTTCTGCAGCTATGTCTAAGGTTCTATAAACTTGCTTGCGTGTAGCACATTAATTAAAAGTAAAATCAAGTCCATAGTTAGTTTGCTTTTGCATTTTAAGCTGGCAGGACGCTGCGCTTTGACCTTTGTTGTATACAACAGAAAATGAATGGCCCATTCTGATCCGTGGAGACTCTTTGTCCACTTTGAAATTACGCTATGGTTTTTGGGATCTGTTTGTTTATGTATTGAATTCTTTTTGGGTTCTGTTTCATCCTGGCCAGCGAAAGAATTAGTACTTGTTTGCTTTACAGTATTTGCCATCCTTTGTTAGCAAAGCCCACCTTGGGTAGATCACACGCTTTTCGTGGTTGTGTGACCCTCTTCACACTATCATCGTGCCCTGAGGCGTGATCAGTTGTACGCTAGTAACCCGTAGTTTGAGTGAAAGTTTTTTCCTTCGACGCCTTGAACTTAACAACGTCTTGATAACTCCTTCGTCTTCACCTCATACGACGGTCTTGGTAATTAAGATATTTGAAACACGCCACTCGTACTTAGAACTTAGAAATGACCATAATTTATTCAGAAATACGGCAGCTTCTGGATTGTTGACACAAACAGTGGTGTGTCGAAGGACTTTTGAGTGGAATTGTAGGTCGAGTAGTTTACTGATAAGTTTGCAGAAGGCACCATAATTGACATTAAGCTCTAATCATTGTACCAACTTTTAACGATGAGCCAAAAAATTACTGGCGGCTTCTGCAAAATGTGACACAACCCTTGCTTCGGTAGGGTCCTGGACACGAAGAGTACCTTTTGGCAGGTTTTGTCCCTTTTGTTAGTTCTGAGAGATCTCTGTTTGGAGTGACTTGCAATTATTACCTAGCAGAAGAATATTGCGGATGAAAAGTTAATTATATTGTACCATAGTACACTACAACATGTGTGCTCAATCTTTATATTACCATACGTTGCTAATTTTGTATTGTTTCAAATCTGACATCAACTAAACTGATCATATCTCCCTCTCTACTTAGCCTTTCGTTTTTTCTCCTTTTCAGGGCGCTTTGCTGTACGCTTTAGAGTCTTTCCCCAACATTACTTATTAGAAAAAAATAGTTTTATCTTAGTACACATTAAACTTAATGTTTCCGTTAATTATTAGTTAAAATACATTAGCATACATTACTCATAGTAGTCCATTTTCATAAATTATGGTACGTTCCCATACATTATCATGTACATTCGTTAATCATAAATTAGAGTACATTTTCCTACATTACTCGTTGTATTAAATTATCATAAATTATAATGACTTCATTCCCATACATTGCTCTTTGTATTATATTATCATTTGTCATTTCACCTTACCAAACATTGTTCTTTCTGCATTATTACAAATTGTAGTTTGCCATCATTAACTGCTCATTTCATCAAATTGTAGTTTATTATTCATGGGACTGCATTAATTATCATAGATTATAACTCAGTTTAGAACGCGAATATAAATTATAATATTTTATCATACATTAGCATATGTAGTAGCCAGTCTGTAGTGCATTAACATAAATTGTAACAAGGAATGGTACATAGCTTGTCGTTTTGAATGTTTGTTTACATTTGTCTTAATAGAAATACATCTACGCTGGCTGTGCAACTGGAAACATTGTTCGTAAGTACCTATATAGCTTTGGGAACATTTCCTTACCTGAGCATCTAGCAATATTTTCATCCTTTTGATAACTGAAAGTTACGGTAGCTTGGCAAATTTAGCGTTTTATATCCTACCAATAGCGTTTGTGAATGTTTATTTCGTTCCTTGATTAGCACAAACGCACACAAGCTATTTCCCACATACACTGTTTTTCATACTAATACACGTCATAAGAACTCTGAGGCTCGATTTGCCAAAAAGATAAGAGCACTGCTAGAGCATGCTCAGTCTAGGGTGTGAATCTCCGCAAGCACTGGACTATCCACATTTTTTCGCAAATAAATTCTGATGAGGTTGTTAATAAACATCAACGTTCGTTGGTCTGTTTCCAACAAATTGCCCTGCCGAATGTCTTAGAATCTCCTTGCTGCATGTAGTTTCTCAGAAAGTTGTAAAATATCACTGTTGAAGTAAGAACCATTTTAAGAACATTTTGAGTGTAAAGTTATCAAAAAAAATCAATAACATCACACCTCTGCAAACATTTTCTGGTTCCTATAGAAAAAGAGCGTATCCTCTTCTCTCTCCTTGGAAGCCATTTTTCATATTTTGCAGCACCTGAACGGAATTTCAGTCGCACCTAAGCACCAAAATTGTTTCTGATAGGCTACTATGAGACACTGACGCTTTTCATCTGACACTATTCAGTGTACAGAGCATTCGGATTTTGACTTTGCTAGCACCCCAAACAGATGAAGTAACTGTTATGTGGGTTGGAGTTCGCTTGTTCAATAATATTGGATTGATACTGAACTGAATTCTGCTCACTGAACGAGGTTTCGTTATCACCCTATACACTACTTCTGATGCCATTCATGTCATACTGAGTTCTGTCTTTTCATTTCCAGTTTATGATGTTGTCACTGGTAAAATTGCTGCAAAATTGAAAGGCCATGTATCCTTTTCACGTGACAATCTGGTTGGCTGCAAAATTTCAATCAATGTTCACTGTGATCTATATATGCCTTGGCTGCTGCGTATTTATTTTCTTAGGAGAAGTTAAATGAATGTATCAGGTACTATTCTGAAATAGGTGAGTGGCCGAGTGGTTAAGGCGCTTGACTGCTGTGCGGAACTTCTATGGTTCGAGGCGACCCCTTGAACTAAAATAGGAATTCTTGCTCACTGTCCACTCAGCAGCAAACAGGCACCTGGTGGCAACACTAGAGAGTTCAAGGTGGCGAAGAAAGGAACTGGCCACCCTACTTCATTACTCTGACGGTTCAGGATAAGTGTCCTCTCTAACAGGCACTCGAAAACGTACGGAATCGTATATGGGACTAAGTTAGAAGATTAAATGATTCAATTTTAGAAAGCAATAATTGTTATAATGAGTTTATGGATGTTATGATTCTGGAAAGATGATTTCCAATTTGGTTAACCTTTTCTTAGTGCACATATCATCATTTTGATCTTAGATTTTAATTTGTTACCCCCGCTCTAAAGAGTTTTTTACCATGGGTTTGCAATTCTTACTAGAGATTTTTTGCATTCATATTTTTACATATGGGTACATACAGAGAGTGGTGTGCGAAAAGACATTTGGATGGGGGATTTACCGAGAGTATGAAAGAGAGTTCAAAATGACGGTGCTTAGCAAGTCTGGAATTCGCCTTGCTAAAAGTCCCTTGTTTTCTGGAAAATGGGTTAAATTAAATGCTATGGATTTGTCCAGAAAATATTCCACCACGTTTAAATACTATTTCTGACTCTTAGATAGTCCCCCGTCTTTAGTAATACGAGAGAATTCGGTAGTATTAGATAAGCATTCATAAATGCATCCGAAAAAACTGGGAGGTGCTAAGGTAGGAAGTTTGGGGACGGGGTGATAGCCCGTACTTGTCACATCGCACAAAGTTCAAAACAAAGACATATGTTATAGAAACAGTCTCATTTTTAGGATTTAGATTATAGAATACTCTGGCAAATGAATGGAAAAACTCTCAAAAATATAATTGAATTCGGAAGAAAGATAAAGCAATGGGATGGGGGAACATGCAATTCCAGGCTTTGTAAAACTTTTGTAGCTAATGTTAGTTTTATTGATTAATTCTTCTTTTCATTTTATATTATCTCATATGGAAGAAAAAAATTGTATATAATTTATTTTATATCACTACCTATAGTTTTTATTGTAATTTAGCAGACTTAAGTTAGCTTTTAGCTATATGCAATCATAGATCCTTCTTTGCCTATTGTAAATAGATTTATAGTTTTAATAATAACATTTCATAGAACAATCGGTAGTCCTTTGGCTCGTCGGTACAAATTGGCATAACGGTGATTCTTTTTGCTGCACCTCTGTCCTACTCAAGAGTCCTTCATTACGCCACTGACACATTGCTATTGTTGCAAATGCGCCTTGACAATCTTTAGAAACAATGTGTTCGAGATATTTCATGGCACCCATACGAACAAAATATAATGAGTTCATCGGTACGTATCTATATTCATTTTGGTATAATTTTTGTTCATAATGGTTAAATGTTTTAAGCCGTTGTAATTCCATAGTAGCATATTTTATACTAAGAAATTGCAAGTCCTCACGCGTTTCTGTCAAAAACAATATAAACTATTTTATGGGTGGCCACCACTAGCCCAGCAGCTAACCACTGGAATACGCAACTTTTGTGGTCTTACAGCGCAAATTTCGCGTCGATTATTGTATTGCTTAAGCCAGCACTATGTTCGGTGATAGTACTGAAAGTCAGGTGAAGTTCTACCAAATTAAACCCGTTTGGACAACAATGCTTGATCGAACAAACCCGTCTTAAAATACTTCGTAGATCGCGTCTTTTGATGTGCTTGGAAAATTGGTTGCAAAGCAGGTCTGAATATTGAAGATTTCAGGATTTCTCATCAAGCCCATCAGAGGTGTACAGCAGCATATCTGCCATTGGCCCCAAAGGCGAAATGACAGCTATTGTTTCTATATGAAAAATGTTTTAAGGCATACACAATTTTTTGTGAGGATTTTTCTTTTTCCCAATATTCTTAAATTGATCGATTTTCTGCCTAGTTGAAAAATCATTCTTGAGCAGCTACAGGTTCTTTGTCATTAATGCAAAACAAGAATAGAACAGAGCAATAAGCATGGTATCTGCAGTATAGAACTTAATGTACTGGCACTTTTTCCTCTCTGTCTATCTCGTCAACTCCAATGTAGTCCTGAGTATGGCTATGTAATTCTGTATTTGGCCAGAGTTCTCATTAAGTGCGAAATTTTCTTATGGACCACCCATTCTGGTGTATATATATAGAATTCAAGTTTGGTTTCAAATACTTGATGAATCTTGAGCCATTGATCATTCTGAACTTGTCTTTAAAGTTCACCGTTTTTGTTGTAGTCCAAGGAAATGACGTTGTAAATCCAAGGAAATGACGTTGTAAATCCAAGGAAATGACGTTGTAAATCAAGGAAATGAAGTTGTAAACTAAGGAAATGACATGATATATTTTCTCCTTCGTAGTGGGATCTGTCTGTTGGTCGATGGCAATATTCGAGAGATAGCGAAGAGACAGAGTTTGGCATCGGAAAACCGAAAAAGAGACGAACTGGGAAAGTGGGGCGATGGTCTGTCTCATAGATGCTATTTAGACATTGGGTATGATTGATTGCATATTTCTGGCTTGATAAGCATCATCTCTCGTATAGATATCATAGTAATATCAAGCCACTTAATTGAAGCCAGTAACATCATCTGTGAGGTTGTTGGGTGCTTAAGTATTTCTCTCGAGATATACTGCATTACAACCAGACTGTGAGCTCACACTACAGATATTGATTTTGTTGTTAGTGCAGAGTTGTGTGGCCCATGAATTGATTAAAACTGCCCATGGCATCTTTTAGGATGGTCACTATTAAGCCATTTACCCAATGGACCCTCTTCTTGGTCCAGTAAATGCAAACTTTAAGATTTTTGGCCTACTAGTTTGGGCCATTCTGAAAAATTTATAATATTCCCTCTTTGTGTAAGTAGTGGCCACAGGCCAGTCTATTGGTGGCTCAAAAGCAAAGGGCTGTTGGATGGCTTCTCGTTGGGCATGCAGACCAAACTTGGCTGCAAATGGAATGGGCCCATCATATGGGCTTCGCAAACTTCCTTAAAAAGATGAGTTGAAGCAGCCCTTTGTTTGTCCGCCCATTGTCCGAAATTGTATAAAGTTCTTTACCATTTCTCATAAGGTCATAGGCCATTTTGTTGAAGTGCTGCTGAGACCGCTTATTTTATGGTGGTCAATATAGGTAATTTCGGTTCAATATTTCTCGGTACCATTCATGAATGGTCACTTTCCACTGGAGATATACCTGATGTACTTTATAATATTTGTGGACGACTCCTGAGAGCCTCATTCACCCCCGGTACGCTTAAATGCTCCCTTCTTGAAGTTGGATAGTGACCAGCAGAAGAGGCTCGTTCATACCGTCACTGTGTAGTTTGCATAGGGTGGCGGTGGCAATTGAAGAGGTGGGTGATACGTCCTCTGTAATAGAATCGATGTAGAAACAATACCACTTGTTCGTTGCGCCCTCCTCATCGGGAGATTGTTCTTTATGTAACGTCTAGAATCTGAAAGAAAGCCATCTTGAAAAAATACCTTTGACAGAGTTTCTACTTAGGGTTAGAGTTAAGATAGGACTTACCTAAGATATTCACAAGAACAAATCCTCTTTTACCTTCAGAATTTAGGGAGCAATCGAAGTGCGAGAACGTTGTATTGTATATTATATTAATGTCAAAACCTCAGGACACAGGGTACTTCTGTGGTTATATAAATATGCAGCAGCGCGACGTACTGTATATTCTGGCATGGACAGACACATTAAATTGCTTTTTGTAATGTCATGTAGAGCAAGTTTTGAGTGATAAATCTAACAGTTTACTAAAGCTGCCTTGTTTTTTTTATGCGTTACTTGTTTGTCATGACTCCAATGGCCTCTACAGAAAATCACGTATGTTTTTATTCAAGAAACATAGCATCTTAGTTTAAGCCTTGGTATTTCTTAAGTTCTGGTTCGTTCCAGCCTCGTTGTTTCTTACAAGCTCAAACCTGTTGGTATGTACAAAAACCTGGTACTAACAGTGCTGTAGTATCTGCATACTTCCCTTCAAGTCTGTGTAAACATTTACATATTGAACTAATGATTTCTGAATCGATGTTGTCGTATCGAGCCTGCAAGTTTTTCCCAATTGCATCTTGATTGGTTCTCACGAACTTCGTATTTCTTGTATGAAAAATAATGTATACATTAGGGCTTAGCTCGCTCATCAGCCAATCCCCAGCATTCTACTCCCTTATTTTTACCTTAGTACTCTTGCGGTAATTGCTTGTGGCACTTTATTAATTTGCTGTCGTTTTGTCTTACCGAGGAAATGCACTTTGTCATTAGGCTATATCCCACGTCACCGGGTCAGTTGAACGTATGCATGAAGCCGTACACTTTTACACGAAATATGTTATTGGTGTAACCATCAAACGTTATCTACTTAAGCCCCAAAGCTAAAGATAAAGCTCCTTAACGGCGTTTTGTTTCAGAAAATTTTGTAATTGCTAGTATAGTTATGTTCGATAGATAAACTAAATTTTAGTGGTGTATTTAGATTTGCTACGAAGAAAGAGCAAAGTGGATGTCTTTGTAAAGTATTTAGTCCTATAAAATATCTGGCATTAACCAAGTTATTTGTGGAAAGTATGGGACAATGATTTTCAGCGTAAAATTGACAGACTGGAATGATGATTCATAGCTGAGAAATGTAGACAGATTCTAGAGCTGTAGCATTTATTGATGATGTTTTTTAATAGCTTTGAATCTGCACGCGTCTTGATGAGGCGAATTGCTTGTTTCATCATGCGTCTCGTTCTTGAAAAGTTATCAGATTGTACGCCTTGACATTAAATGGTGGAAAAAAAATTGCGTGCCTCCATATAAGGTTTCACCATGAGGCGCGCGATCGGTCACACGCCTGCTAGAGTCCTTACGAAGAGGCCGGCTTTTTGCAAATCTCGATCAGTAAGCTGAGTTCTATGACAGTCGGAGATAAAGAATAGCCAGCCTTTAGGATGAAGTGAACAAAGACAATAGAACTCCTTTACTAGCTTAATTGTTTGCTTGGTTGTTTGCTTGGTTGTTTGCTTGTTTGCTTGGTTATTTGCTTGGTTGTTTGCTTGTTTGGTTGTTTGTTTGCTTACTTCAAATACTAATATAAATAGCTGCCTTCATTGTCAGAAGTGACAAACCTCTGGAGCATCAATTCCTAAACACATTCGTACTTTTGCTCTTCATAGCTGCATTCTCTCTTCTGTGTTCAATCAGTGTTTAATCTTTCCTTCAATTGCTTTTCAAGGCAGATGGACCTCTTGCTGCATAGTCTTTCTCAACCCGGTTAGTAATGAAAATTTGAGGAAGGACTGTTAAGTATTAGAAGTACCTTAGAAGCATATGTGTCGACTGTATTTATTGCCAAATCAATTTTGAAGTACATTCAATGGTAGAGAAACTGGAACCTTGATTCATTGAGAAACAAGAGCACTGAGCTTAAGCAAAATTATGTCGATTCTTATAAAACCGGAAATCATCTGATCTTCTTTAGGTGTAAAGCTTTGCTCCAAGGATTATCTTTCGCTTTGACTGATGATTGCCCAGTTTCATCATCTTACGATTCATTAGTCAGCTTTGTAACACTACTCTTGTTGTTGTTGTTCTTGATGTGTCAATTTATGAGGTAATCTCTGTGCAGATACCGGCAGTAATGTATCTTTTATCTTGAAAATAGTATCTAGATACTGAATACAGTAACTGGATCTTGTAATACGATACAATCCTTACCCATCTCAGTCTCTGTCTTCCTCAGGCTCATGTTGCCGTGGTCTATTCTATGGGGCATATGAATGTAGACATTTCTCTGTAAGGCACATGTGCCATTTGTACTTAATTGTTCTTCTCTTTGTATTTTTCACGAAGCTTTTGCTTAAATCAACTTAAAGCTGAACTTCTTTGCCGATCTTCCGTGGTATCCTACATAGCGAAATTGTCGGGCGTAAAAGACAGACGGTATACTGAAGTTAAATCGTGAGCTGGCACAACAACATTGTAGTTTGCAAAAATTTGTGCTTATGCTATGCCGGCCGTAATAGGGTACTGTAATACTGTTTCTCTGAAAGTGTTAAAACTGGGAATTGAGGGAGTCCAAGTAGTTGTTGCATATTATAAAGGAATGGAACATATTAGTGAAGGACATTCTGCGCACTTATTGAAATAATGTTAATGTTAATAGTGGTATTGTCAGAAGCGGAGATTATGGCAACCACTTGTTTCTCTCTGATACCTTCATTCGTCTTTACTTTATCTTGCCAATACTACCAAGAGTTTTCCGTCCATGCAATGGAAGGAAACACTTACAATCTTTGCAACCAAATAATTTTTGCCGAGGCTCACTGTTCTTAATTTATGATTACTTTAGACTCAAATGCTCTTGAAATTGCTCTTACTTTCAGAGTGAGTCTTTTGCAACTATTTCAGAAACCACATATAATAGGCAGCTTCTAGCGCATTCGGTCGGGCTAGTCATGAAAATGTTGGAAAGCATACAAGTCAGGGAAAAGTCAGGGAATTATTTTTTGGGTTAGAGTTTGTCATTATCACACTCTTGTCGTGTCTTTTATTGTTCGCCATTGCCCTGAAATGGTAGGATAGTCAACGTCCTTGCAGTAAAACGGTTGTGGGCACAAAAGCCATGGCTCTAAATGCGTCTACCCCGCTTAAGTCCTCCTAGTCTGTGGTGGTTTACACGTCCCCTTTGGTTGTAGAAAAGTCAAGGAAAGGTCGGGAAATTTGCTTTTCATTTTCTGTTGCAACCATGTATAAAGTATATTCATATGCAAAAGTGACTATATATAAGACCATTGCATAGCTACCAGTACTTCCAGACTTTGCAGGGTGGGGGAATTTAGCTGAAGCCATGTGTTTATGAATTTTCTTCTATTTGCAACAATGGCTTCTTGCATTGGTCTCACATACCTAAATAAACTTGAAATGGCGCTATTTTCACCATGATATATTAAGCTAATTTAAGAAAATTTTGAAACACTATCAATTGATGTTGGAAGCCGTCACTTGTAAGATATTCAAAACTTAAAGACTGCTCTCCTACGAAGGGAAGCAAAGAAATTTCGCAAAACGATACATCACACTTTCATAATGAGGTTATGTAAGAATCCTCGTTCTGAGATCGAACATGTCATTATGCATCTCCAATATTTGACACCTTAATTTCAGTGTCCACAAAATCATGCTTGTTTTGTAACAATTGTCGTGTTTTGCCAAAGTGCGCTTCATCTGGCTTAATCAACAATTTTAATGTTGAATTCGTTGACACTTTGTAGTGATTACACTTTGTATCTGCACAATTTCGTGTCGTTAAGGGAGTGTCACTGTTGCTCTAATCGTGCCTTTCTAAAATTCAAAGAAATGCATGACCTGTCACTTCAATTAGTAGTAACACGACTCCCTCGTTTGAAACCCAATGCCGAGACGGTTGAAAAGGTTCCAGGGTACTAATAATAGTTTATCAGAAACTCACCTTTGCAACATTGCATGTGTTACACATTAACTAAAATAATCATTTAAGATCTCAAAAGTAAAATGAGCAATAAATCTTTACATGACATTTTGCAATTTAGATCTTATTTTGTAAATAAGATATAATGTATATAATAATGTATCTGATTTGGACAAGGGTGCCATTGTGAATTATGGATGTTTCATATATTTTTCTGTTGTAATTCCTTTTCAAACGTTAGGTATATGCGCTTACTTCACTTAAACATGGAGCCCTGTTGTAAAGAATTTTTCTCTCAGGCTTCCTGCGTTAAATAGTATTCATAATAATTTTTATTTTCAACCTTTAAAACAGTGATTTGTTTCCTTGCATCCAAATACTACGTGACACTGCTAACTCTAAAGTACTCGAGATTATAGATTCGTAAGTACTAGAGTTCCTTTCCATCCATCCATACTTATTTAGAGAAATGGTTCTTTTTCTACTTAAATATCAATTTGCTCATCACTTTAGCCTATATATAGTGAAAGAAATATTGTCTACCTACTCTGAAATGTTGTACCTATCCAGATAAGTTTACTTGTTTTTACCTAGGTTTCCATGACTCTGTGCAACTTAAGCTTCCAGCACTGCGTTTGCATGAAACTTAAGGAGCTTTTGCTATAGAGAAAAGCCCAAACTCTGCATTAAAGCACCTCATACACGATACTCAACGAATTATATCTGAACTTTCACCTTAGATTCAGGCTCATCTCCTTCTCTGCAGTAAGTGAGTTCTCAATTTACAAGCTATCATGATGAGGTTTGAGGAATTTTATGCAACGTTCCTGCAGTTGATTCAAAGCAATGTCGGCCAAGAACAGCCGTCTTTGAAGTTCATAAAGTAGCTACATATAATGATCATCTTTATTAATTTATCGCTTTTATGCTTGCTAGTTCTCATCTCAGGGGGGTAGCCTTCAGGCCGTAGCTAATTTGCAAGGGACCCTTCCCTGTAACTGGTCTACAATAAGTAAAAAGGCTTTAGATATACAGCAAATTTCGCTTGAAAGTATGTTTATAAATCATATCTTGAAACTAGTCTCTATAGTGGTGACGTAACATCTTCATTTGTCGAATCTAACCTGAGTTGCCATTTTATGCTAGGCTTTATTGTCTGTAGAACTTCTCACCATTTTATTTTACTGGAGAGCTTTTGTTACTTTAGCATTTAGTAAAGTGCCCGAATTGTTCTAATAAAATCTCTTTCGGGCAGGATAGTATACAGGGCTGTGGAAAAGGGAGACTCGGGGGCTCATCCCTTATGCTTTTATAAGATGAATGGACCCCCTTCTCTTTAACAGATTAGAATCCTATGGATGGAAGCTACGGCTGTTCTCTCCATTAATAGTAATACGGATCACTGTTCCAACTTGGAAATACCTCCATGACTGTTTCATGTTTCCATCTGTAAATGGATAGGAGCAATCTTATGGAAAGTGCCACAAAGTATGGAACAGACCGGGGTGGAGGGATATCCATGCTCATTATACAAGTTATACAGGTTAATGAAAGAAAGAAGAAAACTTTACTGGGCCCTGAAGTGCTTTCAAAATTAATCTCATAGCTCCTTGATTTTCTAATTAGGAATTTTATGAAAGCAAGGACGAATGTGTTGGAAGATACCAATTCAAAGTGACCCTGACAGTAGTGGCTGGCGGGAGGTATTTCCCTGAAATCTTTTGAATTTTCTAAGTGAAAATTTATTGCCCCATCTTTAGAGTGTGAAATAATCTGTTAGACCGACATATTCCTTTCAAAAATGTTGATGATCGTGTTAAAATTGCAACCTCCAAAAAGGACAAGAGTTTAAGTAACAATTGATATTATACTGAATTCATGATAGCCACTCAGCTGTAATTACTATGCCAGAGCATAAATATGTTCAAATTGCACGACTTTGGAATTGTGAAATTCAACACCGCCTTCTAGTCAATTGGCGAGGTTTTGGATTTCCTCCAGGTATCAAAAAACTCTGTGCCTTTAAACGAGTGAATCAAAATTCGAGTTTGAATGAAGCAGAGCAAAAAGGGGCATGTGATTATAAAGAATAGATTAGCTGATTCGAGAAGTTTGCGAACCTGATGACGAGATTAATTGCGGTCACGACGATTGTTCAGATCAGAGGATAAAAATCACATGCCATAGTTTTGTCATGCCACTTGACGTCCTCCAAGTTCGATAAACATGGCGGCGATAGTTTTTTAACTTCTAGGTGACCACTATCCATTTTCAAGAACAAGGAGAAAGAGATCAAATGTAGGGGTAACGATAGAGGGAGTGTTGGGGCTGTCACACTCCCACTTTGCCAGAAGCCATAGGTAATTTCTTGGTTTGTTGGTAAAAGGTGGTATAGATACCATTGCTTGCAGATAATCATGATACGTGGTACCTGTTGGTAAACTCTCTTTGCTATTATTCCCCACTCAAAAGTGCTCAGCACGCTATTGATTAAATGCAATAACTACGAACAATGGCGTATAATTTTCGGCATTTTTATGTGTCAGCATGATGGTTAATGTTCTTTCTGAAATTTAATCTTTATGAAACAGGAGACATTATAGAAGCTTGAACAAGATTGCTTTCCTATTGGCAAAAACTCTCGATGCCTTTGTAACACATAGTGTGATCTGTGAGTTGAGGTTTGACAACGGTGTCAAGCAATGAATACAATTCCATTCAACAAAATACATGCTACACTTTACGATGTACTGCACTGCATTAGATCAACTTAGAGCAAGGACAAAGAGTGCAATGCGATTGATTAAGATGAAATTTGATGCGATATGATTCAATACATTGCAACAAAATTTTATGATAGCGAACTTTTCTTGCTTCCCATTATGAGAAGCAATTTAAGATAAATAGTATTAAACAAGAACTTGAAAAAGAAGTATACTGTTTGTGTGAAATCAGCTTCCAAGAACTATGTCAAGGAAGAGTGAAAAATCCTGGACTCTCGCATACTCCCGCTTTACAGAAGACTCTTGTTTTAAATAAATGCTTTTTGCTTAAAAGATGTCGTGATCTGGAGATGTATTCTTCCCATGATTAATGTTTTTTAAATGCAGTGCAAACTGACCCCGAAAGTTATCGATAAATCCACAGCAAGAAAACAAAATGGCTTTTCTGACGTAGAGCTCGAATATCGTTGTAGCTGGCTATTTTAACAGTATTAGAAATCTGCCTTGAGCACTGTTCGTATTGAACAATCGGTTTTCATCCACTGCTAAAGTTGAGGCATTTGCGTCTAGAGGCAACCTAACTATCTAAAATTCGAAGAAACGAAGAAACGCAATACAACACAACGCACACGCAGAGGCACACGTAGAGGCACACGCACACGCACACACCTCTACATAAATACACAGGGCTTTACTTTATAAGGAGTTTTGGCAGCTAAGTATACTGATGTGGACCTCTTGTATTTAATGATATTAGATTAGCTTCTGCTAACTTTGCAGAGAAGAGATATAGCGTAAAGTCACATTGAAAGAGCTTTCTCAGTCTGTGGGGTAATCTTCCATGAAGCATGAAGCAGACAAAACAATTTTGCATTGCATCCTAGTGCAGAGTTCTTTACGTTTTATAATCTTGATTTACCTGAGCACTATCTATTTCATAATCCCCTAGTAACTTTTAATCATTCAGAGATACTTTTAGTGTGCCAGGTTCTCCACTCGAATAGCTGCCCAGTGGCAGGTGTTGGATCGAGCGATTCCATGTCAAAGTGTTTCTGACCAATTACTGGCTGACAGCTTTGAAGGAAAGAGGGGGGAGTGTCCATGAGAGATCTTTATGCAATCTCTAAAGCTCAGGATTGCACTTTCATCACTATAAATGATTACATAATAGCAGCAAACACCGCAATTTATCCATAAAAACCAGAATTATTCCTCCTCTTGTATACATAATGGATCTCATTGTGAAATATTGCGGGTCCTTTTTGTTTAATTATCTTATAACTAACCAGTACTGTGTACTGTAATATTGTATCCCATCTTTCATACAGTGTCTTCACTGTGCTAGGGGAACCCTCTACTTCAAATCGGTCGGCGGTCTGTCACTCCATACGTGCAAGGAAGTACCAGTTTGGCGAAACACGTCCCCTGTCAAAACCCCCAAAGTTGTGTTGTTTTTCATCTGTCATGTGACGGGGACTCACATGATTGTTTTGTTATGGAGAACAAAAGAAGCTTTTCACAAACCAATTAGGCTGCTCAGCAATAGCTTACTAGCCAATCACGTTGAAGAAGCTTGTCCTCGCACAATCGTCTTGGGGCTCGGGTTGTCTTGAATTACTTGTTCCTGGCTCTGCACAGTGCGTGATATAAATTGGAAATTCTGTACTAATATTTGTCTTCAGTAAGCAGATAACATAGTGTTATCAAGAAGTGAGACATGTAAGAAGCTTGAGCTCATATATTTGAAATATGAGTCGTAAAGAAGACTCTGAAGATGCGAGTGAAGCCGGTATGAATTTAGGCCTTTTTCTACCAATTATTTCTTACAAATATTTGGTTGGAATAGTAGTATGTCTTTTTCTCTATACAGGTATATTGCCTGTGAGTGTTAAATTGTTTTCAATGCATTCCTTTTCTCGAAGAATCTTTCAGTTTATTACACAACGTTATTAAACATGGCTTCAGAGCCGGAGGTTGTGTTTTGTTCTAGTTCAGTTCTGTTTTAGCTCAGTTCCGTTCATCGTTTTCATTAGAAAGGTTAT
This sequence comes from Mastigias papua, assembly GCA_964019165.1. NCBI lineage: Eukaryota > Metazoa > Cnidaria > Scyphozoa > Rhizostomeae > Mastigiidae > Mastigias > Mastigias papua. The sequence goes on from OZ025272.1 coordinate 1,977,909, forward strand.
TTTTTGCCTTTTAAAAAGAATCTCTGAAAGTGATTCTTTTTCTGTTGTCTGCTTTTTCACTGTAATCTCAGTATTTCTCACAGAAGAACGTAGCTTCTGGAGATGGCAATCAGTTATATGAAGTTTCTTTATTATCCCCCCGGATTATTATACTGACAAAGCGTGCCTAACTAGCTTTTATGGTTAAGCGTTATCTAGTGTCCCTTGGAGCATTATGATCTCGGTTATTCTGCTTTGTGCAAGTATAGCGTAGTTTTTTACTCATTACTGTGGTCAGGAGATCGTAGAGAAACGAGTGGAATATGAAGTGATTATACGGCCTTTTGTGAGCCGTCAACTTACACGGCACAGCATGCAATGAGGGGTAGAAAGTAAATAGTATGTGACCCTGATTATTGTTTATGTATTATCGTCAAACAGAGGACACCCAAGCCAGTTCAGACTATAATACGTATAACCTACATATCTTTAGTATGCAATGCCATTACATTCTCATGTTTCACTGTATATCTTTTCTCGGAAGTCTTGTGTATTTGCACTAGGAGAATGCATCTTGGTTTGCGAACCTGGGTTCTACCTGCTCGATAGAAATTTTTTTCGTGAGGCCCATTTTGAGCCAACTATCGTATTCTTCGAACTCCGTAGTACATTTGATGTTAGATGTCACTTTTCTCTTTACTCATAGAGAAATGTACACTATGACTTTTATTCATTGTAGTTGGTTTGAGATGCTTGCCAAAGCTTAAATCTTCGTACCAAATTCGTTTTCAAATTGGCTTTCCTGCCGTACCATTTTCCTTAAGTTTTTCCCAATTTCAAAGCACATTTTCCCATACTATGTCAATCCACTGGGTTTTTATCTTTATTGGTGATAACTGTTGTTCTTTTCCCTGCTCAAATTGCGTATATTTTGCTTTCTCTTTGTTAGTGTCAGAATTCTCTGTAGTACATTTCTGTGCTTGACACCAAGAAAATGATAACACTGTACTTATCATGAAGGGAAATTTCTACTTGACGTATGTAATTATTTAAATCTTCATGTGATATGAATGGCAAATGTGGTTGCTATTTCCTGTCACAAAATTGAAGTTTGCCCAGCTATACTAGATAGAATTTTGTATTTGCACTCATCCAGTTTATTGTAACAATGTTGTACAAGACAATATCATAGCAAGTGCTTTATAGAACTGCCATACTATTCAAGGTGAAGAAGACAACAGTTCATGCCTCATATGTGGAGATCGTGCCACTGGTAAACATTATGGAGCCGTGAGCTGTGACGGTTGTAAGGGATTTTTTCGAAGAAGTGTGAGGAAGAATCATGTGTATTCATGCAGATTCTCAAAGGATTGTATCATAACAAAAGACAAGAGAAATCAATGCAGGTATTGCAGATTGAAGAAATGTGTCCATGTGGGGATGAAAAAGGAAGGTAAGTTTTTTCACCCTTTTACAAGAAAGTTTTGGCCCAGTATCAAAACTTCTTTGCTTGTTCATGATTTCAGTGCTAAACACTTACTATGACTTTTGTAGCTAGAATTTCTGAGCTTGTGTAACACATTAGTGTTAAAAGGATATACAGGCACTGCACGATCATATTACTGAAGTACATAGGTTGACACTGAGAATCTATGCAAATTATAAAGAAGAAATAATGGACTTGCACAGAAATTGGAATTGTACTTATATTTCTACTTATATTTCACTTTATCCACATTCAGTCTTAAATTCAGGTCTTAAAAATCCTGTACTGAACTTTCCTTAGTGCTCTAGCAGTTGAGCACTATGCACTCTATAGGACCTCTGTCTTATAGTGAAAAATGTGTACATTCCCATTAGCCCAAAGCTCCTTGTTTGAAGTCTTTTGAGGATTCAGTGCAGTACCAGCAAACAGCTTTCATCTGAAGCAACAAGAGAACCACTCCATGTAGTACCCTGGCTTTGTCATTTTTGTTCAATTTTTCATCTGTGTACTTGATCTATGAATGAAAAATTTAGGGAGCTTTTTGGTCTGGGATTTGTCCTTTGACATTCTATCTGGAAAGTATTGACACAAACAGTGAAGAATGGCAACACTTTGGTGCTGTCATAATTAAATCCTGAATTGTAGACAGACCATACTTGTACTCCTTTGGATATTAGTGCTTAATCAAATTTAATGAGCTGATGGAACTTTTGTGAATTGGGAAACCAAAAAATTGTGTCCTCTATTAACTAGGTGAAAGTTGGTTTCTGACACCCCTCATTTAACCTTTTGAGTGTCTGTGTAACATTTCTGTTTGGGGAGTGCCTTTATCCATAGGATAAAGGATATAGGGTATGTATCGTTGCTAATGTGCAGCAGAATGGTAGAAAGTTGCTTTTATATTTGAATCTATATAACAGCTGAGAGCTTTAGCATAGGACATAGTGGTGAAGTCTTGCATGGTATTTTCAAAGATGTGAAGATTTGCTTAGAATTAATTGCCTTGAAGTGCATATGTTTCCATACTTAATGAAGCAGAACGGTTCCATTTTCATTCATATTTGAGCCATCTATGCACATGACATGAGGTTCTTGAAGCAATAGAAAGGGCAATCTGTCCATTATTTCAGTACACATGGAAAACATGTTTATGACTGTATGTTCTTGCTTTAGAATTTTCATAAGAAAGGCACGTAGTTTGAAGATAATTATATTGTTTTTCTTAATTATAAACTATGTCTTGGAAAGGGTTTATTTAGTAGTAAACTGAGCCCACAGGCTATGGCCATACAAAGCCTTTCATGTTGAGCGTTTATAATTTGTTATTACTCAGAGTTCGCTTCTCTTTACTCCCGCTGAAGTTTAGGACTTTTTGATCGTTGGTACTTTAGTTGGTACCAGCCTTTGATCCTATCGTCTTGATTCCTCCTTGCTTCCCTGGTAATTTTTAGCATTTCCTCTGTGCGTGCCACGGAATTTAAGTTTCGAATCAGCTTTCGGCAAACCAGACCTTTCCTTCACACAGTGAGAGTTTTACATTGGCTTTGACGAAGTTGTGTTTAGTTTTCCAACCAATATTTGCTTTTCTCCACAGCTGTTCAAAATGAAAGAGACAAGATTACAAGAAAATCTTGTGATGAGTCGGACAAGCTACTGTCCCCACAGATCCTTCTTTCTGCCGAGATTCTATCAAGGCCAGCGAAGTCACCCCCAGGTTGGTAATCATTTTGTGACTCAATAGCTTTGTTTTTCTTAACTAGCTCTCACTGAAAATTTGTGGTTTTGTGGACGATGTTAACGTTGTGCGTAGCTGACGGTAGAGTTAGGCTGTGGGTCGATTTTTAGATGACAAGATAGGTTTGCGGGATGTAATAAGGAAGGGAATTTGTGACCAAGTATGGAATGCACATCTAGAGCTGGGAATGTAGAAGAAAAGGAAAGAAGGCCTAAGTTATAGAGGAAACTAGAGAGAAAATGAAGTTGTTTGGTAAGGAAGAGGTATGTTCTAGAGGTAGGCATTAGAGGAGGGGATTGGAAGAGAGTTAGAAAGAAGTTTGTGAACAAGGCTGAAAGGTGTCAAATAAGAGGCGAGTAAGATGTGGAAATTACGTCAGTGTCCTGTAAGAACGAGCAAGATCGAATTTGAGTGATAGAGATCAGAATAAAATGAAGGAAATTGAGTAGACTCGGTAAGTATCGTGAATGAATGAAAGAGATACCGAACAACGAAGGAATAGGTTTTGGAAAGAAATAGTGAATTAAAGAAGAGAAGGCGAAATTCTGATGGAGCGGGTTGAAAAATCCTTAAAGAGAGGCGAGAAAAAATGAGTGAATGAAGGAAGAAGTGGTAAATGTCGACTCATGTAATATGAACTTCGGTTTGGTCTTCTGTCAAAAATATAGGGTGTTGCTATAATAGCATTTATAATAAACAAACTTTAGTTGAAGGTTGTCAAGTTCGATTTTTTTTCCATTCCAGAGCAACTTAACCTTAGCAGGGAAGCAACCAGCAACGATATTGTTGAATCAATGAAACAACAGTTATTGGTACTTGTTGAATGGGCGAAGTATATCCCAGTATTCTGTGAATTGCCCCTAGATGACCAGGTATCATTACTGCGTGCTCACGCAAGTGAGCACCTTATTCTTGGTGTTTCCCAGAGGTCGATGACAATTAAGGATGCCTTGTTACTCGGTAACGAACTAATTATCAGCAGAAATCACCCGGAAGTCGACATACGCAAGATTGCCATCCGGACAATGGACGAGCTTGTGCAGCCGATGGTGGATCTTGAGCTGGATGACACGGAATATGCATGCTTGAAAGCTGTGATATTCTTTAATCCAGGTATTAATCATTTCCCTTATTTGTCATGGTGCTATGTCACAAGTGCTATATAAGTTTACTATCTGGTTTCAAACCAGAGTGCTCTCATTCAGTCAGATATTATTTTGTACTGAATGGTGTTTGTTGTAGGTGGCTCGAATCCCAGGTTCAACATGTTCTGGAAGCAGCCAGTCAACATTTTTGAAACGATTGAATAAGAGCGATTCAACAGATATGGTTGCAACAATGTTTTGTGTACCTCAAGCGTTGAATGTCCTTTCATTTGTATATTAATGGGCATTTAATCAGTAGAATGTGGCGTCCAATGGCAGCGATCTCCCGTTACATAGTGTTTACTAATTTATTTTATCTTATAAGATCGCTGTAGGGATTTATATCTGATATTTGGTTGATATCAACTTGGGCAATGACGCAAGTTCTATGTTTCAATAACACTAGTATGTGGTCATATAATTAGAGCGTAGAAATTAGGGTGCAAACTGCTTTGAAGTTGAAATAGCCAATTGATGTCTATATTGCTCGTATTAAGTTGATGCGTCTCGTGTCTCATATCTCATCTCGCGTTTTGGATCTTGTGTCTCGCGTCTCCTGATAGCCTGGCTCGCATCTCGTGTCTCATACCTCGTGCCTCGGAGCTCGTGTCTTATGTCTCGTGTCTTATGTCTCTTGTCTGGTGTCTCATGTCTCGTGTTAGTCATGGCCTCCCGTAATTTCCGGCCTCTAGGCATCATTGACTTAGAACGAATTCTTCTGATCTAGAGACAAGACTTCTCTACTGAGTCTCAGATCGAGATGTCCCTTCACAATACCCATAGTCCAATCTCTACCCATTAGCCTATGGCCTATACAAACTCATTTCTGGATGGTAGCTGGATTCACGTCGACTGTATTATCATGTTGATGTATGATGGATAACTATTTCATTTTTGAAAACCTAACCCACCCATGTGTTATCTTCGCGTGACAATCATTTTCCAGTGAGGATTTTTCCCTCCAAAAATCAAATCATTATAAACATTATGTGACCTCGGATTAAAGGAATAGATTCCTCGCCCGTCAGAATTGTTTGTGCTTACTGTACTCACTACCTAACAAAACATGACTACCAGATGGCTCTAGAGAATTCAAAACCAGTTTGCTCAGGCACACTTTTCATTCATTTTCATTTTCACTTGAGATATCTAAAGGGGGACACCCTTTAAGTCTTTCGGCTAATTTTCAAGGGGCTCCCCATTAGAACACACAACTCATGCCTGCGCTTTTAATACTTATTATAGACTTGAATATGGAGTCTTCATGGAATTTTTTTGCTTTTGTACCATGGCTGGGTTGTTCTTTTCCCAGTACCGTTACATGCTGAGGCATGCTCTCCCTGATTTCATTCTGTATCCGTTTTCATTATTATAGAATTGGGCACTGAACTGGTAGTGGAAAGAGTATAGAAGAAAGGGGCCTCAGGAGGGCTCAGCCCCCTTTTTATGTTTCCAAGAGGGGCTGAGCCCCCATTTTCCTCTCCTTGTGTAGTGTAAATAGATTCAAACTACGAATGCTTTTCCCATTATTACAAACAAACATGATTGCTTCGCAGGTTTGCAATAAATTATTTGTACTTCTAAAAGTTTTCGAAAGCTACCATGGGTGTGGCCTTGTCAGCGCTTTGTTTTGCCATGGCCTTCACACTGGAAAGAGCCCCCTTGTACAATATTTAGCTCAAGACCACTGGTTGCTGCTCATCCCAAGAAAATCAAGATCTTCACTTTCGAAGTACCTGCCAGCCCCTGAGCTTGTTTTTGTTTCTCTTCTTGATCATGTGTTCTTGGGAGTTTCTCTTGTCTTTTTAAAGCAATCCACGTGGTCATTGCTGCAATAAAAAAATTTAGATACACATAGGGGCGTAAATACCGAGGGTGTAGGGGTGTGGCACCCCCAACATATAAGAAAGAGCAATTCATAGGGCAATCGAATCTTTTTGCAGGGCAACAACGACATCGATGAATCGTGCTGTTTACATATTCAATTGCAAAAGGAAAGGTTACCGTTGCCCCTTCATCTTTCTTTCTTAGCTTCCAAACAATCCGGGTTGTCGGATCACCTTTTCTTCTCAGCACAAAGGCCAATGAAGACAGCACTGTTTATCCTATGCTGCAAAAGGGAATTTCCAGGGGTTCTAGAAGGCGTGATCTTATAAATTCCTCCCCAGACCCCCAATTTTGCAGTACAAAAGCCTCTACCACCCCCAAAGAAATTGTGCAGTTGTGCCTCGCAATACACTTGCACGTTCTGTCGCTATCCTTTCATATACATAAAACCGAAACAATCATTGCATGGTACAGACAAAGATTATTTCTTTGAGTTGTATACAGTCTTCCACTCTTCATTGTCATTGGTAGGATGGGGTGTTCAATTCATTCACATACAGTAAATCCTCGAATGCCAGACTTAGTGTCAATGAGCCTTCTTCAAATGAGCCTCAATCACGGAAATTGATGCATTTCTATCTGATGCTTACAGAGTGGTGCTTATATTTAGGCTATTCTTTTCAATGGAGAAAAAGAGTTCTGAAAATTAGGTTTTTATGTGGTTTGTGTCAGTCAATGTTATAAGCTCCTCCTTGTAGTAAGCCCCTCCTGTATTAGCCTCCATCCAAAATTATAAAAAGTGAATTTTGCCCCTCCAAGAGCCTCAATCGATGATTTACAGTATAGAAGGCTTTTTGTCAGTGATCCCTATTGCTGGGTTATCATGTAACTTAATCAATTCCTAGATTTTCTCTCAGGCAGTTTGTGTAAATAGCACAATCAAAAGTAAGGAGCTCACTTTAGACCTTTTCCATAGAGCAATGCGAAATTTGAAGTTGATTTGAGGAATTATATATTTGATGAATCACGGATAACTGATTATAATTTTTGAGATGCACCATTGAAAAGGAAAGAAATACGCTTGGAAATATTTTTACCATGACTGGCAACATTGCTCGTATTTATCGTCATGTGTTGACATGAAAACAAAAGTGAAGTGTTTTTGCATGAACACAGACCTAATTCTCTGATAGCTTTCAGTCTTAAAGTGACCTCTAGTAGAAGTGTATTTTAATATCAGTTTTGGTGCTCATCATCTGCTCTTTGAAAATCAGACAGCTTATAGAGCAGTTTATTGTTGTTTCATCTTACCTCATTACAAAGAGCCTTATGGACAATCTTCACGGTTTCAAGTTCAATAAGGAGCTCTATAATCAGATCTTTCTATCAATTTGGTTTCTTCTGTTTTCTCACTTCCTTTTCTGCTGTATGTTCTGTGCGGAGTACAATTTTTCGGGACACCCTGATCATTGGCTTCAAGGCATTATGTCCTAAGTTCGAAGTGGAAATGGTTTGGTATTTAGTTCATTATGTAACTTAACTTGTGAACCAGCCCTTAGCTTGACAGCTTTTACATCTAAACGAATTTGAAATTGAATCCACGATAATTGGACCTTGGCATTTTGCTGGTGATAACTCAACGACTCCATCTTCACATGTCTCTTGGACTACAGCTGAAAGCAAGAAGCTTGGCTTTAAGCCACTCGAACTCAGTTGTGAAAAAGCTCCTCCTTCAGCACTTTTGAATCATGGCTTGTAAAGAAAGTTTCTCGTCCCACATTTTCCTGAAAACAGGGGATATTGGGTGTAGCACTTGAGGAAAGTTTTCCGACCATATCTATTATTCTCGCTATTTTGCCGCACAGCAAATAGAGTGACCATTGATTAGTGATTCTTATTGATTGACTATTGATTCATGATTCTTATTGATTCACCATTGATTAGTGATTCCTATTGTTAGGGCAATTGATATCTGAATCAAAGAGCTTTTGTTCCAAAGGTCATGTGAATGCACTTTTTAGCAGTTATGTGGTTTTATCGCCATATACTTGCGTTGTTTATCACTTCACAACGCAGTATTATCACTGAACCAAGCAACTTTGTCACTGCACAAAGCAACTTTATTACTGCACAAGGCAACTTTATCATTACATACTGAAATTGGGTTATGCTTTGAGTACCTTTGCTATATGACATGAGCTCAAGTGCAGTGGCTACCATTTTGAACTTCACGCTGTTCTTTTCATCGTTAGAGAGTTGTCTTGTTTATTTGTACCACTGTCTTATCTATCTGTAACATCAGGTTTAATGAACCTAAGTTACTGAGTTTGGCAAGTGCAGTTGCTATTAATATTAAGAGGAATTTTATTGTTCCCTTCTTGCCAAGGATTGAATTTTCTCTGGAGCTGCTAGATTTTGTTTCATCCCTTTCAAATGGAATGTCTTAACTCAGTGGTTTGTAAGCTCCATCCGTTGCTATCTGCTTTGGCCGACCGTGAGGTTTAAGTGTTATGGTTTGTACCTCTGTTTCGCAGCCATAGTGTACTCTGTTCGAATCCCATTCTACTTTCAAAGCAGTGTATTAGCTCTCTCGGAACTATTGACTAATTGCACGGTGGCTCGGGTGGAAGACGAGCAAGCTATAGCAATGCTATACGCAACGCTGTTGGTAAATTAGCTTTCGGTGGGCATACAATAGGCTGCAGCGATTAGGATGGAGTACCGACCATTTTTTGGTGCTGTGTTTTCCCTGTATCCAGTCATTTGAAACAGTTCAAATATTTGCTTTACTTCTGTTTTTCAACCACTTCAGCCACTGCTATTTCGCTTGAGGCATTTCTCTCCTCACCTTAATTGCTTCAGACATCGCACAAGTCCCCATTTTGACTGCATAGGCAGATCTCTTCTGCATTCATACCAATATCTTCAACGCTTCGAAGATCATCACATCAGTCCCGTTGCCCACCGTAGTGCTATTTTCACCTGTTGTCATACTTCTCACAATTTATTTGTGCTCACTTTGTTTTGATCTCAACCCCTGATGCTTGCATGACCTTCTCTCTCTTATGGGGATGATTACCTGCCTATCCCCAATATTGCATAATTTTGCAAAAATTTCTAACATGGACCTACCACAAAGGGTAGTGGTTCGTAATGGTTCAAAAATTTTTTAGACAACTTTAGGCCAAAACAGCAATGGTTTAATGGTATAGACAGGGTGTGCCGATGCAGGGATGTGAGGGAGCAAAAGATGGATTGTAGAAGGAGATCGTAAAAGTTGACGCAACAACTGTAGCTTGTTAGTTTCTTGCTCATTATTATGGGGAAATTTCTTTTCCTGTACCCACCCTTCAAAAAGTCATTCGGCATGACACTGGAAGGGATCCTTATTACCCCATGCTGAATGTCTTCGTTTTTCGATTACTTTAGAACATAACAGAGGTTCCGTTTATAGATTATAAGTGAAACATGCCTCTTTCTCAGGTTCTGATTCTTGGGAATACTTATTTGAAAACCGACTGCACAATACAGATGGTGGTAGTAATCGAGAGAGTTTTTCATGATTAACGCAGCGCTTTCTCATTTGAGCAATTCCTTCACAGAATTCCCATTTTGTATTTAATTTTTTTGCTCATATCCATACTATTTACATTTCATCTTATTGTCGCTTAGATGCAAGAGGACTCAGCAATCCCAAAAAGATAAAATCGCTTCGATTCGAGGTGCACACTTCCCTTGAAGACTACATTAACGATAAATGTTACGACGTGCCGAAAGGGAAGTTCGGCGAACTGCTGTTGTTGCTGCCTACGTTACAGTCAGTTGCAGTGCAAATGGTTGAGCAATTGCAATTCGCCAGGCTGTTCGGGGTCACCAAAGTGGATAATTTACTCCAGGAGATGTTACTTGGAGGTAAATAAATTTCGCTATTAGTGTATTTAGCCTAAATTCCTTTGAGTGACGAGTTGTATGGAGCTCCTTTGCAAGAAAAGGGATGTTTGAATGAAACGAAATAATTTCCTGGAGGTTTTTTAAAGATGGAGTGTTCTCTTTGTATGGGAAGAGACATAACTACATCAAGAGTTTTAGATATTGTGATTGATAACTTTTTCTCTTTTTGTCCACCCCTGCTACAGTATAATGAGGTGTTCTTCAATGATGTTTAGTATTATTCGCGCTCCCAAACAATCTTGGGAATAACCGACAAGTAACGGCAATATTCCCTTTCAGCCGGCAACCCTCGCTTTTAGTCATTTAGTCATATTTTTCTTCTCAAAGGGAAATTTGTAATGAAAGATGTAAATAATGACGCGCATATGACCGGGTATGATCTCATGACTATCGGCTGGCATTTGTTTGTGGATCCTGTTTCACTCCACTCTAAGCATATCGAGTTCCCTACATGACTTTTCAGCACACCTGTTAGTTCAAACGGATAGTCCAGGGAAATTACCGTAAATGATCAATTAAGCCACCTCGGGCCTATTTGTCATAATCGCTTTTAGGGGCGGGAGCTGTTTCAGCAAGACGTCGCTCTTACAAAAAACAATACATTTGCAAATGTTTTATTAAGAAAGTTACTAGAAAAGAAGCCAATACATCCGAATTTTGAATTTGATGTTACTAAAGCTACTGTTATACATATCACAACTAATGTAAAATATGAAAAAACGGATTAGTATGAGTTAGAGCTATGTGGTTTAGGAATTTAAATTGGAGGGAATTCGAATAACCGTCACGGGGGCTTCTTCGATAGTGAGGGCTTATTTGTCACTTCTAAGGGTGGGGCTTATTCAAGTGGATGGTTTATTTGTCCTTGTAAAGTTGATGTCAAGGTGTCCGTATTATTTACAATGCCAGTTAAAGTTACAAGGTATTTGTAGGCTTTCAAATCTGGAGCTGCTCTGATGACGTGAATATGTATTTGAAACTTGCGTGATATGTTGACGTGTGGTATTGGAAGAAGACTAACCTATCATTTTTTACTCGTTTAGCTTTGTCCTCAGGTACATCTTTGTTTGTTATCCCTATAGATAGCAATGACCTGCTTGACCGTTAGAGACTAAGACTAATCCTAATACTGTCAGAGACCTATATACTTTGAGCGGTTTTGCGGCTATTTCATTTCGGTCGTTGGAGAATCAACCGTGGGAGCGAAGTAAATATATAAAATTTGATCAACGACATATCGTCTTTATTTTTTGTATCTGTTTCATTTATTTTGTAAGTAGGTAAGCTAAGTCCAAATTATTCATTTAAAATTGATTTATGTACAGTATAGTAAGTAAGTATATGAGTAGCAATGGCCTACGACACTCCATCCTATTTGCTGGCTATCCTTTACCCTCCGACTGTCATTCGAAGTTAACTAATTAAAGCTGCCAGTATGTTGGAAGTTATCATTCAGGAATCTTTACTTTTGAATGAGAAGGACTTAGAGGGAAGGTGGAAATTCTTGCTGTTTTCAAACCCCTCCCCCCTCCCTCTAGGTGAATTATACATTAGTCTCGCTATCTATGGCTGGAATTATGTGTCAATACTCTTCTGTCCTATTCATGTCTCAAATTTCTGAAGGCGCTATTCAGATGTTGTCTGAGTATTGTTTTTTCATCACAAAGCATTTTAGATCGGAATTTTTTCTTACGACTGGGCTTTATTCTCTATGTTTATCATTTTGCAAAAACTTATGACGTGAAAGTAAAACAATTGGAAACTTGTGAACCTTTTTTTACAAAACCTTTTCGCCTAAATTGGCAGTAAATATGAGCATTGAAGGACTGTGATTTATTTTCTGTCTTTATCATATTGCAAAGATTTTTGACGCGAATGGAAAACAATTCGAAACTTGTGAGCCTTTTCTTACAAAACCTTTTCGCGTAAATTGGCAGTAAATTTGAGTATTGGATCATATCGTATCTTACGTAGGAACCACTGACTTTTCATCAAGACGGCAGCCTGTGATTTCGATACCTGGCCTTCGCATTTTGGACCAACGTAATTGCTTGGATGTTTTTTGTTCCTGTTATCATAGCGACCTATTGCGAATAGGAAATGGCGTACACGGTCACATGTCTAGGAAGTGTACCCTTTATCATTTCAGTTTGTGAATATGTTTAGCTGCAAATTGTGTAAACCCTAGACCTGTGGTCGAGAACCTTCCTTGAAAACTAAAGTTGATGAAGAAAGAAATGGTTGCTCCGTAGAGTTAGATGCCATTGAACCCTTAGTTGTCTCATTGTGTTATGTTATAGATATAATTGTACCTTGCTGGTAGAGACCATCGAGTTGTACCAACTTGGACTTATTTTTATCTGTTTTTTCCTGTAGGATCTGGCGTACAAGATCAACTAGAAGCACTTTCATTACCTTCGATGCCAAATGTCATGCCAACATCCATGGACTCAGGCAGTATGCAAAATGACCAGTTTTGTCAGCAGTGCTCAGGAAGGCAAAGCTACCCAGTAGGCAATGTCATTAACGCAGATGGCTCCCCACCAGCCAAGCAATTCAAACTGGAGGTAAAGCCTCAAGACCGCGGTTCGTGCGCCTACATGAACGGTGGTATCGTTAAGAAGGACATATTATGATTAGAAAGTGCGCTTTGAAAATGCCAGATAAATATTCATACTCTCTGGTTCCCAATTATATAGGCGTTTGACAAGTCGTAAGAACTCAGAAATTGCCAATTGTATGCAATACATGAGTTTGAATTAGACATGGTAGCCACATTGTGGCACAGGTGGTCGCAATGGGGTTTGTGCTGTTCAACACCTGCACGTAGTATGCTGCAGTCAGAATGTGCAGTTAATATGTTCCTACAATTGGACAATTCTGTCACATTTTTCATGATGACGTAGTGGGAATCATAGATATATATTGTCAGTTTTTTCCCAGATTGACCATATTTTGTAAGGAGCCAGAATTCTATGTTTGTAGCAGTAAAGTCTACTGGAATAGGAGCACCGTATAGGTAAATTCACTTGCCAGGGGAGAGCAATATTGGAGACCAGAGAGTACTTCAGCTAGATATATGAGTAGATTGGCATAGCACTGCGCACGGCCAGCTGCAATGTCTGATTTGATTCTCCTCTCCGCGCCCTTTTGCGTTTTGTACTCTCTATGGCCGTGTTGACACTTAGAAGGAGAGTAATTAAGCTCGGCTGTATCTGTTATGCATATTTTGCAATGCTTGCTAATTGATGCCAAGTATCTTAACTAAAAGTCAGTTCTTTGCCGCACAGTTAAGACAATATTTGTACAATGAAATAAACTTCCAATAAGAATTAAGTACGGCTAGTCACATGCCAATCGTGGTATGCTGTGTCCAGCTGAATTCATCCATGTTATTTCAGGCCCATAGATGCTGTTCTAAGCATTGCAATGGCACGAAGAGCCAGTAGGTTTCTCAAAGTTATTTGTCTGCATCAATTTCAATAGAAGTCACATTTGTTTCTGTCGCAAAGCTATGTTTTCATTTGAGAACACACTTTTTTTTAAGGAACAGGTTTATAAGAAACCTAAAACTAGACAGCCTAAAATCTAAATAACTTTTCGAACTATAAGGAAAGAGTTGAAGAACTTTAGGAATTCTGTGCAATCTTTCACAGTTTCAGAAACATATTTTCCTCCAAGGATCTAAAAGTTTTATGTGCCTTTATAGCCGATAAACCTTATCAGCACTACAAAAGACGTTTTTTTACGTTTTCTTTTCTTTTCACTACATTTTTGTCTGTAAATTAAGAAAGTTATAAGACACTGTTAGAACTAAAATGTGATTAGAAATTAAGACACTTTTACCTTCTAGGCCTTGAGCTAGGTTTCATATAAATAAGCCCTGTGCATTGAAAGCATTTCACGGAACCTGCAGATCAATAGCCAGATGTCATGTGAAATGCACAGGAGCATATTGTTGTAGAGAAAATACCTTTATTGCAAAGCACGTCGAAAATTCCCATGATTATCTTATTTTGTATAATGCTCCACTTATGTTCATACTGTCTTTACAGAGTTATTGAAAGTTTGAAGTGCATTAACCCCAACTATCTTTGATTAATGGAAGGTCCTAATGCAACCTTGTTGCCGTACGTATAATTGCTATCAATAAAAGGATAGGTAATAACTGAAATCTATAAACAGGCTATTAGACAGGAATTTTGGTCAATCTTTACAAAATGAAGTCAAAGATCTTCCCTTTAGGATGCATACGATTAATGCAGCATTTAACATTGTGCTTTGTTATTTACCATAATGCAACAGAGGCGTGAGATTTCTCTTTTGGTTATCAACTTGACTGGTACAGTTTTGAAAAATGGCCCCCGGAATTGGGCTGAGAAAGCTGTACAAAAGTTGTCGAGAGAGAGAGAGAGAGAGATTGAAAATTACCTAGTAGACCGTTCCCACAATTTGCCCCGCTTTGAATTTCGTATTTTACAAAGAGTTAGAATTAAAACTTTTTTGTAAAGTAAATACTTTTCATAAAATACCAGCTTTGTCTCTAATGTTGATATTTTAACCTGCGTCGGGTAATCGAGAATTAATGGAACATGAGATACCATTGTAGAAAATTCAGATAGGCTAAAACAAGGAATAGACCGGATGAATCTTTTATTATAGGCTATGACTTTAGTTATGGGTTCATAGTTCTGTAATCGAGAATGATGCTTGAGAACTTCCGTGCTCTGTCTCGTCGGCAGTTGATACAATTTGTGAATAATGACTCTGTAGACTCAGGTAATATCAAACAATTTGAAAAATGGGATAGAGTAGACTGTTTGAAATACACTTGTTTATAGCTAGATCCCTAGGGGAATGCAAGATAGGAAAGAGTGTGGGGATGTAGTTGAGGAGGGAGAACGACATTTTGCTATGAGATTTTTCGTTTATATTACGTTAGAAGTAGTTAGCTCGAGGACTAGAAATTACAGTTTCTTTGCATCTCGTATGCATTAATTTAGGTATTTGGTAGAGCTAACTAAACTATGATATCGTTTTGAACTCACGATATCTCAAGGAACATTGGTTAAAATTAGATAGAGCTTTTCCTGTGATTTAGTTTGTGGAGCTCATGGAAGATACCGACGTTATCCCTTACAACGTAGTATGGTGTCTGCTCTTTGCGAAGTTCATTAGATGCGTTCCACATCATATGCACAAGTAGTAGCTACTCATTGTTGGATTATTATCAGATGGTAGTTGCTTCATATATATATATAATGCATATATAATGCATAACTATATATATATATATATATATATATATATATATATATATATATATATATATATATATATATATATATATATATATATATATATATATATATATATATATATATATATATAATGCATAACTATATATATAATGCATAGACCATTATCCTGATTATCATTTCGTTCGATGATCATTGAGGGCCTTCCCTGTGTTTTCATGATCATTAAGTGTAAATTTAGCAATTTCATGTTCCCTTCCGAATTGACTTGGTGTGTGATCTGTTTAAAGATCTTCACCATGTCTCAGGCGTCAAAACCGTTATGGTTTTCCCAGTATCTATAAGAGATGGAGAGGTTTTCCTGTCCCCTGTTAACTTTCTACCTAACAGATCAAGTTGCTTGAATTTGTTTCGTTTTGAAACTCTTGGCAAACTTCACTGTCCCCAACTTTGAATTGTGTCTGACGTCTCTATGTAGAAATTTACTTAGTTTGTTCGTGTGATTTAGTCTTGTGAGTTTAAATGATCGTCTGATAATACTTATCTATAACAGTGCAGCGATTTACTGTCAGTTTTAAGACGATATCCTATATATTGAGCAATGAGATATGCATCCCTCAGGTAGAGACGTAGGAAACGGGAAGCACCCGGAGCACTTGCCCCCCCCCCCATGTTTCAGTTATTGAAAAAATGCGCTCAAAATGTGACAGTAGTATGCCTTTTATTTTGAGAAAGATCTTTGAGCGAAGCCCATGCAAAGTCACAGAGCCTCTCTTCCAAATAAAGTTTTCCTGCCCTCTATACTATTGTGCCTGGAGCCTCCCTATCCTTCTCTGTTTTCAATAGGTATGTTAGTTCTGCACGCCGGTTTGGTGTGTTTAGGGCTCGGGTCTTTAAATATAGGGTGTGGCATAAATGTGCTTCCTACGTCACTGCTCTCAGGCATATGACATTATATGTAAGAGTAGACGATTACAATTTGGCTATCCAGTATGTCTCTGATTATAGTTATGCCAAACTTTCTTGAACTGTACCGTTGACTATTGTAGCCCCCCCCCCCCCCCCATCTAATGCGAAGCCTGCATCACGATATATTGTAATTTTGGAAGATATTTTCCAAATCTATCATGAATTTAGAGATTTTTGAGATTTGAAGTATTAGTCGTGCCAATACGTATAATAACAACTCTATCAGTGCATGTTTTCTTTGCCAGGCGGGCTGTACAGCAATAGTCTCTAGATATGGTTTTAGAATTACACCAAGTTTGATGACGATAATGTTAGATAGCAGTCAACCCTTTTCAACAAATGTCCCTTTTCTTGAAATCTGTTCACCCCCCAATCATATTCCCTATATCATTTCGTCCCTGATTTAGTTCCGCTTCAATTTCACTGCACCCGCAGCTGTAAAGGTTTCTAGTAAACAACCTACATCCCGATACTCGATGAATTAAGTTGTACCTCGTTATGAATTAAGTTGTACCTTGTTCTGCACCTTTATTCCGTCTAGAATGCAGTCTGTATTATAGTGATTCCTCATTGGTCCATTTTACTCTTTCTGATGTGAATATAGACTTTTCTATTTGAACAATATAACTTCAGTGTAGAGATTTGGTAATTAACGAATTTATTGTGAAACAGATCGTAGTTTTGTGTTTCGTTTTCTTCTGTCGTCAGATGGGAATTTTGTACCTACATGATAGGATAGTGCATAAAAGTGTGGGTAATAATTTGTGTGCAATATGGCATTTGGCTGCCAAAAACTATCGAATATATTTTTTCTCGTGAGATCATTCTGAAGAGATTTCAGTTCAGTACAATTTGCTAAGTCCAGAATCAACTCCTTTTGTAACTTTCTCCCCCCCCCCTCCCCATTATTATTAGTCTACTGTCAAAATAATAGGAACTTTCCATCAAATCATAGTTTTTACCAACACAATTTCCCAACTGTTTTGAACGATTTGTTCAGCTTTTGCATTATTGCTTTCTCATGTCTTATCTGGAGTCATGGGTCATGCGTATACAAAACTGAAATGAAAAGCAGTTTTCTTGTATGGTTAAAATGACTAGTGTGACCCATATGCTGATGTCGATTTTCACCTCTCGGTGTAACCCGTTCTTTCGAGACCAATTGACTGGCTTGGTCTTCAGCAGAATTTTTCCGCTTTTCAAGCAATAGTGGCACTTTTCAAGAACCTTGAAGAACCCTGCTACAACCAGACAATGTTGCTAGTAGTAAATTAGCCTGGATCTCACACGACAGAAGCTTGGTGCTAAAAGCTGCACGTCAGAGACAGAGGATTACCTCCCATACGAAATGTCTTGACGATCAAATTCAGAACATTTTGCTAGAAAGTTCTAGCCCTAGAGATTGCAGAACACTTCTCAGAATGTGCTCCTCGGTTTGTACTGCTATGGACAAATGATACTGGCAAGCTGACAACACGACACGATTTCATAGTGCATAGCATAGCTGACCAGCAGTATCTGATCTGTCCCAAGCAAACTTTCAAACATGGGTTGGGGAGAATTACTTACTGGCCCTGAGGCTTGAATTGGTATTGGAAATGTGTTGGTGTATTTTCCTCATGATAATTATTAATTATATCTTAGGTGTCTCCGTTTGCAACTATCGTTGAAGTTTAACGATTCATTGTTCATTGTTCTAATCAAACAAGCCAATCCTAGCTTCAAATCTGTCAAATTTATGGCACCCCAGAATACGGTTGATATTCAGCAAAGATTTCAAATACTCTATCTTAACAGTTAGTCTTAAAAAACACTTCCACTCAACTACAGTTGCTTGTAGAACAGCACATGAAATGTGCCAAACTCTCTTCCTATAGAGATTCAAGTGTTTCAGTTTGGGGGTACCAAAGCACACAAAACACAGTACAGTGCTCAACTGCTTTTAGATCCTGCTAGAGAAGTTTTAATTTGTAGCTTATTGACACTTTTTACAAAGTATAAGTACACTATTTCTACGTTTTAGTGCGAAGTCTCGAAACAGGAGATCGTCCTGTTCGGGAAAGTTCTCTGTATCTTCCGTTGCAGCCCCATTCTTTGCTTTCCTGGTGTACTATAGACGCATGCGCATGGATCACAAATAACGTGCAAGTTCAGTAAAGCAACATGGCTGCCACTATAAACAGACAATATGCATCTCGTACTGCTGGCGGACGTCTTGGAAGCATCTCGAAGCATAACGTAGGCCATGAAACAGCTGTAGAAAAAACAATTAATTTGTAGGTGCAATCTTTTTTTCAAACCTTTTCAGCCATTGTTGAGTAATCTGTTAGTAGGCAAGTGAAAAGTACGCTACTACTGTGTCTCCTGAAAATAGTGTAATTTTGCCACCATAAGATATATAGATAAAAAAATACAGAAAATGAAAGACCCGAGCGGGATTCGAACCTGGGAAAGTGCCTTTTCCATTTTGTTTTCTTGTTAGTTATTATTACCATTATCATTAAAGTGGAAAATGACACGATTCACTCATCACGCGAAAGTACGGAAGAGTGTATCTGGTAGAAGTGTTCAGTTTTTCTCAATTGCACAACTTAACATGCTGCTACAATATTTTAGTCTTAAGATAAATTGAACAGTTGACCTTATGACCAATGGAAATGAGGTCTGCAATGGCCTACACGTTAAAATTCTATGCCACATACATTTTTTATGAGAGTACAATTTATAGACTAGACTGCAGAGCATGGCCTTTTTGATGAGATCATGAGTGTGCACAACCAAACAGCTAAGTGTGCACTTGGTGTCAGGTGTGCATTGTAAGCCCAGAATGTGTTGCAGTGCGTTTTGTGAACAGTGGTAGTGTGAAAAACTGGAAAAGCAATAAAAATATTTGAAGATTGTAGTAGAAGTGTCCCACTGTAAAAAAGACAATTCCACACATAAAAATGAAATACACACCAGAGTACTTTCCACCTCCACACCATACCACAGATGTCAACACCCTACCACACCCATTTCTAGGTGTGCAGTATCATTCGACAAGAAAAGTCTTCAGTGTGCATTTGCCAAACCCTGCATGCTGTTGTATAAAAAGACAGAGGCTTCATTTGCCAATAAATAAGACCAAAGCTAGAACATGCTTAGCCTTGGATGAGAAATTAAAATTCATGATTTTTGAAAGTAATCAGCTACCAACATTCTTATGGGAATAAAGTTCTGATGAAGGAGCCGCTGCATCTAATAAAGAACTGCATCATATAAACAGTAGCATCTGTTGTCAGGCTTGTCAAAATGGAGATGCTCTAAAAAATGAGCTCCTTGAATGCTTTAGGGGCTTTATTTTTCACCCTTCTAAGGATCCATACTTACAATTTCAAGAATTTGTGTGTTCAACATATCACACTCTGTGCATAATTTTAGGCCAGTTCAAAGTACTCATGCTCAATCAAGCACCTATCTGAGCAAGGCCTGATCTATTACTCTAATTTCATTGGCACCCAGCTGAATCTCTTGGAAGCTTTATAATGCATATAGTTTCTCAAGTGTGTGGAAAAATCCCCTGTAAAATAGGAGCTATTTTATGAATGTTTGAATCTAAAATTGTCAAAAAATTAAGAGCATCAAACCTTGGCAAAAGTAATCTGGTTCCTTTGAAAAGAGAGTGTATTCTTTTGTTATTATGAAGTTGTTGCCTTCTCTTTTATATATCAGATGTAGTCTCATATATCTAGAAGTCTAACTCAATGCTAGAGACACACATCTCCTTGCTTGATGAATATTTTTTTGATTCCATTTAGATACCCTTTGAGTAATTACACATTTGGGACTAAAGAATCTCTATACGAAAAGGACAGGTATACTGCCTTAAATTTCTCTTATTTTCTATACATTTTAGGATCTAACATTTCAGGTTATAACTGTTTATAAATGGGCTATTGTTTGGATGAGCTTTGTGTATAATCTTTTTTTGCTTTGTTAAACATGTAAAGGGTTGTATTGCATCAAATTATTTGGTCAAATATAAATGATATCATCAGAATTTGAACTATTTTGCCCCCTCCCTCTCTGTACTCAGCTGAGGCAGCCTAATCTCAACTTAACACCCATTGTCTAGTACTGAATGGTGTCAAATCTCCTATCTACCCCCTCCCAATTTCATGAAAATATTGCAGCTGAATGAAACCAAGCTAGTTTTTTCAATGGAGAGAAACTAGATCACTGGTGCCATAGTCAGTTTCTTTGTTGTTTAGAAGTGAAGAGTTGTACTTAATGGACTGTTCTTCATAGTTATCAGTGAAAAAAGTTAGAGGACTTAGGAGACATTCATGAAAGGATGTCTAAAAGATGAAACCTATCTTCTTCCCCTCATTATAGAACATTAAGCATTGGTCTTACCCCTCTTCTTACCAAATGCTGGCATGTGTGTAGCCCCTAGTAGTTTTGTTGTGAAGAGAGCCTCTTCAAAGCTGTCTCATGTTACAGCTCTTTTGAAATTAACAACAATTTCAACTTAGAATGTACCTTAATTTATGAAAATTTTGTGCGCATCTACTTTTAGCACAGAGCTGCTGTGTGAACAATTGGGTGTGTGAGAGAATATGTAATTTTGTGCACTTTACTGCACGGAAAATTAATGTGCGTGAAACCATTCTTTCTGGAAGGTGCACAAAAGTTAGACTGTGTGAAATTGGAAAAAACAAGAAGTATAGATTGATAATGTTTCTATCCATGGTTATTTTCTTCTTTTTGCATTTCTTCTGTTTGACATAAAGGAATTTCCTCAGCACTAAAGAAGTCATCTTTCACTAAGTTAATCTTTGCCACTATCCTCATGTTTTACTATGTGATCTTCCACAATGTAAAATTTTCCAAAAATGTCCACATTTCAAAACTTTCTCAATATTTGAGGTGCTGAGACTCTTGATTGTGTTTTCAAAATGTTCCATAATGCCACAATAATTCACAGAATATCATTCTGAAGTTGCATCTGGTTGGCATAAGTCCAAAATTTATAAAGCTTATGAACAACAGTCAGAAAATGATCCTCTTCTATAAAAAGTGTTACAGGTTTATGACAAGTGTGAAATTTATTGGTAGAGGTGCATATGAAGTGTTTATATTATTTGTCCCTACTATGGTGTGGGACAAAAATTAAATGTGCAGGAAATTCAGGTGCATGAAAAGTGAATGCTTGAAGAAAGAGGTGCAAAATTAAGCTGATGCAAAAATTTGATGAATTATAGTATTTGCTTTGAATGAAAGAGTTATCAGATCAGCAGATATTTTTTCTTTTTTCAGTTCTGTACAGGCAAGGTTTCAAAGAATGAGGTATTGATTGCTTTTTTTATTGTGATTAAAAGTGGTTGAAATCACCTTCACAAATATGTCTTCCATCACAAAGTCTTCTGCTGTTACATTATGCAACTTAATTTACTATTATGCAACAAGTTTGTATTTGTTTGGAACATGGTATGACAAATGGCCAATGCATTTTTTGTCCAGTTTCTTTGCCAGACATATTTTGGTGCCAGACGCACTATGGTACACATTTTGATTAATGGGTGTTACTATCAGTTCATTGATTTTTTTGTCATTTGATGACATCCAATCACACCATATCTCAAGTTTCATAGATGACGATCTTCCTTGGTTTCTCTGCTATTTTTGGCATCTTATGATCATATCAAATGACACTATCTCAATTTTCATGCAGAATCAGTTTCAAAATCTACCCTTAACTCAAAGCTCATTAAAGTGAGTTTGTCCTGCAAGCACATATCTAGGGACAAAACATGCCTACAAATCAGAACAGGATTTTACGTATGGTTAGGTGCAGATAAATTCCACGCACATCATTTACTGTGTCCCAGCTGTGCTATGTGCTGTTGCATTAGGGGCCATTCAAAAAGTATGTACAATCAATATCGGTGGATTTTTGACACCCCTCCCTTGCTGTTGAACCTCATTTGCAATCGTTTTAATCAGATTTTTTTATGAGTACAGATTAGGACAAATTTCCATCACTACCCCCGCTTGTTTCTACCCCACACTTCTTTCTTTAGAGAAATCTTTTTTAGTCTGTGAAGCATGGAATTTCCAATAGTGAATAAGTATTTCCAATAATGATTTGGTCTTTACCATGAACTGCTGTTTATAGACTGAGATAGTTTGCATTTTGCAAGCCCATTCTCACTTCTTTCACATATCGTTCACACAGCATGATTCATAATGAACCCTCCTAGACATTTGCAAATGTAGGGCCGATTGTTTAGTGTTTATTCTATCATTTGAGATTACCAAGCAACACTTTTCTTTGTTTTCTAGAGAAGAATATGCAAAATCAGGGATGAGAAGGACTGTTGAAGGGGTCTTGATTGTACATGAGCATGGCCTACCTCACGTCTTACTACTTCAGCTAGGAACCACATTTTTCAAACTGTGAGTCTAATTTACTAATCTTCAAATCTTTTTTAATTCTTAGTTCATTTTTATACGCAAGAGTCATGCGTTAAGTCGTTTGAAGGTAAGATCCTTATCCTCTCAGCTCTCCGCATTGCTGCTTGGAGGTTATCTTTACTCAGTATCTGATTGGAAGTTCTCCTTCCTTTAGAGCATTTATTGTTTACGTAATAAAGTACTTATACTGTATGACATTTTGCAGTAGTATGCATAACCGGTTATGTAATTTAGCTATTCTTAATGATGATAACTGAGACACTTCAAATGGTTAATAGAAGAGTCAGAAGAGGACCATAAATGCCTAAAAATATATAGGAATGACAAGTGAATGTGGTATTTTCTTGATTACATATGAAGGTTTGATGAAGATGTTTGTGCAAATAAACTAACAATTTGTATGAGGAACATAGAATTAAATTTTCAAGAATCACTCGATCTGTAAAGGAGCTTCTCGCAATAATTGCTCAACAAAGTCCCATTGTTGATCATTCGGATGGGTATTCCACTTCCCAATACCCCCCCCCCCCCGAGTAGTTTCACCCCTGAGTATTATGTACAGATGTTGTAGCAGATGCAAGATATATAAGATTTCTCAGAATCACTTATGACCCATTCAGTTCAAAGGTCTGTAAAGAGAGATCGTATAGCCAGAGCATGTCAAGAGTTTTGAAAGCACAACGACAGTCTTGGGTCTAAAATAAAACCTTGACTCATCCCATCAAGTGTGTACTAAATTCAAAGTGCATTTTACAGCTGGATTTGATGTTTGGGCTTCAAGGCAGGAAACCCATTTTGATTCTATATCGGATAACCTTGGAGCATTTTGTCGAATAATTGGAGTGTTTGTTAATTATGTAAACTTCTTAGATAACAGACATTCACAAAATATCAGCAAAGGATTAACTGTAGCTTCCTCCCCCCTTTTTGGTATTGCTGATTTGCGGAGAAACCCCCTCCCTTGTACATCCACCCATGCCATTCCAATACATATTCAGACATGTGTATGTAACTGGAGTGATATGGTGAACGAATAACAGGACCAGTGGCGTAACTGATATAGGCTGAAGTTAGAGCATCTCCTAAGAGACGCTAAATCTTTGAGGCCCCGAAGGGGCCTATCAGATGTTCTCAAAGAAAAGGTCTTTTTCATTTATTGATATAGAAACTATTTATTAGAACGATGCCCTCTAGTCCACAGGCTTCATATTTCCCTTATTTGTAACTGTCCATATTCTTCATTTTCTCTAGATCTGGGAAAGCATTGTAGGAGTAAAAAGGCCCCCAAACCAACTATTTGTAAGGGCCCCACCCCCATCGCTTATTAGTGTTTTGAAAACTATCTACCCAGAACATCTCTCATCCAGACCCCCCGTTTATTGTTTTTGTGCTTGTAACTCGATCAAGTATGTGAAAAATCGTATTTTTCATTTTTTTGAAAGTTGAAATAAATTGTAAAACTCATCCATAGCTATTGTAATTTGTGAAATTTCCCTCCCACCCCGGTTATTCCAACCTCCCGTTTATTACGTTTTTAGAACATTTTCACCCCCCCCCCTGCTACTCGGGACTGGAGAATAGTTCTCCTCTGCTAAAAAAGTTGTGAAAGTTTAATACTAAATTTTTGAGACTAAATTTTTGAGACCTAGGAAAGTCGATAAGTTCATATACATTAAATTCAAATTTTTACGTAATCTCGTCATCTATTTGATTTAATTTGTATATATTTCATGTGTTAATCCATGTATTCCCGTGGTATGTTTGTGTTGTGCCTGTTTGTGTAGTATTGTAGTGTTGCACAAAGTTCAAGCATTCTTGCTAGTAAAGCTTTAAAAAGATTTTGTACTGAAATCATGAAAATGCTAAGAAAGTTTCAATACTGAAGCAAGACAGCTACTTTACAGAATAACATGTACTACAGAGCAACGCTTGAAAAATTTGTAGAAGTTTAGCGACATCAGTTGTATCTATTCAAAGACCAACGAGTCAGCAATGGCAATAACGTGTAATGTATTTGACAACAAACTCAAAACAAGATGAGAACTGATTAGACTGTTCTGGTGTGAAGATTCTGAAAACCTGGAAATGTTGATGGGGTTAAACACCCCCCCCCCACCTATATCTGAATTGATCCTACTTGATCAAACCCCTTCCCTCTTCAGCTGTAATCCCTTCTCCCTTTGGGATTTCTTGGGTATATGTTGTGTATCATTTGATAAGCATATGATATCGTATTTCGTTTTAAGTATATGAATGGATATGCTAATTAATAACTGTGAATATAGTCAATTTGCTAGCCATGATGATATTGGATTTTAATAGATTTCTATGGATTTTAGTGGATTTTGAATCTTACTTCCCATTCTTTGCTGATCGTGCATTGAATGCTAGTGAGATTATGAGGATCTCTCGGTGTAACGACTTGGCTTCAGCTTTGGCCTCATCAAAACTGTTCATGTTATGGTTTGGCATTTTATGAAAAGTTGCCTGAGCTGTATTTCTTAATAGATCAGATAAGATTAGTTCAAAGTACATTTTGGTATCTCTATTTTGGTATCAGATACTAATTCCGTGTTATATCAACTGTTTGTTTTCTACGCATGACGCTTTGAGTATTTTGTGACACTACCCCATACCTGCTGCAAAGCCACAGCTTTCCTTACTTCTTGCTGAATAAATGAGCAAGATGAGGTTTCCATCTTCTTTCTGCATTGTTAAATATTTTTTAAAATAATTGAGCATGTAATCATTCTCATGTTTTACGTTTGGTCATTTCAACCTACTCACCCCTCCATATTTATAGCTTTTCACCTCATTACTGGTGGCATTTTTTCTCTCTGTGGAAAGTATCGTTTACGTGGATTTAACTTACTTCACTACAGCACGAAAAAGCGGCACCATGTTTTAGTATGCCTGAAACATGGTGCCGCTTTTTCGTGCTGTAGTGAAGTTCTGTAGTACCAACAGACTTTTCATGTATTTATCTTACTTATTAATTTTTCGCTTGTATGTGTATACTACTTGCGTAGCGCGTAATTTTTGTTGTTTCTGTCTTATTTGTATGAATTGAGTTAGATTATGATTTGGAATGTGGCAATTGAAAATGTATGGGATTCTTTGTTTAGGCCCGGCGGCGAGATCACACCTGGTGAAGATGAGATCGAAGGCCTAAAGAGAGCAATGTCCGAGGTAATTACCACAATTGATAAACAGTAAAATAGGCCTTTCCAATTATCCCTTTGTGCCCTGTGATTTGCGCAATGCATTCTGGTAGTTGTATTTAAAGATTCCAATATTTGATTACATTGTATGTGGGTTTGCGATCAATTGTCATGCGAAATTATTAGATTTTAGTACAAATTCTGAAAAATGGAAGAAGCTCCAAATATTGCTGGACAAACCCTTATTTTCTTAAACTCTTATATGGGGGAAATGCTGGAAGCGAAGTGATACGTCGGAGAATAGCGATGTCAACAAGAACAAGCTGTCCAATTATAGATCAGTTGTTGGTGGAGTCACTGGTGTTCCAGAATGTTCCAGTAATAGCTTGAACAATCCTGAACTATCTTTTTATGTCGAATCGAATGGCAAATCGAAGGGAAAGCAAGAAATCCGTAAACACTGGATTCGGATGATCTCGTGAAAGAATTTCTAACAACCCAAGCGTAGGCCACAGGGTTCTTTCAGACAATTCGTTGGTGGTCGAAGAGCTTATTTGAGCAATAGTCCTTCTATAGTGCCAAGAACTGGATGAAGTAAGGAAATAAGGCCATGAAATACTTCTTTTATTTGATATAATTTAAGGATTATGTGCTGTAGGCCTAGTCTCCTCCTCCGCGTTGCCAGCAAATGCAGACTGTAGGTATTAAGTGTTTGCTGTTTTGTTAATAGCGTATAGTAAATACTTTAGTTTTAAAATTGTCAGTTGTGGTTATAGTTTCCACTGTTACCGGCACGCAGTCCATTAAACTGTTGTTGTGTTTTTAAGTTTTATGAGATAAAAAGTACTTCACAAGCAAGAAACAGGTTAAATAGTGTTCGGAATGCAGTATTTCTTTATGAGAACTTCGAACATGAAGAAGAGGAGAACCAAGTGCAAAGCTCTCCCAGTCTTAATGCAGCAGTTCAGGTCAGTGGAGAATGTGTTATTGGTAATAACTAAGGGATCAAAAAATGAAAATAGTGAGCAGGAATTCAAGATGGAATTCATCAATTGGAACTTGAAAACAGAAGACTTGAGGCAATAAACAGAAAACTACATCAGGGGAAGAGTGTTAGAAGCAAGAATCAAGCCTGTTAACTTGTCTGCTCACTACTTTGAAAGTGACCCTAAACTCTTCAGACTTTACACTAGTTTTACGGACTACCAAATATTCAAAGTCATTGTGGAGTCATTTAGCTCAACTGTCAACAATTTCATATACATCGGGTCAAACACGAATCTAAGAGACGTATTTCTGCTGACTGCCCAGAAAAGTTCCAAAGAGATGTCTACCTGCACAATAGGAGGTATTTCTTGTCCTTTTTAGATTGTGGCTAGAACTCCTTGAAGGGGACATAGCTTAGAGAGCAGGTGTTTCAGGTTCGCATTTCTCAAAGATTTGGGTGACTTAGTTGGATGTCAAAAGAGATAGTCTCCCGATAAGAACAGATGACATAGTGGGAGTATGACAACTGTCAGATTAAAAGTCGCGAAAAGAGTTGTTTGTCGGACCTGACTCACTGCATCAATTCTGTGATCCAGAATTACAAGCTCCCAAGTGAACTGAAGAAGGCTGATATTCCTTTGTCAATAGGGTCTTCTCCTGCATTTGCATCTGATAGTAGAGCACGATCTTCAACAAATGCAATTTCTTTGCAATATCGATAAAATACTGTTGAAGTTATCTGGTATTTTTGCATCATATGCAACCATTTCATCATTTTCAACAAGAGAAATTGCCGTAGATACCTCAATTTTAGCACTAGAGACAGATCTGACAGTTTTCGAAACTTTTTATGATCTATCAAGTTTTTATTATCTAGTTGATCTTAGCTTCTCATAGAAGTTCCGCGCACTTATTCCCTTGCGCTCTATATGCTCTCAAATTTTCGGCTATATTTTTAGTTTTAGTGCATTTGTTTCGCAATTTGGATAGACGCGATATCACCTTTCAATGCCGTTTTTCTGAAAGGCCCCTGTCATTTGCTCGGGATTTTTTTAAAATGCTCACTCGCACGTTATGAATATAGAGTAAAAAACTGGAACGTGTGAACCCCAGACGTTTATAGTGTGCCCATAATTAGTTATTTAGAACATGGCGTCAGTTGCGTTTTTCATTTTTAGATATTTTTAGTTGCTTGTGTTATGTTAAGTTGGGCTTTTTTAGTATTTTGCAGAGCTATCCTAGTAAATGACATTAAAGCTTATGAATATATGACATGTCAAGTATCAAATATAACAATAAGTAAGGGCCTAGTAACGATTGAACGAATTCCAGAGTTTAATACGTCTAGCTTGATTGCATGCTCTGCCGTCCTTTGATTATGATCAGCCTCCGTGCAGTTCAATCGTATCGTCGTCCCAGTCTCCCACAGAGTTGTACGAAAGAGTACACAGCTGGTAGTCAACCACATTTTTTTATTTCATCGCAAATATGTATGTGACTGTAGCCACTGTGCCTCTCGTTCTCCCATTACAAAACATTTCTGAATAACAATTAACGCTTGATAGATTTTAGGAAGAGCTGACGATTCAGAGAGAGTTGATTGGACAGTTGAGGATTCCTTGGCAAACTGGTGGAGACCAAACTTTGAAGCACCTCAGGTCTTCAGTTTTGTATTAATACTTTTATTCCTAGACATGTGTGTTTGTTTAAATATATATATATATATATATATATATATATATATATATATATATATATATATATATATATATATATATATATATATATATATATATATATATATATATATATATATATATATATATTTATGTATATATTATCACTGATGAAGGTTTGTGCCGAAACGCCCAAAACCGCGCAATTTTATTTCTCTTTATACTTTAAAATTGCTTGGTTGTCTTTAGCTTTCTGACGTTTAGATATGTAAACATATATACATATATCTAATGTCGATTTCCACATATCAATACCTACAGTACCCATACATTCCTGCGCACATTACGAAACCAAAGGAACAGAAGCGGTTATTTTTGGTTCAGCTTCCAGAAAAAGGTATCTTGTATTCATCTGTTTGTTATTGTGTTTATCAATTCCTTTTTTGCCTTGTTTGCTGCTTTATAGCTGTTGATTTTGCACTTGAATTTGAGATTGTCAGATTAGCAAATGCAGTAGAAGGGAGCAGATTTATAAGGATTATGTATTATGGCTTATGGAAAGACTCTGGATTATGGAGATATCATAATCGATTATGGAGAAACTATGGATTATGGATAGGTTATGGATTATGGAGAAATTATGGATTATGGAGAGATTGTACAGATTTGTCTCACTGTTTATTTTTAGGAACCAAGAAGCTTTCATAGTTTTCCTCTTTTTTGTCTCCAGCGGTATTTGCTGTGCCAAGGAATTACAAACTAGTTGCTGCCCCACTTTTCGAGCTGTATGACAATTCGCAAGGCTATGGCCCAATCATTGCGAGCTTGCCACAACTACTTAGCAGGTAAGTGATATGCGTATTTGTAACTTCTTAACTAGAGAATTGGTTGGTCTTAAATTGCCAGCAAGAATTTTTGACTTTTTACCCAGCCCTACCCTTGTCGAGATCTGTTCGTTTTAACTACCCTCCACATGCAGTGGCATATTCTCCACCTCCTTCTAATTTAAACTTGTGCAGCTCGTTTCAATTTATTTGAATTATCTTGTTTGCAAATCTTATGGCATGAATGTTCCTCTTATTTTCATGTTGATTATTTTGTTGTCTGAGGGAGTAGTGAGCTGTTGTTGATTTATGCCACATCCTTGATTCACTCCATTTTTACCTTCATAAATAGAAACCAGTGTTGAAAAATGAAATGTTGTCAGTTGAAGTCAGTTGAAGTACTTTGGGTAAACTGATCATTCCTTCCTTCTCTCCCTCCACTCCCCCTCCCGTCTTCTTCCCTCCCAGCCCTTCAGCCTTCCGTCCTCCCGCTCTCCCTCCATTTCCTTGACTTCTCCTTCCCCCTCTCCCTTCCGGCTCTTTCTTTCTCTGCTCATTTTTACTATTCTCTTTCCTCTCCTCTCCCCCCTTCCTCTACACCTCTCCCCTCCCTCTGTCTAATTTGCATTGTAATACCAATTTTTCATGACCGCTGGTAGGAGTGATAGGAATTCAAGATCTCTGGTTCCAAACCTGTGATTTAAGCAACTGCAGTTAGTTATTATTACAGTTCTGTATCTTAAGATTACCCTCTTTTTTGCAGATATAACTTCATCTATAACTAATTCCGACGAGTTGTCATGTTTGATATGAGATCAAGAAAACGGGAAAAGTGCATTTGGGATGTCGAGGTATCGCCATTACATGCGTACCAGGCAGCAGTATACCGCTTGCATATTGGACTACTTCTCTACTTCAAAGTACTTGGACGTTAAACCTTTGAGATAAGTTAGTTATCTTTTATAGTACTAGCCCATACTTCCAGCTACCGACAATTTTTGCATCCAAACTTGGGTAGCAACACGAGAACATATATCCCTATTGTTGTTGCTTGTATTGAAACATTCAAACACCAGTGATACGTCTGATTTTGTGCTAGTTTGCGTACAGTAACACTATCTCGATGAGACAGGGATTATTTCCATTTTTCTAACGAATGGACTAGCCCTTTCTAGTTAGGCATTGTATTTCTCTGCCGCATTTTCTTGTCAACTGTTTCACGACGGGAAAGGCTTCAAGTTTTGGCCACCACGTACGCCTGTATCCTTTGTAGTTTACCCACAAATGACCAACACTCAACTTCATTGATTTTGATTGCAGATTTCCAAGTATTGACCATGATCCATTTTTGGGCAACACGTAAGGCTATGCCCTTGAATTTTGCGTACAACTTACCAACATTGAAACATATTCAGTTCGATTGTAGATTGACCAGTCATCAAACTGAACCATTTTTGGCCAACGAGTCAGGCTTTTGCCTTAGTATTTCCCAATAAATTTACCAGACTTCAAATTCATTGATATTCTTTCACGAATGACCTGTGATGACACTGGCCCATATTTCGCAGCAAAGTATGGCTATAGCCTTCTTATTTTGCCCACACATAACCAACATTGACATCCATTTAGATGCAGATTAACAAGGAATGAGGCAGAGAACTCAATGGCCAACAAGTACGGCTATAGCCTTGGTATTTTCCCTAGACACGACCACCATCAACATTCATTCCTTTTGATTGCAGATTGAAAGGTGATGACAATGCGCAGTGTTTGGCCAAACAGTAGGGCTATAGCGTTGGTATTTTCTTTACGAATGATCACAATTATTTTCATATCCTTTGACTCCTCAGTAACAAGTCAGCACTATTAGTTTCGGTCATTTCTGAGCAAAATACCACGGCTATAGCCTTACTTTTTGGCCAAAAATGGCTCATTTTCATCACTTTTCAATGTGCAATCAAAATGAATGAATTTCAAATTTGGTCATTTTTGAGCAAAATACCAAGGCTATAGCCTTACTTTTTGGGCCAGAAATGGCTCATTTTCATCACTTTTCAATGTGCAATCACAATGAATGAATTTCAAATTTGGTCATTTTTGAGCAAAATACCAAGGCTATAGCCTTACTTTTTGGCCAAAAATGGCTCATTTTCATCACTTTTCAATGTGCAATCAAAATGAATGAGTTTCAAATTTGGTCATTTTTGAGCAAAATACCAAGGCTATAGCCTTACTTTTTGGCCAAAAATGGCTCATTTTCATCACTTTTCAATGTCCAATGAAATGAATGAATTTCAAATTTGGTCATGTTTGAGCAAAATACCAAGGCTATAGCCTTACTTTTTGGCCAAAAATGGCTCATTTTCATCACTTTTCAATGTGCAATCAAACTGAATGAATTTCAAATTTGGTCATTTTTGAGCAAAATACCAAGGCTATAGCCTTACTTTTTGGCCAAAAATGGCTCATTTTCATCACTTTTCAATGTGCAATCAAAATGAATGAATTTCAAATTTGGTCATTTTAGAGCAAAATACCAAGGCTATAGCCTTACTTTTTGGCCAAAAATGGCTCATTTTCATCACTTTTCAATGTGCAATCAAAATGAATGAATTTCAAATTCGGTCATTTTTGAGCAAACTACCAAGGCTATAGCCTTACTTTTTGGGCCAAAAATGGCTCATTTTCATCACTTTTCAATGTGCAATCACAATGAATGAATTTCAAATTTGGTCATTTTTGAGCAAAATACCAAGGCTATAGCCTTACTTTTTGGCCAAAAATGGCTCATTTTCATCACTTTCCAATGTGCAATCACAATGAATGAATTTCAAATTTGGTCATGTTTGAGCAAACTACCAAGGCTATAGCCTTACTTTTTGGCCAAACATGGCTCATTTTCATCACTTTTCAATGTGCAATCAAAATGAATGAATTTCAAATTTGGTCATGTTTGAGCAAAATACCAAGGCTATAGCCTTACTTTTTGGCCAAACATGGCTCATTTTCATCACTTTTCAATGTGCAATCAAAATAAATGAATTTCAAATTTGGTCATTTTTGAGCAAAATACCAAGGCTATAGCCTTACCTTTTGGCCAAAAATGGCTCATTTTCATCACTTTTCAATGTGCAATCAAAATGAATGAATTTCAAATTTGGTCATTTTTGAGCAAAATACCAAGGCTATAGCCTTACTTTTTGGCCAAAAATGGCTCATTTTCATCACTTTTCAATGTGCAATCAAAATGAATGAATTTCAAATTTGGTCATTTTTGAGCAAACTACCAAGGCTATAGCCTTACTTTTTGGCCAAAAATGGCTCATTTTCATCCCTTTTCAATGTGCAATCAAAATGAATGAATTTCAAATTTGGTCATTTTTGAGCAAAGTACCAAGCCTATAGCCTTACTTTTTGGCCAAAAATGGCTCATTTTCATCACTTTTCAATGTGCAATCAACATGAATGAATTTCAAATTTGGTCATTTTTGAGCAAAATACCAAGGCTATAGCCTTACTTTTTGGCCAAAAATGGCTCATTTTCATCACTTTTCAATGTGCAATCAAAATGAATGAATTTCAAATTTGGTCATTTTTGAGCAAAATACCAAGGCTATAGCCTTACTTTTTGGCCAAAAATGGCTCATTTTCATCACTTTTCAATGTGCAATCAAACTGAATGAATTTCAGATTTGGTCATTTTAGAGCAAAATACCAAGGCTATAGCCTTACTTTTTGGCCAAAAATGGCTCATTTTCATCACTTTTCAATGTGCAATCAAAATGACTGACTTTCAAATTCGGTCATTTTTGAGCAAACTACCAAGGCTATAGCCTTACTTTTTGGGCCAAAAATGGCTCATTTTCATCACTTTTCAATGTGCAATCACAATGAATGAATTTCAAATTTGGTCATTTTTGAGCAAAATACCAAGGCTATAGCCTTACTTTTTGGCCAAAATGGCTCATTTTCATCACTTTTCAATGTGCAATCAAAATGAATGAGTTTCAAATTTGGTCATTTTTGAGCAAAATACCAAGGCTATAGCCTTACTTTTTGGCCAAAAATGGCTCATTTTCATCACTTTTCAATGTGCAATCAAAATAAATGAATTTCAAATTTGGTCATTTTTGAGCAAAATACCAAGGCTATAGCCTTACTTTTTGGCCAAAAATGGCTCATTTTCATCACTTTTCAATGTGCAATCAAAATGAATGACTTTCAAATTTGGTCATTTTTGAGCAAACTACCAAGGCTATAGCCTTACTTTTTGGGCCAAAAATGGCTCATTTTCATCACTTTTCAATGTGCAATCAAAATAAATGAATTTCAAATTTGGTCATTTTTGAGCAAAATACCAAGGCTATAGCCTTACCTTTTGGCCAAAAATGGCTCATTTTCATCACTTTTCAATGTGCAATCAAAATGAATGAATTTCAAATTTGGTCATTTTTGAGCAAAATACCAAGGCTATAGCCTTACTTTTTGGCCAAAAATGGCTCATTTTCATCACTTTTCAATGTGCAATCAAAATGAATGACTTTCAAATTTGGTCATTTTTGAGCAAACTACCAAGGCTATAGCCTTACTTTTTGGCCAAAAATGGCTCATTTTCATCACTTTTCAATGTGCAATCAAAATGAATGAATTTCAAATTTGGTCATTTTTGAGCAAAGTACCAAGGCTATAGCCTTACTTTTTGGCCAAAAATGGCTCATTTTCATCACTTTTCAATGTGCAATCAACATGAATGAATTTCAAATTTGGTCATTTTCGAGCAAACTACCAAGGCTATAGCCTTACTTTTTGGGCAAAAATGGCTCATTTTCATCACTTTTCAATGTGCAATCAAACTGAATGAATTTCAAATTTGGTCATTTTAGAGCAAAATACCAAGGCTATAGCCTTACTTTTTGGGCCAAAAATGGCTCATTTTCATCACTTTTCAATGTGCAATCAAAATGACTGACTTTCAAATTCGGTCATTTTAGAGCAAACTACCAAGGCTATAGCCTTACTTTTTGGGCCAAAAATGGCTCATTTTCATCACTTTTCAATGTGCAATCACAATGAATGAATTTCAAATTTGGTCATTTTTGAGCAAAATACCAAGGCTATAGCCTTACTTTTTGGCCAAAAATGGCTCATTTTCATCACTTTTCAATGTGCAATCAAAATGAATGAGTTTCAAATTTGGTCATTTTTGAGCAAAATACCAAGGCTATAGCCTTACTTTTTGGCCAAAAATGGCTCATTTTCATCACTTTTCAATGTGCAATCAAAATAAATGAATTTCAAATTTGGTCATTTTTGAGCAAAATACCAAGGCTATAGCCTTACTTTTTGGCCAAAAATGGCTCATTTTCATCACTTTTCAATGTGCAATCAAAATGAATGACTTTCAAATTCGGTCATTTTTGAGCAAACTACCAAGGCTATAGCCTTACTTTTTGGGCCAAAAATGGCTCATTTTCATCACTTTTCAATGTGCAATCACAATGAATGAATTTCAAATTTGGTCATTTTTGAGCAAAATACCAAGGCTATAGCCTTACTTTTTGGCCAGAAATGGCTCATTTTCATCACTTTTCAATGTGCAATCAAAATGAATGAATTTCACATTTGGTCATTTTTGAGCAAAATACCAAGGCTATAGCCTTACTTTTTGGCCAAAAATGGCTCATTTTCATCACTTTTCAATGTGCAATCAAAATGAATGAATTTCAAATTTGGTCATTTTTGAGCAAAATACCAAGGCTATAGCCTTACTTTTTGGCCAATAATGGCTCATTTTCATCACTTTTCAATGTGCAATCAAAATGAATGAATTTCAAATTTGGTCATTTTTGAGCAAAATACCAAGGCTATAGCCTTACTGTTTGGCCAAAAATGGCTCATTTTCATCACTTTTCAATGTGCAATCAAAATGAATGAATTTCAAATTTGGTCATTTTTGAGCAAAGTACCAAGGCTATAGCCTTACTTTTTGGCCAAAAATGGCTCATTTTCATCACTTTTCAATGTGCAATCAACATGAATGAATTTCAAATTTGGTCATTTTTGAGCAAAATACCAAGGCTATAGCCTTACTTTTTGGCCAATAATGGCTCATTTTCATCACTTTTCAATGTGCAATCAAAATGAATGAATTTCAAATTTGGTCATTTTTGAGCAAAATACCAAGGCTATAGCCTTACTTTTTGGCCAAACATGCCTCATTTTCATCACTTTTCAATGTGCAATCAAAATGAATGAATTTCAAATTTGGTCATTTTAGAGCAAAATACCAAGGCTATAGCCTTACTTTTTGGCCAAAAATGGCTCATTTTCATCACTTTTCAATGTGCAATCAAAATGAATGAATTTCAAATTCGGTCATTTTTGAGCAAACTACCAAGGCTATAGCCTTACTTTTTGGGCCAAAAATGGCTCATTTTCATCACTTTTCAATGTGCAATCACAATGAATGAATTTCAAATTTGGTCATTTTTGAGCAAAATACCAAGGCTATAGCCTTACTTTTTGGCCAAAAATGGCTCATTTTCATCACTTTTCAATGTGCAATCAAAATGAATGAATTTCAAATTTGGTCATTTTTGAGCAAAATACCAAGGCTATAGCCTTACTTTTTGGCCAAAAATGGCTCATTTTCATCACTTTTCAATGTGCAATCAAACTGAATGAATTTCAAATTTGGTCATTTTTGAGCAAACCACCAAGGCTATAGCCTTACTTTTTGGCCAAAAATGGCTCATTTTCATCACTTTTCAATGTGCAATCAACATGAATGAATTTCAAATTTGGTCATTTTAGAGCAAAATACCAAGGCTATAGCCTTACTTTTTGGCCAAAAATGGCTCATTTTCATCACTTTTCAATGTGCAATCAAAATGAATGAATTTCAAATTTGGTCATTTTTCAGCAAAATACCAAGGCTATAGCCTTACTTTTTGGCCAAAAATGGCTCATTTTCATCACTTTTCAATGTGCAATCAAACTGAATGAATTTCAAATTCGGTCATTTTTGAGCAAACTACCAAGGCTATACCCTTACTTTTTGGCCAAAATTGGCTCATTTTCATCACTTTTCAATGTGCAATCAAAATGAATGAATTTCAGATTTGGTCATTTTAGAGCAAAATACCAAGGCTATAGCCCTACTTTTTGGCCAATAATGGCTCATTTTCATCACTTTTCAATGTGCAATCAAAATGAATGAATTTCAAATTTGGTCATTTTTGAGCAAACTACCAAGGCTATAGCCTTACTTTTTGGCCAAAAATACCTCATTTTCATCACTTTTCAATGTGCAATCAAAATGACTGAATTTCACATTTGGTCATTTTAGAGCAAAATACCAAGGCTATAGCCTTACCTTTTGGCTAAACATGGCTCATTTTCATCACTTTTCAATGTGCAATCAAAATGAATGAATTTCAAATTCGGTCATTTTTGAGCAAACTACCAAGGCTATAGCCTTACTTTTTGGCCAAAAATGGCTCATTTTCATCACTTTTCAATGTGCAATCAAATTGAATGACTTTCAAATTTGGTCATTTTTGAGCAAAACACCAAGGCTATAGCCTTACTTTTTGGCCAAACATGGCTCATTTTCATCACTTTTCAATGTGCAATCAAAATGAATGAATGTCAAATTTGGTCATTTTTGAGCAAAATACCAAGGCTATAGCCTTACTTTTTGGCCAATAATGGCTCATTTTCATCACTTTTCAATGTGCAATCAAAATGAATGAATTTCAAATTTGGTCATTTTTGAGCAAAATACCAAGGCTATAGCCTTACTTTTTGGCCAAAAATGGCTCATTTTCATCACTTTTCAATGTGCAATCAAAATGAATGAATTTCAAATTTGGTCATTTTAGAGCACAATACCAAGGCTATAGCCTTACTTTCTGGCCAAAAATGGCTCATTTTCATCACTTTTCAATGTGCAATCAAAATGAATGACTTTCAAATTTGGTCATTTTTGAGCAAAATACCAAGGCTATAGCCTTACTTTTTGCCAAAAATGGCTCATTTTCATCACTTTTCAATGTGCAATCAACATGAATGAATTTCAAATTTGGTCATTTTTGAGCAAAATACCAAGGCTATAGCCTTACTTTTTGGCCAAAAATGGCTCATTTTCATCACTTTTCAATGTGCAATCAAAATGAATGAATTTCAAATTTTGTCATTTTAGAGCAAAATACCAAGGCTATAGCCTTACTTTTTGGCCAAAAATGGCTCATTTTCATCACTTTTCAATGTGCAATCAAAATGAATGAATTTCAAATTTGGTCATTTTTGAGCAAAATACCAAGGCTATAGCCTTACTTTTTGGCCAAAAATGGCTCATTTTCATCACTTTTCAATGTGCAATCAAACTGAATGAATTTCAAATTTGGTCATTTTTGAGCAAACTACCAAGGCTATACCCTTACTTTTTGGCCAAAAATGGCTCATTTTCATCACTTTTCAATGTGCAATCAAAATGAATGAATTTCAGATTTGGTCATTTTAGAGCAAAATACCAAGGCTATAGCCCTACTTTTTGGCCAATAATGGCTCATTTTCATCACTTTTCAATGTGCAATCAAAATGAATGAATTTCAAATTTGGTCATTTTTGAGCAAACTACCAAGGCTATAGCCTTACTTTTTGGCCAAACATACCTCATTTTCATCACTTTTCAATGTGCAATCAAAATGACTGAATTTCAAATTTGGTCATTTTAGAGCAAAATACCAAGGCTATAGCCTTACCTTTTGGCCAAAAATGGCTCATTTTCATCACTTTTCAATGTGCAATCAAAATGAATGAATTTCAAATTCGGTCATTTTTGAGCAAACTACCAAGGCTATAGCCTTACTTTTTGGCCAAAAATGGCTCATTTTCATCACTTTTCAATGTGCAATCAAAATGAATGAATTTCAAATTTGGTCATTGTTGAGCAAAATGCCAAGGCTATCGCCTTACTTTTTGGCCAGACATGGCTCATTTTCATCACTTTTCAATGTGCAATCAAATTGAATGACTTTCAAATTTGGTCATTTTTGAGCAAAACACCAAGGCTATAGCCTTACTTTTTGGCCAAACATGGCTCATTTTCATCACTTTTCAATGTGCAATCAAAATGAATGAATGTCAAATTTGGTCATTTTTGAGCAAAATACCAAGGCTATAGCCTTACTTTTTGGCCAATAATGGCTCATTTTCATCACTTTTCAATGTGCAATCAAAATGAATGAATTTCAAATTTGGTCATTTTTGAGCAAAATACCAAGGCTATAGCCTTACTTTTTGGCCAAAAATGGCTCATTTTCATCACTTTTCAATGTGCAATCAAAATGAATGAATTTCAAATTTGGTCATTTTAGAGCAAAATACCAAGGCTATAGCCTTACTTTTTGGCCAAAAATGGCTCATTTTCATCACTTTTCAATGTGCAATCAAAATGAATGACTTTCAAATTTGGTCATTTTTGAGCAAAATACCAAGGCTATAGCCTTACTTTTTGCCAAAAATGGCTCATTTTCATCACTTTTCAATGTGCAATCAACATGAATGAATTTCAAATTTGGTCATTTTTGAGCAAAATACCAAGGCTATAGCCTTACTTTTTGGCCAAAAATGGCTCATTTTCATCACTTTTCAATGTGCAATCAAAATGAATGAATTTCAAATT
This sequence comes from Mastigias papua, assembly GCA_964019165.1. Taxonomy (NCBI): domain Eukaryota; kingdom Metazoa; phylum Cnidaria; class Scyphozoa; order Rhizostomeae; family Mastigiidae; genus Mastigias; species Mastigias papua. Next base: position 2,017,051 of record OZ025272.1, read on the forward strand.
TTGTCATTTTAGAGCAAAATACCAAGGCTATAGCCTTACTTTTTGGCCAAAAATGGCTCATTTTCATCACTTTTCAATGTGCAATCAAAATGAATGAATTTCAAATTTGGTCATTTTAGAGCAAAATACCAAGGCTATAGCCTTACTTTTTGGCCAAAAATGGCTCATTTTCATCACTTTTCAATGTGCAATCAAAATGACTGACTTTCAAATTCGGTCATTTTTGAGCAAACTACCAAGGCTATAGCCTTACTTTTTGGGCCAAAAATGGCTCATTTTCATCACTTTTCAATGTGCAATCACAATGAATGAATTTCAAATTTGGTCATTTTTGAGCAAAATACCAAGGCTATAGCCTTACTTTTTGGCCAAAAATGGCTCATTTTCATCACTTTTCAATGTGCAATCAAAATGAATGAATTTCAAATTTGGTCATTTTTGAGCAAACTACCAAGGCTATACCCTTACTTTTTGGCCAAAAATGGCTCATTTTCATCACTTTTCAATGTGCAATCAAAATGAATGAATTTCAAATTTGGTCATTTTAGAGCAAAATACCAAGGCTATAGCCTTACTTTTTGGCCAAAAATGGCTCAGTTTCATCACTTTTCAATGTGCAATCAAAATGAATGAATTTCAAATTCGGATATTTTTGAGTAAACTACCAAGGCTATAGCCTTACTTTTTGGGCCAAAAATGGCTCATTTTCATCACTTTTCAATGTCCAATCAACATGAATGAATTTCAAATTTGGTCATTTTTTAGCAAAATACCAAGGCTATAGCCTTACTTTTTGGCCAAAAATGGCTCATTTTCATCACTTTTCAATGTGCAATCAAAATGAATGAATTTCAAATTTGGTCATATTTGAGCAAAATACCAAGGCTATAGCCTTACTTTTTGGCCAAAAATGGCTCATTTTCATCACTTTTCAATGTGCAATCAAAATGAATGAATTTCAAATTTGGTCATTTTAGAGCAAAATACCAAGGCTATAGCCTTACTTTTTGGCCAAAAATGGCTCATTTTCATCACTTTTCAATGTGCAATCAAAATGACTGACTTTCAAATTTGGTCATTTTTGAGCAACATACCAAGGCTATAGCCTAACTTTTTGGCCAATAATGGCTCATTTTCATCACTTTTCAATGTGCAATCAAAATGAATGAATTTCAAATTTGGTCATTTTAGAGCAAAATACCAAGGCTATAGCCTTACTTTTTGGCCAAAAATGGCTCATTTTCATCACTTTTCAATGTGCAATCAAAATGAATGAATTTCAAATTCGGATATTTTTGAGCAAACTACCAAGGCTATAGCCTTACTTTTTGGGCCAAAAATGGCTCATTTTCATCACTTTTCAATGTCCAATCAAAATGAATGAATTTCAAATTTGGTCATTTTTTAGCAAAATACCAAGGCTATAGCCTTACTTTTTGGCCAAAAATGGCTCATTTTCATCACTTTTCAATGTGCAATCAAAATGAATGAATTTCAAATTTGGTCATATTTGAGCAAAATACCAAGGCTATAGCCTTACTTTTTGGCCAAAAATGGCTCATTTTCATCACTTTTCAATGTGCAATCAAAATGAATGAATGTCAAATTTGGTCATTTTAGAGCAAAATACCAGGGCTATAGCCTTACTTTTTGGCCAAAAATGGCTCATTTTCATCACTTTTCAATGTGCAATCAAAATGACTGACTTTCAAATTTGGTCATTTTTGAGCAAAATACCAAGGCTATAGCCTTACTTTTTGGCCAAAAATGGCTCATTTTCATCACTTTTCAATGTGCAATCAAAATGAATGAATTTCAAATTTGGTCATTTTTGAGCAAACTACCAAGGCTATAGCCTTACTTTTTGGCCAAAAATGGCTCATTTTCATCACTTTTCAATGTGCAATCAAAATGAATGAATTTCAAATTTGGTCATTTTTGAGCAAAGTACCAAGGCTATAGCCTTACTTTTTGGCCAAAAATGGCTCAGTTTCATCACTTTTCAATGTGCAATCAACATGAATGAATTTCAAATTTGGTCATTTTTGAGCAAAATACCAAGGTTATAGCCTTACTTTTTGGCCAAAAATGGCTCATTTTCATCACTTTTCAATGTGCAATCAAAATGAATGAATTTCAAATTTGGTCATTTTCGAGCAAAATACCAAGGCTATAGCCTTACTTTTTGGCCAAAAATGGCTCATTTTCATCACTTTTCAATGTGCAATCAAAATGAATGAATTTCAAATTTGGTCATTTTAGAGCAAAATACCAAGGCTATAGCCTTACTTTTTGGCCAAAAATGGCTCATTTTCATCACTTTTCAATGTGCAATCAAAATGAATGAATTTCAAATTTGGTCATTTTAGAGCAAAATACCAAGGCTATAGCCTTACTTTTTGGCCAAAAATGGCTCATTTTCATCACTTTTCAATGTGCAATCAAAATGACTGACTTTCAAATTCGGTCATTTTTGAGCAAACTACCAAGGCTATAGCCTTACTTTTTGGGCCAAAAATGGCTCATTTTCATCACTTTTCAATGTGCAATCACAATGAATGAATTTCAAATTTGGTCATTTTTGAGCAAAATACCAAGGCTATAGCCTTACTTTTTGGCCAATAATGGCTCATTTTCATCACTTTTCAATGTGCAATCAAAACGAATGAATTTCAAATTTGGTCATTTTTGAGCAAAATACCAAGGCTATAGCCTTACCTTTTGGCCAAAAATGGCTCATTTTCATCACTTTTCAATGTGCAATCAAAATGAATGAATTTCAAATTTGGTCATTTTTGAGCAAAATACCAAGGCTATAGCCTTACTTTTTGGCCAAAAATGGCTCATTTTCATCACTTTTCAATGTGCAATCAAAATGAATGAATTTCAAATTCGGATATTTTTGAGCAAACTACCAAGGCTATAGCCTTACTTTTTGGGCCAAGAATGGCTCATTTTCATCACTTTTCAATGTCCAATCAACATGAATGAATTTCAAATTTGGTCATTTTTGAGCAAAGTACCAAGGCTATAGCCTTACTTTTTGGCCAAAAATGGCTCATTTTCATCACTTTTCAATGTGCAATCAACATGAATGAATTTCAAATTTGGTCATATTTGAGCAAAATACCAAGGCTATAGCCTTACTTTTTGGCCAAATATGGCTCATTTTCATCACTTTTCAATGTGCAATCAAAATGAATGAATTTCAAATTTGGTCATTTTAGAGCAAAATACCAAGGCTATAGCCTTACTTTTTGGCCAAAAATGGCTCATTTTCATCACTTTTCAATGTGCAATCAAAATGACTGACTTTCAAATTTGGTCATTTTTGAGCGAAATACCAAGGCTATAGCCTTACTTTTTGGCCAATAATGGCTCATTTTCATCACTTTTCAATGTGCAATCAAAATGAATGAATTTCAAATTTGGTCATTTTAGAGCAAAATACCAAGGCTATAGCCTTACTTTTTGGCCAAAAATGGCTCATTTTCATCACTTTTCAATCTGCAATCAAAATGAATGAATTTCAAATTTGGTCATTTTTGAGCAAAATACCAAGGCTATAGCCTTACTTTTTGGGCAAAAATGGCTCATTTTCATCACTTTTCAATGTGCAATCAAAATGAATGAATTTCAAATTTGGTCATTTTTTAGCAAAATACCAAGGCTATAGCCTTACTTTTTGGCCAAAAATGGCTCATCTTCATCACTTTTCAATGTGCAATCAAAATGAATGAATTTCAAATTTGGTCATATGTGAGCAAAATACCAAGGCTATAGCCTTACTTTTTGGCCAAAAATGGCTCATTTTCATCACTTTTCAATGTGCAATCAAAATGAATGAATTTCAAATTTGGTCATTTTAGAGCAAAATACCAAGGCTATAGCCTTACTTTTTGGCCACAAATGGCTCATTTTCATCACTTTTCAATGTGCAATCAAAATGAATGAATTTCAAATTTGGTCATTTTAGAGCAAAATACCAAGGCTATAGCCTTACTTTTTGGCCAAAAATGGCTCATTTTCATCACTTTTCAATGTGCAATCAAAATGACTGACTTTCAAATTCGGTCATTTTTGAGCAAACTACCAAGGCTATAGCCTTACTTTTTGGCCAAAAATGGCTCATTTTCATCACTTTTCAATGTGCAATCAAAATGACTGACTTTCAAATTCGGTCATTTTTGAGCAAACTACCAAGGCTATAGCCTTACTTTTTGGGCCAAAAATGGCTCATTTTCATCACTTTTCAATGTGCAATCACAATGAATGAATTTCAAATTTGGTCATTTTTGAGCAAAATACCAAGGCTATAGCCTTACTTTTTGGCCAATAATGGCTCATTTTCATCACTTTTCAATGTGCAATCAAAACGAATGAATTTCAAATTTGGTCATTTTTGAGCAAAATACCAAGGCTATAGCCTTACCTTTTGGCCAAAAATGGCTCATTTTCATCACTTTTCAATGTGCAATCAAAATGAATGAATTTCAAATTTGGTCATTTTTGAGCAAAATACCAAGGCTATAGCCTTACTTTTTGGCCAAAAATGGCTCATTTTCATCACTTTTCAATGTGCAATCAAAATGAATGAATTTCAAATTCGGATATTTTTGAGCAAACTACCAAGGCTATAGCCTTACTTTTTGGGCCAAGAATGGCTCATTTTCATCACTTTTCAATGTCCAATCAACATGAATGAATTTCAAATTTGGTCATTTTTGAGCAAAGTACCAAGGCTATAGCCTTACTTTTTGGCCAAAAATGGCTCATTTTCATCACTTTTCAATGTGCAATCAACATGAATGAATTTCAAATTTGGTCATATTTGAGCAAAATACCAAGGCTATAGCCTTACTTTTTGGCCAAATATGGCTCATTTTCATCACTTTTCAATGTGCAATCAAAATGAATGAATTTCAAATTTGGTCATTTTAGAGCAAAATACCAAGGCTATAGCCTTACTTTTTGGCCAAAAATGGCTCATTTTCATCACTTTTCAATGTGCAATCAAAATGACTGACTTTCAAATTTGGTCATTTTTGAGCGAAATACCAAGGCTATAGCCTTACTTTTTGGCCAATAATGGCTCATTTTCATCACTTTTCAATGTGCAATCAAAATGAATGAATTTCAAATTTGGTCATTTTAGAGCAAAATACCAAGGCTATAGCCTTACTTTTTGGCCAAAAATGGCTCATTTTCATCACTTTTCAATCTGCAATCAAAATGAATGAATTTCAAATTTGGTCATTTTTGAGCAAAATACCAAGGCTATAGCCTTACTTTTTGGGCAAAAATGGCTCATTTTCATCACTTTTCAATGTGCAATCAAAATGAATGAATTTCAAATTTGGTCATTTTTTAGCAAAATACCAAGGCTATAGCCTTACTTTTTGGCCAAAAATGGCTCATCTTCATCACTTTTCAATGTGCAATCAAAATGAATGAATTTCAAATTTGGTCATATGTGAGCAAAATACCAAGGCTATAGCCTTACTTTTTGGCCAAAAATGGCTCATTTTCATCACTTTTCAATGTGCAATCAAAATGAATGAATTTCAAATTTGGTCATTTTAGAGCAAAATACCAAGGCTATAGCCTTACTTTTTGGCCACAAATGGCTCATTTTCATCACTTTTCAATCTGCAATCAAAATGAATGAATTTCAAATTTGGTCATTTTTGAGCAAAATACCAAGGCTATAGCCTTACTTTTTGGGCCAAAAATGGCTCATTTTCATCACTTTTCAATGTGCAATCAAAATGAATGAATTTCAAATTTGGTCATTTTTTAGCAAAATACCAAGGCTATAGCCTTACTTTTTGGCCAAAAATGGCTCATTTTCATCACTTTTCAATGTGCAATCAAAGTGAATGAATTTCAAATTTGGTCATATGTGAGCAAAATACCAAGGCTATAGCCTTACTTTTTGGCCAAAAATGGCTCATTTTCATCACTTTTCAATGTGCAATCAAAATGAATGAATTTCAAATTTGGTCATTTTAGAGCAAAATACCAAGGCTATAGCCTTACTTTTTGGCCAAAAATGGCTCATTTTCATCACTTTTCAATGTGCAATCAAAATGACTGACTTTCAAATTCGGTCATTTTTGAGCAAACTACCAAGGCTATAGCCTTACTTTTTGGGCCAAAAATGGCTCATTTTCATCACTTTTCAATGTGCAATCACAATGAATGAATTTCAAATTTGGTCATTTTTGAGCAAAATACCAAGTCTATAGCCTTACTTTTTGGCCAATAATGGCTCATTTTCATCACTTTTCAATGTGCAATCAAAATGAATGAATTTCAAATTTGGTCATTTTTGAGCAAAATACCAAGGCTATAGCCTTACCTTTTGGCCAACAATGGCTCATTTTCATCACTTTTCAATGTGCAATCAAAATGAATGAATTTCAAATTCGGATATTTTTGAGCAAAATACCAAGGCTATAGCCTTACTTTTTGGGCCAAAAATGGCTCATTTTCATCACTTTTCAATGTGCAATCAACATGAATGAATTTCAAATTTGGTCATTTTTGAGCAAAATACCAAGGCTATAGCCTTACTTTTTGGCCAAAAATGGCTCATTTTCATCACTTTTCAATGTGCAATCAAAATGAATGAATTTCAAATTTGGTCATATTTGAGCAAAATACCAAGGCTATAGCCTTACTTTTTGGCCAAAAATGGCTCATTTTCATCACTTTTCAATGTGCAATCAAAATGAATGAATTTCAAATTCGGATATTTTTGAGCAAACTACCAAGGCTATAGCCTTACTTTTTGGGCCAAAAATGGCTCATTTTCATCACTTTTCAATGTGCAATCAAAATGAATGAATTTCAAATTTTGTCATTTTAGAGCAAAATACCAAGGCTATAGCCTTACTTTTTGGCCAAAAATGGCTCATTTTCATCACTTTTCAATGTGCAATCAAAATGACTGACTTTCAAATTTGGTCATTTTTGAGCAAAATACCAAGGCTATAGCCTTACTTTTTGGCCAATAATGGCTCATTTTCATCACTTTTCAATGTGCAATCAAAATGAATGAATTTCAAATTTGGTCATGTTTGAGCAAAATACCAAGGCTATAGCCTTACTTTTTGGCCAAAAATGGCTCATTTTCATCACTTTTCAATGTGCAATCAAAATGAATGAATTTCAAATTCGGATATTTTTGAGCAAAATACCAAGGCAATAGCCTTACTTTTTGGGCCAAAAATGGCTCATTTTCATCACTTTTCAATGTCCAATCAAAATGAATGAATTTCAAATTTGGTCATATTTGAGCAAAATACCAAGGCTATAGCCTTACTTTTTGGCCAAAAATGGCTCATTTTCATCACTTTTCAATGTGCAATCAACATGAATGAATTTCAAATTTGGTCATATTTGAGCAAAATACCAAGGCTATAGCCTTACTTTTTGGCCAAAAATGGCTCATTTTCATCACTTTTCAATGTGCAATCAAAATGAATGAATTTCAAATTTGGTCATTTTTTAGCAAAATACCAAGGCTATAGCCTTACTTTTTGGCCAAAAATGGCTCATTTTCATCACTTTTCAATGTGCAATCAAAATGAATGAATTTCAAATTTGGTCATATGTGAGCAAAATACCAAGGCTATAGCCTTACTTTTTGGCCAAAAATGGCTCATTTTCATCACTTTTCAATGTGCAATCAAAATGAATGAATTTCAAATTTGGTCATTTTTGAGCAAAATACCAAGGCTATAGCCTTACTTTTTGGCCAAAAATGGCTCATTTTCATCACTTTTCAATGTGCAATCAAAATGAATGAATTTCAAATTCGGTCATTTTTGAGCAAACTACCAAGGCTATAGCCTTACTTTTTGGCCAAACATGGCTCATTTTCATCACTTTTCAATGTGCAATCAAAATGAATGAATTTCAAATTTGGTCATTTTTGAGCAAAATACCAAGGCTATAGCCTTACTTTTTGGCCAAAAATGGCTCATTTTCATCACTTTTCAATGTGCAATCAAAATGAATGAATTTGAACTTTGGTCATTTTTGAGCAAAATACCAAGGCTATAGCCTTACTTTTTGGCCAAAAATGGCTCATTTTCATCACTTTTCAATGTGCAATCAAAATGAATGAATTTCAAATGTGGTCATTTTTGAGCAAAACACCAAGGCTATAGCCTTACTTTTTGGCTAAACATGGCTCATTTTCATCACTTTTCAATGTGCAATCAAAATGAATGAATTTCAAATTTGGTCATTTTTGAGCAAAATACCAAGGCTATAGCCTTACTTTTTGGCCAAATATGGCTCATTTTCATCACTTTTAAATGTGCAATAAAATGAATGAATTTCAAATGTGGTCATTTTTGAGCAAAATACCAAGGCTATAGCCTAACTTTTTGGCCAATAATGGCTCATTTTCATCACTTTTCAATGTGCAATCAAAATGAATGAATTTCAAATTTGGTCATTTTAGAGCAAAATACCAAGGCTATAGCCTTACTTTTTGGCCAAAAATGGCTCATTTTCATCACTTTTCAATGTGCAATCAAAATGAATGAATTTCAAATTCGGATATTTTTGAGCAAACTACCAAGGCTATAGCCTTACTTTTTGGGCCAAAAATGGCTCATTTTCATCACTTTTCAATGTCCAATCAAAATGAATGAATTTCAAATTTGGTCATTTTTTAGCAAAATACCAAGGCTATAGCCTTACTTTTTGGCCAAAAATGGCTCATTTTCATCACTTTTCAATGTGCAATCAAAATGAATGAATTTCAAATTTGGTCATATTTGAGCAAAATACCAAGGCTATAGCCTTACTTTTTGGCCAAAAATGGCTCATTTTCATCACTTTTCAATGTGCAATCAAAATGAATGAATTTCAAATTCGGTCATTTTTGAGCAAACTACCAAGGCTATAGCCTTACTTTTTGGCCAAACATGGCTCATTTTCATCACTTTTCAATGTGCAATCAAAATGAATGAATTTCAAATTTGGTCATTTTTGAGCAAAATACCAAGGCTATAGCCTTACTTTTTGGCCAAAAATGGCTCATTTTCATCACTTTTCAATGTGCAATCAAAATGAATGAATTTGAACTTTGGTCATTTTTGAGCAAAATACCAAGGCTATAGCCTTACTTTTTGGCCAAAAATGGCTCATTTTCATCACTTTTCAATGTGCAATCAAAATGAATGAATTTCAAATGTGGTCATTTTTGAGCAAAACACCAAGGCTATAGCCTTACTTTTTGGCTAAACATGGCTCATTTTCATCACTTTTCAATGTGCAATCAAAATGAATGAATTTCAAATTTGGTCATTTTTGAGCAAAATACCAAGGCTATAGCCTTACTTTTTGGCCAAATATGGCTCATTTTCATCACTTTTAAATGTGCAATAAAATGAATGAATTTCAAATGTGGTCATTTTTGAGCAAAATACCAAGGCTATAGCCTAACTTTTTGGCCAATAATGGCTCATTTTCATCACTTTTCAATGTGCAATCAAAATGAATGAATTTCAAATTTGGTCATTTTAGAGCAAAATACCAAGGCTATAGCCTTACTTTTTGGCCAAAAATGGCTCATTTTCATCACTTTTCAATGTGCAATCAAAATGAATGAATTTCAAATTCGGATATTTTTGAGCAAACTACCAAGGCTATAGCCTTACTTTTTGGGCCAAAAATGGCTCATTTTCATCACTTTTCAATGTCCAATCAAAATGAATGAATTTCAAATTTGGTCATTTTTTAGCAAAATACCAAGGCTATAGCCTTACTTTTTGGCCAAAAATGGCTCATTTTCATCACTTTTCAATGTGCAATCAAAATGAATGAATTTCAAATTTGGTCATATTTGAGCAAAATACCAAGGCTATAGCCTTACTTTTTGGCCAAAAATGGCTCATTTTCATCACTTTTCAATGTGCAATCAAAATGAATGAATGTCAAATTTGGTCATTTTAGAGCAAAATACCAGGGCTATAGCCTTACTTTTTGGCCAAAAATGGCTCATTTTCATCACTTTTCAATGTGCAATCAAAATGACTGACTTTCAAATTTGGTCATTTGTGAGCAAAATACCAAGGCTATAGCCTTACTTTTTGGCCAAAAATGGCTCATTTTCATCACTTTTCAATGTGCAATCAAAATGAATGAATTTCAAATTTGGTCATTTTTGAGCAAACTACCAAGGCTATAGCCTTACTTTTTGGCCAAAAATGGCTCATTTTCATCACTTTTCAATGTGAAATCAAAATGAATGAATTTCAAATTTGGTCATTTTTGAGCAAAGTACCAAGGCTATAGCCTTACTTTTTGGCCAAAAATGGCTCATTTTCATCACTTTTCAATGTGCAATCAACATGAATGAATTTCAAATTTGGTCATTTTTGAGCAAAATACCAAGGCTATAGCCTTACTTTTTGGCCAAAAATGGCTCATTTTCATCACTTTTCAATGTGCAATCAAAATGAATGAATTTCAAATTTGGTCATTTTCGAGCAAAATACCAAGGCTATAGCCTTACTTTTTGGCCAAAAATGGCTCATTTTCATCACTTTTCAATGTGCAATCAAAATGAATGAATTTCAAATTTGGTCATTTTAGAGCAAAATACCAAGGCTATAGCCTTACTTTTTGGCCAAAAATGGCTCATTTTCATCACTTTTCAATGTGCAATCAAAATGAATGAATTTCAAATTTGGTCATTTTAGAGCAAAATACCAAGGCTATAGCCTTACTTTTTGGCCAAAAATGGCTCATTTTCATCACTTTTCAATGTGCAATCAAAATGACTGACTTTCAAATTCGGTCATTTTTGAGCAAACTACCAAGGCTATAGCCTTACTTTTTGGGCCAAAAATGGCTCATTTTCATCACTTTTCAATGTGCAATCACAATGAATGAATTTCAAATTTGGTCATTTTTGAGCAAAATACCAAGGCTATAGCCTTACTTTTTGGCCAATAATGGCTCATTTTCATCACTTTTCAATGTGCAATCAAAATGAATGAATTTCAAATTTGGTCATTTTTGAGCAAAATACCAAGGCTATAGCCTTACCTTTTGGCCAAAAATGGCTCATTTTCATCACTTTTCACTGTGCAATCAAAATGAATGAATTTCAAATTTGGTCATTTTTGAGCAAAATACCAAGGCTATAGCCTTACTTTTTGGCCAAAAATGGCTCATTTTCATCACTTTTCAATGTGCAATCAAAATGAATGAATTTCAAATTCGGATATTTTTGAGCAAACTACCAAGGCTATAGCCTTACTTTTTGGCCAAGAATGGCTCATTTTCATCACTTTTCAATGTCCAATCAACATGAATGAATTTCAAATTTGGTCATTTTTGAGCAAAGTACCAAGGCTATAGCCTTACTTTTTGGCCAAAAATGGCTCATTTTCATCACTTTTCAATGTGCAATCAACATGAATGAATTTCAAATTTGGTCATATTTGAGCAAAATACCAAGGCTATAGCCTTACTTTTTGGCCAAAAATGGCTCATTTTCATCACTTTTCAATGTGCAATCAAAATGAATGAATTTCAAATTTGGTCATTTTAGAGCAAAATACCAAGGCTATAGCCTTACTTTTTGGCCAAAAATGGCTCATTTTCATCACTTTTCAATGTGCAATCAAAATGACTGACTTTCAAATTTGGTCATTTTTGAGCAAAATACCAAGGCTATAGCCTTACTTTTTGGCGAATAATGGCTCATTTTCATCACTTTTCAATGTGCAATCAAAATGAATGAATTTCAAATTTGGTCATTTTAGAGCAAAATACCAAGGCTATAGCCTTACTTTTTGGCCAAAAATGGCTCATTTTCATCACTTTTCAATCTGCAATCAAAATGAATGAATTTCAAATTTGGTCATTTTTGAGCAAAATACCAAGGCTATAGCCTTACTTTTTGGGCAAAAATGGCTCATTTTCATCACTTTTCAATGTGCAATCAAAATGACTGACTTTCAAATTTGGTCATTTTTGAGCAAAATACCAAGGCTATAGCCTTACTTTTTGGCCAATAATGGCTCATTTTCATCACTTTTCAATGTGCAATCAAAATGAATGAATTTCAAATTTGGTCATGTTTGAGCAAAATACCAAGGCTATAGCCTTACTTTTTGGCCAAAAATGGCTCATTTTCATCACTTTTCAATGTGCAATCAAAATGAATGAATTTCAAATTCGGATATTTTTGAGCAAAATACCAAGGCAATAGCCTTACTTTTTGGGCCAAAAATGGCTCATTTTCATCACTTTTCAATGTCCAATCAAAATGAATGAATTCAAATTTGGTCATATTTGAGCAAAATACCAAGGCTATAGCCTTACTTTTTGGCCAAAAATGGCTCATTTTCATCACTTTTCAATGTGCAATCAACATGAATGAATTTCAAATTTGGTCATATTTGAGCAAAATACCAAGGCTATAGCCTTACTTTTTGGCCAAAAATGGCTCATTTTCATCACTTTTCAATGTGCAATCAAAATGAATGAATTTCAAATTTGGTCATTTTTTAGCAAAATACCAAGGCTATAGCCTTACTTTTTGGCCAAAAATGGCTCATTTTCATCACTTTTCAATGTGCAATCAAAATGAATGAATTTCAAATTTGGTCATATGTGAGCAAAATACCAAGGCTATAGCCTTACTTTTTGGCCAAAAATGGCTCATTTTCATCACTTTTCAATGTGCAATCAAAATGAATGAATTTCAAATTTGGTCATTTTAGAGCAAAATACCAAGGCTATAGCCTTACTTTTTGGCCAAAAATGGCTCATTTTCATCACTTTTCAATCTGCAATCAAAATGAATGACTTTCAAATTTGGTCATTTTTGAGCAAAATACCAAGGCTATAGCCTTACTTTTTGGGCCGAAAATGGCTCATTTTCATCACTTTTCAATGTGCAATCAAAATGAATGAATTTCAAATTTGGTCATTTTTTAGCAAAATACCAAGGCTATAGCCTTACTTTTTGGCCAAAATGGCTCATTTTCATCACTTTTCAATGTGCAATCAAAATGAATGAATTTCAAATTTGGTCATTTTAGAGCAAAATACCAAGGCTATAGCCTTACTTTTTGGCCAAAAATGGCTCATTTTCATCACTTTTCAATGTGCAATCAAAATGACTGACTTTCAAATTCGGTCATTTTTGAGCAAACTACCAAGGCTATAGCCTTACTTTTTGGGCCAAAAATGGCTCATTTTCATCACTTTTCAATGTGCAATCACAATGAATGAATTTCAAATTTGGTCATTTTTGAGCAAAATACCAAGTCTATAGCCTTACTTTTTGGCCAATAATGGCTCATTTTCATCACTTTTCAATGTGCAATCAAAATGAATGAATTTCAAATTTGGTCATTTTTGAGCAAAATACCAAGGCTATAGCCTTACCTTTTGGCCAACAATGGCTCATTTTCATCACTTTTCAATGTGCAATCAAAATGAATGAATTTCAAATTCGGATATTTTTGAGCAAAATACCAAGGCTATAGCCTTACTTTTTGGGCCAAAAATGGCTCATTTTCATCACTTTTCAATGTCCAATCAAAATGAATGAATTTCAAATTTGGTCATTTTGAGCAAAATACCAAGGCTATAGCCTTACTTTTTGGCCAAAAATGGCTCATTTTCATCACTTTTCAATGTGCAATCAAAATGAATGAATTTCAAATTTGGTCATATTTGAGCAAAATACCAAGGCTATAGCCTTACTTTTTGGCCAAAAATGGCTCATTTTCATCACTTTTCAATGTGCAATCAAAATGAATGAATTTCAAATTCGGATATTTTTGAGCAAACTACCAAGGCTATAGCCTTACTTTTTGGGCCAAAAATGGCTCATTTTCATCACTTTTCAATGTGCAATCAAAATGAATGAATTTCAAATTTTGTCATTTTAGAGCAAAATACCAAGGCTATAGCCTTACTTTTTGGCCAAAAATGGCTCATTTTCATCACTTTTCAATGTGCAATCAAATGACTGGCTTTCAAATTTGGTCATTTTTGAGCAAAATACCAAGGCTATAGCCTTACTTTTTGGCCAATAATGGCTCATTTTCATCACTTTTCAATGTGCAATCAAAATGAATGAATTTCAAATTTGGTCATGTTTGAGCAAAATACCAAGGCTATAGCCTTACTTTTTGGCCAAAAATGGCTCATTTTCATCACTTTTCAATGTGCAATCAAAATGAATGAATTTCAAATTCGGATATTTTTGAGCAAAATACCAAGGCAATAGCCTTACTTTTTGGGCCAAAAATGGCTCATTTCATCACTTTTCAATGTCCAATCAAAATGAATGAATTTCAAATTTGGTCATATTTGAGCAAAATACCAAGGCTATAGCCTTACTTTTTGGCCAAAAATGGCTCATTTTCATCACTTTTCAATGTGCAATCAACATGAATGAATTTCAAATTTGGTCATATTTGAGCAAAATACCAAGGCTATAGCCTTACTTTTTGGCCAAAAATGGCTCATTTTCATCACTTTTCAATGTGCAATCAAAATGAATGAATTTCAAATTTGGTCATTTTAGAGCAAAATACCAAGGCTATAGCCTTACTTTTTGGCCAAAATGGCTCATTTTCATCACTTTCAATGTGCAATCAAAATGACTGACTTTCAAATTTGGTCATTTTTGAGCAAAATACCAAGGCTATAGCCTTACTTTTTGGCCAATAATGGCTCATTTTCATCACTTTTCAATGTGCAATCAAAATGAATGAATTTCAAATTTGGTCATTTTAGAGCAAAATACCAAGGCTATAGCCTTACTTTTTGGCCAAAAATGGCTCATTTTCATCACTTTTCAATCTGCAATCAAAATGAATGAATTTCAAATTCGGATATTTTTGAGCAAACTACCAAGGCTATAGCCTTACTTTTTGGGCCAAAAATGGCTCATTTTCATCACTTTTCAATGTGCAATCAAAATGAATGAATTTCAAATTTGGTCATTTTTTAGCAAAATACCAAGGCTATAGCCTTACTTTTTGGCCAAAAATGGCTCATTTTCATCACTTTTCAATGTGCAATCAAAATGAATGAATTTCAAATTTGGTCATATGTGAGCAAAATACCAAGGCTATAGCCTTACTTTTTGGCCAAAAATGGCTCATTTTCATCACTTTTCAATGTGCAATCAAAATGAATGAATTTCAAATTTGGTCATTTTTGAGCAAAATACCAAGGCTATAGCCTTACTTTTTGGCCAAAAATGGCTCATTTTCATCACTTTTCAATGTGCAATCAAAATGAATGAATTTCAAATTTGGTCATTTTTGAGCAAAATACCAAGGCTATAGTCTTACTTTTTGGCCAAAAATGGCTCATTTTCATCACTTTTCAATGTGCAATCAAAATGAATGAATTTCAAATTCGGTCATTTTTGAGCAAACTACCAAGGCTATAGCCTTACTTTTTGGCCAAACATGGCTCATTTTCATCACTTTTCAATGTGCAATCAAAATGAATGAATTTCAAATTTGGTCATTTTTGAGCAAAATACCAAGGCTATAGCCTTACTTTTGGCCAAAAATGGCTCATTTTCATCACTTTTCAATGTGCAATCAAAATGAATGAATTTGAACTTTGGTCATTTTTGAGCAAAATACCAAGGCTATAGCCTTACTTTTTGGCCAAAATGGCTCATTTTCATCACTTTTCAATGTGCAATCAAAATGAATGAATTTCAAATGTGGTCATTTTTGAGCAAAACACCAAGGCTATAGCCTTACTTTTTGGCTAAACATGGCTCATTTTCATCACTTTTCAATGTGCAATCAAAATGAATGAATTTCAAATTTGGTCATTTTTGAGCAAAATACCAAGGCTATAGCCTTACTTTTTGGCCAAACATGGCTCATTTTCATCACTTTTAAATGTGCAATAAAATGAATGAATTTCAAATGTGGTCATTTTTGAGCAAAATACCAAGGCCATAGCCTTACTTTTTGGCCAAAAATGGCTCATTTTCATCACTTTTCATGTGCAATCAAAATGAATGAATTTCAAATTTGGTCATTTTTGAGCAAAGTACCAAGGCTATAGCCTTACTTTTTGGCCAAAAATGGCTCATTTTCATCACTTTTCAATGTGCAATAAAATGAATGAATTTCAAATTTGGTCATGTTTGAGCAACATACCAAGGCTATAGCCTTACGTTTTGGCCAAAAATGGCTCATTTTCATCACTTTTTAATGTGCAATCAAACTGAATGAATTTCAAATTTGGTCATTATTGAGCAAACTATCAAGGCTATAGCCTTACTTTTTGGCCAAAAATGGCTCATTTTCATCACTTTTCAATGTGCAATCAAAATGAATGAATTTCAAATTTGGTCATTTTTGAGCAAAATACCAAGGCTATAGCCTTACTTTTTGGCCAAAAATGGCTCAGTTTCATCACTTTTCAATGTGCAATCAAAATGAATGAATTTCAAATTCGGTCATTTTTGAGCAAACTACCAAGGCTATAGCCTTACTTTTTGGCCAAAAATGGCTCATTTTCATCACTTTTCAATGTGCAATCAAACTGAATGAATTTCAAATTCGGATATTTTTGAGCAAACTACCAAGGCTATAGCCTTACTTTTTGGGCCAAAAATGGCTCATTTTCATCACTTTTCAATGTGCAATCAAAATGAATGAATTTCAAATTTGGTCATTTTTGAGCAAAAATACCAAGGCTATAGCCTTACTTTTTGGCCAATAATGGCTCATTTTCATCACTTTTCAATGTGCAATCAAAATGAATGAATTTCAAATGTGGTCATTTTTGAGCAAAATACCAAGGCTATAGCCTTACTTTTTGGCCAAAATGGCTCATTTTCATCACTTTTCAATGTGCAATCAAAATGAATGAATTTCAAATTTGGTCATTTTAGAGCAAAATACCAAGGCTATAGCCTTACTTTTTGGCCAAAAATGGCTCATTTTCATCACTTTTCAATGTGCAATCAAAATGAATGAATTTCAAATTTGGTCATTTTTGAGCAAAATACCAAGGCTATAGCCTTACTTTTTGGCCAAAAATGGCTCATTTTCATCACTTTTCAATGTGCAATCAACATGAATGAATTTCAAATTTGGTCATTTTTGAGCAAAATACCAAGGCTATAGCCTTACTTTTTGGCCAAAAATGGCTCATTTTCATCACTTTTCAATGTGCAATCAAAATGAATGAATTTCAAATTTGGTCATTTTTGAGCAAAATACCAAGGCTATAGTCTTACTTTTTGGCCAAAAATGGCTCATTTTCATCACTTTTCAATGTGCAATCAAAATGAATGAATTTCAAATTCGGTCATTTTGAGCAAACTACCAAGGCTATAGCCTTACTTTTTGGCCAAACATGGCTCATTTTCATCACTTTTCAATGTGCAATCAAAATGAATGAATTTCAAATTTGGTCATTTTTCAGCAAAATACCAAGGCTATAGCCTTACTTTTTGGCCAAAAATGGCTCATTTTCATCACTTTTCAATGTGGAATCAAAATGAATGAATTTGAACTTTGGTCATTTTTGAGCAAAATACCAAGGCTATAGCCTTACTTTTTGGCCAAAAATGGCTCATTTTCATCACTTTTCAATGTGCAATCAAACTGA